>JAOYMZ010000020.1:683130-737304 GCA_025802335.1 Pinguicula primuliflora | reverse complement strand
TAAATAATATTAAACTAATTAAAACATTTAACTATATACTAAAAATACCTGAACCTTGACCTTGAAAAGCTTTAATGGATCCGCTGCTGTCGAATAGGCTCTTCTTTGCCAATTAGAGAGTGTTATTTGGTGTTGGTGTGATAAAAAATGAAGGGGATGAGGGTATTTATAGGGAGGGCCGCGCGGGTTGCTTCCGCGCGGCCCTATGTATTCCCGCCCTACGTCCGCACGGCTTGCATCCGCGCGAAACCCTGCCGCGCGATTCCAACCCGCGCGGCAGGACATTTTAGCAACGAAGTCGAAAAGGTAGGGCACGGATAAAAAATTTCCACGGAATGATACTTGTGTGATTTGAAGTTGTAAATATTTGAATTCGGTTGATTTTTTAATATAATTGATAATTACCTCGAACCCGAACCCTGCCACAACCCATACGTGTTTCAACCAGGCCCACATCTAAATTTTGCTTTTCCGTCTAAATTCATTTCATAAATATATACAATTCGCAGTGCGCCTATGTCATTTCACCGTCAAATTTTTCCATTTCCCCATTTTGCCACCGCATCTCGACGTGTTCTCTCTCTCAATCCCAGACCAACCATGGCGGCTCAGAAGAGAGACAAGGAAGAAACCGAGCTCAAGGTATCAGAGAACTTGCACATATGCACGGCCGCCACCAAGACAACTGCGACGGCGGCTCATACGCAGACGCCTCCATCCAGATCGCCGGGAAGATCAGATCCGACAGCTCCGGCTCTCTACGAAGCAAGAATCAGCTCAGCCACCTCTCCGGAAAAACCAGATCTGGTGCCTACGGCGGATAATCGGGCCTCGCTGAAGAGGCCGAGAGATGTGAGCCGATGTTCCGGGTCGGGCTGCAGGAAGCGGATCGGGTTGGTGGGATTCCGATGCAGATGCGGCGATACTTTCTGCTCCGAGCATCGATACTCGGATCGGCACGATTGCAGCTTTGACTACAAAGCTGCCGGTCGGGAATCGATCGCCAGGGAAAATCCGGTGGTTAGGGCGGCGAAGCTCCTCAAGGTTTGATGGAGATATGGCGGTGGAGATCAAACGGTTCCGATTGCTGCTAGTGTGCGGTTCAGATTAATTGGTGGATTTGTAGCGTCGTCGAAGTTGGGTGGCTTCATTGTAAATTATCAATGTTGGATTGTGATCGGGGGAGGGGGTATTTTCGTCATATCAACGATAATTTATATTTGAATAATAAATGAAAAATTAATATTTGTACACATTATTTTACACAATTGACTTGTCTATTTATTAAAAGGAGATTTTAGATAACTAATCTCCGCGAAAATCTCATTTCGAAATTAACTTCATAGTTTATTTTTTATTTATTTATATTGTTTTTTTACTTAAAAAAATATTAATAAA
Organism: Pinguicula primuliflora; assembly: GCA_025802335.1. Lineage (NCBI taxonomy): Eukaryota > Viridiplantae > Streptophyta > Magnoliopsida > Lamiales > Lentibulariaceae > Pinguicula > Pinguicula primuliflora. Next base: position 735,906 of record JAOYMZ010000020.1, on the reverse strand, counting down.
AGAGCAATGCTACAAGGTCCGACGAGGTATGTTTCTGTGTGGGGTCCACTCCTTAATTTTACACAATTTCGGTTTGTGTCCGGTTGATGTAGCATTTTCCTTAAAAGAAAATGAAGAAAATACTAAACCGTTTTAATACTTGTAATCAAGTAAACAGTCGGAAGACTTTTTACTGTATCATCTCCGACGGTGAAAAAATCTAGAGTTTAAAAGTTCAAAACATGGATGCTGCAGTCGTAGCCTTAGCCGATTTAGTTACCGCCCTTATCGGGATTGCCTCCGCCTTATTACCGTCTCATTCATCGACTTCCGTGTCATCGTCGCTTTTGCAACTGCCTTCGCCTCCGAAGTTGCACACCTCGTCGCCGTATGCAACAACATTACCGAATCAGGTGATTTTGCATCCAAAGCAGCCCTCGCCGACCTTATCTCGATGACTGCCGCCTTTAACTTTATAACCGCTGAATACCATGACGCGATATGGCCCGATAGGTTTAGTCTGGATAATCTCGACGCCACTACTGCAGCCCGAAGTGCCACCGTCTTTTGGAGCTTATCAACCAACTTAACTGCTTCTGCCTCTAAACTTTGACGTGTGTCCGGCACGATCGAATTCTTTGACGTTGTCTCTGACTTTGCCCTTCAGGCCGAATTACTTGGAGGGCTAGCCATACGTGATGACACCAATCACCGTATGACTGAAGTTAACATATTGGGCCCAATTGCTGTCTTTTGCGAACGCTTCGTTCAGAATCTGAGAAGAATGGAAGATGATGCCGATCAGCATTGTGGTTCGTCCGTCTCATCTAATGATACGTCGCCATGGTCACCGAATTAATCGTATCTGAGCTGCTTGTGGATATTAAATAGGAAGAATCTAGTATATAAAATGTTGATGATAATATAGATTTATTGCCTAAAAAATATATGAGATTTATTGGACCATTCCTTGGTCGGGTATGTAGATTGTTTGGTAAATTTGACTTTCTGGATGCTTGGACAATAAATCTGGGTAGATTAGCTAATTTTTTTATACGTAAATGCCCTATACCTCAATGTTGCAAGGTATAAATTTGAGCTAATTAGATTCGATTGGATAGATTATACGTGAGATGTAGAGAAGGAACGAACCAGAATCTTTATACATTATAAAAAATTATAAAATGGGATAGGTTCAATGCACATATAAATGAACACATATTTTCAATTTCGGCCCCTAGGATCGCCCGTTGACGGAATTGTACACACCATTAAAAAACATATACATAGGAGATCAAAAGTCTTATGTTTAGGTGTAGTTCCGGAGACTTCATCACCGTAATTTTCTAAACCTTAATAATTGACTACATAATCAAGGGAAAAATGTAAAAGAAATTATCGGCGATGAAATCGTCGGAACATCACCCAAACATGGAATTTTGATCTTCTATGTATAAATTTTTCAATATTGTGACTAATTTCGTCAATGAAAAATGCTAATAACATAAATTGAAAATATGTGTTTGTATGTACAATGAATGTATCTCTATAAAATGATCACCAAAAATTGGAATGACACCATCCCGCCCTCCGAGCAATTTTCTAGTCCCGGATAACTTGGTGCCGGATACGTGCCGGATGAGGCCAAAACCACCGGAAAAGTGGCGAAAACCGTGCGGAAACCGAGCGGAAACTCACCGGATGGCTTCTCTGAACCGATTACGACGGAAATCCAAGCAATTTGACATCGTTTTGGTTGTCTCTCCTCCTGCTCCTCTTGCTCAAGATAAGTTTGTCTCTCACCGGAAAACAAACAAGATTGGCAATGTTTTGGGTCAGATTTCGATTACCACTATAATCAGGGAAGCCATCCGGTGAGTCTCCGCTCGGTTTCCGCACGGTTTTCGCCACTTTTCCGGTGGTTTTGGCCTCATCCGGCACGTATCCGGAACCAGAAAATTGCTCGCCAAGACCAAGCATATTTATATCAATTACCATTTCATCCGTGAAGTCGTTGCTGAAGGCAAGATTATTGTGGGAAAGATACATACTGACGAGAATCCAACAGACATACTTACAAAGCCATTATCCAATACCAAGTTCAAGCATTGTCTTGACTTGGTTGGTTTTCACGGAGTTTAGCACCCGGGTTTATGGAAAACAGTTCTATGGATGTAGAGTCAAGGGGAGATTTGTTAGAATATGACTCTAATTAGGACTCTATTTATTTGTGCCTATAAATAGGGTCTCATGTACTTGTACTCATTGTGACAGTTCATAATAGAATTGTTTTTTCGTGGGTTTTTTCCTCTCTACATTGAAGAGGTTTTTTCCACATTAATTCTTGCGTCTATTTTCCTCTAAACCGTAACAATTATGTTGCATAGATGCCTTACTTGTCCTCCTCCCATTTGTGGAACAAGGAGGTAAGAAGGTATGAGTACTGTTGTACCTAGCATCACAAGATGGTTCTGGAAGCAAAGCAATATAGCCTCTGCTACACTTATAACCCGTTTGAACATCATAAGCATAATAAAGAATGAGCTAGTTTCCTCATTCTTCTAGAAAACAGAAAACTTTGCAATCCTCTAGAAAACAAAAAACAGAGAATGGAAGGCAATCTTTTCGAGATTATGAATGGTAAAAAAAAAAACCAAGCAAAGCTAATGTACTAAGATACTAAGAAAGAATTCATTGCTCTGTTTTTAACCAAGACAAAAAAAAAAAGTTGAAGATTGCTCAAAAAGATGGGACTAATTTATTTTCCGGTACCGTCCCAGTTCCCTATATCCCATTACCGACAAGCTCGGTACGTTACCGGGACGGGACCGGAAAAAAAATTGGTCCCAATAATTATCGGGACGATCTCGGAATTACGCAATTCAAAATTCAATATCCCGATACTCACCCCCAAATAGTTTACGAAATGAAATATTTGACCATTTGATTCGGATAGGCTTAGCGTTTAGGGCTTACGAATCAAATCTTGTTGAGTTCGTTCCTATTTGATAGAACTTTCAGATGCGTGCATATCTAGGGTACCCTCAAACTTCTTTAAATTACAAAATACCAAAACATGAAAACATTCGAAATGGTCCCCCGACTTATCAATTCTCATTCTGTTCTTCGTCTCTTCGCATATGGACGAAGACGGCTCGTCGGTTCTCCCGCAAAACATCTGAAATAATCCTAGATTGAAACTAATTGCATCGTGAGACTTAATTTTTTTCGTTTCCGTACCCCTAAATTGTGTTCTTGCGTAAATTCATTAAACTTTTGTGTTTTGGATTTGAGTTCAAATTTTTCCAGATTTGACACAGTACTTTTGTAACTTTTCAATAATGGATAGATGTAGATGTAATTTGAGGGTTTTTGTTGATGAACTTGGGAAGGCTACGTTTTGTATTGTCGAAATTAGGGTTACAGGTGGTATTGTCGACGTCTCGTTGTTTTGATTATTTTCGAATTAGTCAATTAATTCGATCTATGTTTAGGATTCAAAATTCAAATCAGGCTTACAATTTAAATGCTCGTAGCTGTTCGATTTTCGAATTTCCATAGTTGCTTTTGAATTACGTATGATTGCTGCTGGATTTTACAAGCTTGATGTTTCTATCTGTTCCTCTCAGCAGTTTTGGTATGAAACATGGTGTCTATAAAACCCCGAGACCTACCACTCGGTTGACAAAGTCACGTAATGTGAAGGATCCCGCGGTGGACGACGGATTCAATAGCCCTATGGAAGCATCCAAGCGATCAAGTGGTGAGTTTCTTTTCTTAAATGGTTTCTTATGGTTACTGTTTTACTAGTTTGATGTTTACATGTCTGTGTATAGCAGTACCAAATGACAATCCAAGGGATGAATGTGAAGACAGCCCATTCTACTTGAATCGTCGTCGTAGACCGGGTGAGGATGTTGGGGATGAAGCTGATCCGTATGACCTCAGAGAGGAATATACAGCAGAAAACCAAAATCAAGGTGGAGATTCCGACTATGAAGATGAACAATAAGGGGAAAGTCCAGTTAAGGCCCCTAGTTGGAAGTCAAGTAGAAGTGATGGTGGTGGTGAATTGGTGAAGGTGGTTCTAGAACCACCTAAATGCAAAGAGAGGAAGCATGACTGAATGAAATCAGAGGGAACTGTCCTTACTTCAAGCGCGCAAGGAACTTGTCCGAGAAGGAATACGAACACAGGGATGCTTCAAGCCAGGTTTCTGGCAATCTTGCGCTGAGAGGATCAGAGCAAGAATCTCAGGGACTATAATCAAGATCGTTCCCTACGTGAAATCTAAGCTTCACGTGTGGAAAATTCATGTACTCCTGTCTCTCAGATTTTATGAGTGTGAGTGGAGTCTCTGTTGATCCAACATCTTATCCAATTGTTGTCGAAAATGGTTACAATTGGCTCGCTATAGTGAGGATTCGTTGCACAAATATTACTCTCTGATTTCATTGCTCGAACATTCCTGATTTAACACTTTTGTACTTTATGCTTATAGACTGACTAACACAGAATTGTAGACTTTGCGTGATAAGCCATTCCCTTTGTATGAAGACTGGTGCAAAGTATTTGTGAAAGATAGGGCCACAGGAGAGCTGGCAAGAGATGGAGGTGACAGAGGAAGCTATAACAAGGTAGAAGAAGGGAAAGAGGCCAATGAATCGTCTTCATGTTGTGCAGGAAGAGAAGTACGGTTGTTATACGGACTTCAGAAAGTTCGTCTCCACACCCGGGAAAGCCTTCTGTTATCCACTAACCAATACCAAATTCTGTGGCCAAGAACTGCTAGACGTGCTTAAGCCCTATACCAAATACAATCAAACATAGCTTAACATAAGAACACTGAAATTGGTTGATTTTCTTTTCTTGCAACAAAAATAGAGTCTTTTCAGTTGAACCTAAAGATTGCATTTCTACAATATGTGTCTGGATTAATCATAATAAACCAAAAGTAAGTGAAAACAACACAGTAAGGAGAGGAATCTGAGTACCGGCAGACACACTTTCTTAATGACTAAAAGGGAAATCAATGGGTCCATCGTAATATCAGCATAACAGTACAACACCAAACTGTAGTTTTTCTTCAAGCACAAACTGAAATTTATATTTTGCTGGCAAAGGCAAGACCCTCCGTGGCTAGTTGATCTAGGCCAGCAACTGGAGGCTGCACCCTTGCAACCTTGGCAATTGCCTTGTTTTCTTCTAGAGTACCACTCTCCAAAAATGCACCCACAACCTTTCCATCTTTGATCCAATAAGTACCGAACTTGTGAGTCGAAGAACTTGGATCGCTGTCTCCAAATAGAACTGTATCACCCACATTGTCACCATAGAACTGCCAGGACAGATCAAAGGAACGAGAGTAGAAGTATGGGAGGTAGTCGTATTCCTCAATTGATGTCCCTTTCTCACTGGCAAAAATTGCCTGCATAAAATAAAGAAAGTTTGTTTAGTTTTTTTTTGTGATGCCTATGTTATCCTCATTCTTTCTTGTACTACATTCTTGTCCTCGACTAATCCAGGTTTGTGCAAAGCAACCCCCTCACAAACCGGGCAATACTCGGGCCCAAACGTGTTCGAGTCATGGGGTATACTCTTTTTAAAATGAAGAAAAAATAAGGTTTTCTATAATAGATATAATATGATTACTACTCGTTCAATCTTTTAGTAGCAATGAAAATAACAATTTAATATTAGGTGCTGGTCAGCATCTCCAAACCGCAAGTATGGATAAATCTTTGGCATAGATGATGCAGATAAGGAATACCTTAACAGCATGTTCAGCAGATTTGCGAGAATGATCAACATGTTCAACTCTTCTGAGCTCATTGTACAATTTCAAGGGGAAGGTAGCAACATCACCCACAGCATATACGTCAGAAAGGTTTGTTTTGAAGAAGCTATCTGTCTGCAAATAAGGTCACAAACATTTTCAATATAGAACAAAGCATAAGCTTCAGGTCGTAATATTTGAAACTGGACACTTTCGATAGTTTAAGAATCAAAAAACAATATGAATATAAGAAATCATTTAACAGGAGTTGTTACGGGCAGCTTTTATGGCATTCTTGAATTATAAACGGCCTTTAACCTCGTTAAAGCATCGATAGAATGCTCGGGCATAACGCACTGGCCAACAATGTGATGAGAAAAAGGGGGAGTGCATGGACAAGAGAACAAGATGAAGTAAAGTGACACCTTGATTCCACCCTTTTCCTCTTCAATCTGGCCTTTGAATAGAGTAGTCAGTGGCCTACCACCAACACCAACAACGACAATGTCTGCTTCGAGCACCCTACCATCCTTGAGTTTGACATCTGTAACCTGGAAGTTGAAAATTTATGTTAGAAGTTATCTAATGGAGTTTCGACATTTGCTGAAACATGATCGATGAGGTACGATTTTGTTTAAGGATTTCAATTTCACCTCTCCGTACTGGTTCGAGCCAAATCCAACAGCCACAGTACCCTTGATGATATTTACTCCTTTATTCGCGTAGTATGCTTCATAGAAGGCAGCTATGCCAGCAGTGAACAACCTAGGCACTGTAGGATCAAAAATTACTTCAAGTTAATGACCTTTAAGAGAAATCCATAAAACAATGTTAAGGAACAGCACCCACAAATCAGCTAACAGAAATATTCACATGAAAATGAGATTTGCGGAAAATGTTACTTACTGCACCAAGGTTCAGGGTAGACCATGGTGACATCAATGTTATTGATTCTCAAAGCTGCACTAAGCTCCAAACCTATGTATCCGCCACCAACAATCACAGCCTTTCCGTTTTTGTTTGCTTTGATCGCTTCTACGAGTTTATCAGCGTCATCAATCTCTCTCAAATAGAAGATATTTTTAGCATCAGCACCTTGAACACCAAAGTCTGTCAATTTAATGACCTGGCCAATGTAATACATGCTGTCAGAATGATTTATTAAACGGAGGACAATCAGAAAAGCGCATTCAGTGTGATGGATTCCAACAACATGGCACTTACTCCAGAGCCAGTAGCTATAATCAAGATCTCATATTTAAAAATTTCGCCAGCTGCACTAGTCAATGTTTTTGAAGCAAGGTCCGCTTTGACAATTTCTGTACTCAGGATCAAAGCTATCCCTGTAATAAGTTCATGTAAGGGCCCTTGCAATTTCCGTATGAAGAAAAATCCTCCAAGCAGCATGCCTTTATGTTATATCTCAAAATCGCAGGTCCGGAAGAGTATTGAAGGGGGTTATGAAGCATTACCTTTCTCTGTGTACCACTCAGGAAGAAGCCTCTCTCCCCCACTTCCAACTGTGACATGGAAACCTGGAAGTCTTGCAGTCCCTGCAAAGATATAAGATGCGTTGAAATTAGACCATTTTCGGAATAACAGACATCTAGATCATACCAATTGAAGCTTAGCAAAAAGCTAAAATAGAAGAAATATTGGTAAAAAATGGAGAGAATTCAGTTGCACAGGAACTTATGCCAATTGATGTTTATTTCCGCAGTCCAATAGTCGACCAATCTTTCTGTCAGTGAAGATGCGTGGACATATAGGCATAGTTGTGCCATGGTGGTATGGGCATGTGCACCCTAACATGAAAGTATCTAGATATCTTGCTATGATATACCGCTTAAAATGATCAATGAAACAACAAAGTAAGTAAACCAAACTCACCCTCCGGGAAAAGGTATGCCTTACTAAGAGCAGGACGTTCATAGGGAGCTACCTGAAACCATTATTAATAAGAAGCATAAATTTTCAAGCAAAGACAAAAAAGACAGAAAGGCAACATTGGCCACGTGGCCGGCCACGGCCTATGATGGCACGGATTGGCCCACTTGGGCTGGCCACGGGCGCGCACGAGTTGCCACGGATCGTCACACTGGGGCGCGCAGCATCGGTCACGGAGGCATACACTCCCAAGGATGTTAATTTTTATAACTATGCGAGTGACTTAAAATGCTGCAAAGGCTAAAAGGCAACACTTGTACCAGCGGAAACAGACGTTTATATAGCATGATTTATTTCGAAACACATGAAATATGAAATTAAAAAATTACCGACTTATCTCGTAGTTCTAACTTGACAATGAGTAGTAACAAGTTTCCTTAAGCCCACAGCCAAGTAGCTTATCTACTAAATATAAATTACAAGGAAAACAGGATTTCTTTTTTTTTTTGGATAACAGAATTTCTTCATTTACAGCTTCAGGTACTTACTGCTTCTTTGGAAATGATAGCTAGTTCACCAGGTTTAACTCCCTGCTTGACAAATTCACGAGCTGCATACCCCTGCAGGTTTGCAGTAATTACAACAAACAAATCGGGAACCTATCAGTTCCATACGAATACATAATACAAGTAAGCCTATTAACCAAATAAACCGCAGTTATCGTTTGCATATAAGTTATTCGTCGCTCAAATACGAGAGAGAACAGAGAACAAATCAAAATGATGGTGCAGTAGTATCAGATCGACACGGATCCATTCAACATTTCCCTCAATTTCGATGGACAGAAATCAACAAAATCTTCGTAGCATCGGAAACATAAAATAGGATAGAGACATCACAATGATAACTCCACCAAACAGCATATAGAAAAAAAAAATCAATCCGCAAAGCTTCTACGGCATCGGAATAAAATTATCAAAGGCAACTGAATACTCACACCGGCGACGCCACCTCCGAGGATTACGTACTTGAACGACTTCTCCGCCATTGAATCAATTCAGTTTCCGATCACACAATTCAGGTTTGGCCTCTTGGTTCTCTCAGTTCTTGTATTCAGTGGAGAATTGTGGGAAGATACATGCGGGTGCAGGATATCTATAGGGAGTAATGGAGGACTATGGTTGGTCAAAAGGGAAACGTTGTGTCGGGCAGTGCGCTTCGAACGCGTGTCATAATATCCTCCCGTTCAATCGGGCGCTGCACAAGTTCACAAATTGGGTTTGTTGGCTTGCCTAAACAACCATACTTTCCAAATAGGTGTGAAAAGCATCTTGGGACAATAAAATAAAATTATTTTATTTTATGGATAAAACATAAAAGGCACAAAAACGAGAGTTTTTTTTTAGATCTTGGGACTTTCATATCGTTCTAGCGGCCAAGTCGGCCAAATTTTAAAAAAAATATATGTTTATTCACGTATGGTTGAATATTGTTTAGGCGGTTTGAGCATTTTTTTAAGCTACAATTGCATCATTTTTACTTAAGGATTTTTCGGACACTGGTATTAATCTCATCTTCAATCCATATCCTTCCACCAAGTATTGTATGTAGTTGTTGCTGCTCCCATGGTTGGAGATAAGGAGCCATATAATGTATTGATAACATCTAGCCATAAACTTGATCTTTCAGTCACCAGTCTGTAGCCCTGTATTTCCAGCGAGGACTTATTAACAGTCTGCAATTCATGGATCCCAAGTCCTCCCTTGCCTTTAGGATGACAAATCACCGTCAATTTAATCCACTTTATTCTCTTTCTCCCAAAAGAAATCTGCTTAGAATAGTTATTATTTTCTTGATAATTCCCATAGGATGGAGGTAAGGACTGACTTGATCATTGTAATCCTTCCACCAAGAGATATAATTTTCCATCCATTGAGTCTCTTTCTTAGGATTTCAATAATAGGATACCATGTCCTTTCTAACCCCGGGTTAGCTGCCACCAGCACACCAAGATACAAGAATGGAATAGTATCTGTACTGCATCTCATCACGTTTGGAGTTCGGTATGTTTAGGGAAAATAACCTAATCTTATTATAATTGACTTTCAATCCTGGGGTTGGCTCAAATATCTTCAATATCCTTTTCATAGTTCTTATATCCTCCAAAGATCCACTCCCAAATAGGATTGTGTCGTCATCAAATTGCTGATGAGTAATTTGAATCTCGTGATCACCCACTCTATAGCCTTCTAATACTCCTTGTTCAGCAGCTCTTTAATTAATAAATGGAGACCTTCGGCTGCAATTGCAAATAAGAGTGGTGATAGAGAGTCTCCTTCGCAGAGACCTCTACCCATTTTAAATTCTCCATACGAGCTTACATTAGCCCAAACAGACATATACGTAGACTCAACACACCCTTCATCCAACACATCCATTTTGAACAAAATATCATGGCATACATCAGGTTCCATGAGTATTGCCAGTTGATGCTATCAAAAGCACGCTGGAAGTCGACCTTCATAATAGAGTAAGCTCTTTTCTTAGTTTTTGCTTCATGAATGGCCTCATAGGGTGCTATAATTGTGGAAAGAATCAAGCTCAGCCTTGTAGATAAAACCTTGTACAAAATCTTATAGATTGAACCTACCATAAAAATCGGGCAAAAATCCGTTATGACTCTAGGTGCAGTGCATTAAGAAGCAAGATTCACCATTGCTCCATTCAACCCCCTCGCCAGCTTGCCATCTCTTCAAAATTCCAGAAAGAATGACATTATATCATCCTTGAATATTGAAATTAAACTCGTCCGCGCCAGGACTTTTTCCACTACCACATTTCAGCAGTGTTGCGCGTACTTCCTGCTTAGTGAAGGGTGATGGCAGGTACATATTTTCCTCCATTGAAACCTCATTTTGTATCCATCATTGCACTATTGATATTGGAAAAATTTCCTCTTGGTGATGTTGCTTAAAGCTTTCATGTAGACACTACTTAACAGCAGCAACATCTTTATTCCATGTCTGATTTATTACCATGCCCTTGATTGAGTTCCTACTGTGATTGTTCTTTTAAAAGGCATGAAAAAAATTTATTGTTGTCGTCCCCTCCTCTCGACCATTTGAACTTTCTTTCTAGAATGCCAAACTGTCCCGCATTTCTTTTAATCTTCTAAGCTCAACTTCTATCTGGCTTCTCTCAACCACCTCAGGTTCTATGAGGATACCATCTTCCATTTTCTTATCCAAGTATTCATCTTTGTTTCTGCTTCAGCGACTTATTTGTTCAAGTATACAAACACTTCATAATTCCAATCTTTCAGCTTAATTTTCAGCTTCTTCATCTTCTGCACCAGTATGAAACCATACATTTAGAACACGAAATGGCTTTGGACCCCAATTCTGTAAGCCAGTTATCAAGACCAAATGGCAGTGGGCTTATGTGTTTCTGTCTACAGCCATTTGAGATATGTTCGGTTATAAGTTAAGCCATTCACTTGATACCAACATTCTGTCAATTCTACTACAGCTTAATCCTCCTCGATGATAGTGAGTGTATTGTCGTAGTTGCAATGGCAAATTGACAAATACAGTCTCCTCTATAAATGCATTGAATTTCATAATCTCTCCTTCATTGGAATTAGCACGACCTTGGTTTGCTCATCCTAAGATCAAACGGGATTAAAGTCACCTGATAGCAACTACATTGCATTTGGTTCCAAATTTATTCTCTGTAGTATATCTTGTCATAAGCTTCTCTTTTCTCCAATAGTGCATGGCGAGGAAATGTTTAGAACCTTGACTGCATATGTCACATTGATGTGTTGCCACTCCCCGATTATTTCAATAATATTTCTCGTTTTCCAGCAACTAGTTGTCTTGAAGCAATCAGATTTACATAAACATAATAGTCCACCTGACAGACCCACAAAGGGTTAGAACTCAAACTCAAAGTCAGAATGCTTCCAAATCTTTTCACACGTGTCAGTCTCTATAAATGTCCTACTACATGTTGATCCCATAACACTAAGTCATCGACCAAAGTTGAACAATCTATCTTTTTTTTTAAAAGGTTCAATTCAACCATGGAGTGGGAGACGACGAATTCAAAATTTGAAACGGTGCCCGATAGAGAGAACAGCGACGGCCGTGCAAAGACCCAACACTGAAGTGTAAAAGAACCCTCAAACTCTATCTCATCCATCCAACAGGAAAATTCTCGTGACACTAACATCACCCTGGTAGCGAAAGAAGGAGAATCAAGCAAGGCAGCTGAGGTGAGAGCGCTGACAGACAAACTTGGCGAGCCAGAACACCACACTGGTTTCGCTAACAATGTGGAGGGAGGCCAGTCAGTTGAGTCCACGGATTGAACTGGGAAAGATGGGTGGACTACGGTGACCAGACATAGATCTGTCCATCAACACTTGTTACTACCTGGAAATTACACTCAATAGTTGGCGAAGCGACAGGGAAGACAATGCTTCGACCGAATTCGGGAAATGAGGTCAAGGTTGTCGTCCGTGTACTTCACAAACTTACCTCCTCATTGGGATGCTGATAGGATGGCGACTGTCTTCAGGGGATACGACAGTCTATTTGATGTATACATAACCATCAGATTAGGCTTGAATGGAAAGCAATTTGGCTTCGCGCAGTTTGATACCAAAATTGAACCGACAAAGTTGGCAACTAAGATAAATGGAAGAATAGTTTCTGGTTACAAACTCCAAGTACAGTGGTGGAAAACCAATTGTTGGTCCACCACCTATCCCCTCATCCAGACCACCTGCACCAAGTTCAGAAGAAATCCATCATAAACCAATTAATACTGTGCATGCAGGCATAACTTTTGCAGAGATGATAAACTCAAAAGGTGACGCTATCTTAAAAGCTGCCCCAAAGGAAGTAAATGCAGGCAACCAAACAGATCCTGCAGATTCTGACTGGTTAAGAGATGCAATTGTTATAGAACTCAAAGATGGGGATATACAGGAAATCAGAAATAAACTCTCCCTCTATGGTTTCTTAGGGGATATTGTTGATATGATACCAGGGGAGAAAGCCTTGATTCAGGGATTGGATGAAGAGTAAGCAAAACGGTTGATTACCCTGGGCAACCAAACCCAGAATATAATGTTCTGCAAAGCACAAAAGTAGGAGTGGGACTCTGAAATCAACAAGAGGAAAGTATGGATAAGGGTTTTTGGAATCCCTTTCCCGTGCTGGAACGAGCGACGCCTATCGTGGATAGTATCTAAGATTGGAGTTGTGCTGAAAATTGATTATGATACTATTGAGCATAAAAATCTGCTCTACTGCAGAATTCAAGTTGAAACTGCATCAAGAAAATCATTGAATGGTATAAGATCTATAGTGATTAATTCTCATTCATATGATGTTGAAATTAAAGAGGAAGATGTGGAAAATGAGCAGTGCTTAACTCTGCTCACTGTAGGAGAGCCTGTTCTCAAAGGAACTTTGGAAACTGGAGAACCAGAAGTAGGAGAGGAGTCATTTGCATTGAAAGAGTTATTCAGATCACCGAGAGATATAAATCAACCTGATAAATTACTCTCACCAGTTGGTATTCACCTTCCATCCCCGGCTCTGTTGACTGCCCCAGTAGCGTCAGCCCCCTTATGTGTCGGTGCAATATGCGAAAGAGTGGAATCAAAAGATCCAAGTATGTTAGACATTCAGCCTATTAGCAAATGATCTACATGAGCGGCCCTATTTCGCGAGTAATGACTATTTTGCGAGCTAGAGAATGCAGGCAAAAATGTTTAGAGATGAGAAGAATAGCTGAGAAAAAACTTGTTGCTGCAGCGGCAAATAATATCCAAACTATTCTACATGACTGTGACACTATTCCTGATACTCAGGAAAGCTGCAGGAGGGAAGCAGTTGAAACAATCACTCTGGCAACAAATCTTTGAGTGGAAATAACTGATGAACGCTTGAGCCAAATAATGGCTATGGAGGAACAAGATATTCAAGCGAATGTGGTCTGACTTTATTATTGATTCAATATCTGGTGGCAAAAACATGTTTTTAATGCAGCTGCCGAATCAAAATATTCGAGGATTTAGAAGTGGTAGTAGAAAATGAGAGCTGAGGCAACTGATGAGCAAATATGACATAGATTTTGTGTCACTGCAGGAATCAAAACAATCTGTGATCCATAAAAGAGCTACTGAACGTTTATTGGGGAGGACAAGACTTTGACTTCATTTTATGTGCCTGGAAATCGGATAAGTTCTCGATGACTAGCTATTGGAAGTCTAGAAATATATTGGAAGTTTTAGGTAATTGGCTTGGACAGAATGAACCAATTGCACTAAAGATACTGGATATTTACTCTCCCTGTACACTAAAAGGCTAGAGAAACCTCTGGCGCAAAATTTTACAGAGACTGAGACTAGTTAACATTGTAATCTGGTGCTTAAGCGATGATTTTAATTCTATAAGACAGCCTAGTGAGAGGAAGGGCTCATCTACTGCCTCACCAGGAGAAATGGCCGAATTCAATAACTTCTTGACAGCTACTATGCTTATTGATTTGCCCCTGCACGCAAAGCAGTACACATACTTCCACCTTGATGGTTTGTGTGCAAGCAGGATTGACAGAATTTTGGTCTCAGACCAATGGTCGAACTTATGGCCGGGTGTTACACAAGAAGCTATGGAAAGAAAGTCCTCTGATCATTCCCCATAATCTTGTCTGGTGACCAACTGGGAACCAATTCCATTTAAAACATTGGATGCATGATTTCAACATAAGGATTACGAGAAATTAGTAGAAGAAACATGGACAAACTCTCAAGTTATAGGGACAAAAGCTTTTGTATTGCTGCAGAAATTGAAAAAGCTGAAAGAGGTTCTTAAAGCTTGGAATAAGAATGATTTTGGTGATTTGAATAAATAGATTCTGGAGACTGAGAAACAGATACAACATTTTGACAGTAAAATGGAGGCTACACAACATACTGACAAGGAAATCCAGCTGAGAAAAGACTCAGAAATTTAACTTTGCAAGCTGAATACAATATTGGACAGTATGCTCTTCCAAAAATCTAGAAATAAATTGCTGAAAGAGGGCGACGAAAACACAAAATATTTGCATGCATGCCTCAAGAAAAATAGAACAAGAAATGGCATCAGGGGGATACAACTGAATGGTGCATGGATCACAGAGGTTGCTGCTGTCAAAACACACATTCACGAGAGTTTTCAAGCTCACTTCAAAGCTGATCCTAGTCCTTGTACTAATTTAAATTGGACTCTTCCTAATCAGGTGAATGCTGCTGAAAATGAGCAACTAACTGCTCCTTTCTCTGGGATTGAAATAGCTGAAGCTATGTGGAATTGTGAGAGCTCTAAGAGTTTGGGCCCGAATGGTTTTAAGTTCGAATTCCGAAAACATTTTTGGCCTATCATGAAGGAGGACATTTTGGCATTCTTTGAAGAGTTTTGGTTCATAGGAAGAATGGTGAAAGGTATGAATACCACTATGGTTGCTCTAGCCCCGAAAATGGATCTCCCAAAATCTATAATGGATTTCAGATCAATTTCTATGGTTAGTTATATGTATACACTTCTCTCAAAAGCGCTGGCCTCTTGTCTAAGTAAGATCCTACCTAGGAATATTTTCACATCAAACTGGTTTTATCTTTAACCGCTTTATTATGGATAGTGTAGTGCTGACAAATGAGGTTATAAATGAGGCAAAAAGGAGGAAAAAAAAACACTGCTCAATACTGAAGGTTGGTTTTTAGAGGGCTTTTGACAGTGTAAGATGAGATTATTTATGGAAAATGCTAGCAGCTAAAGGCTTTAGCTCGAGGTGGATTCATTGGATGGTGGGCTGTGTGGAATCAGCCTATATGTCCATATCTTGGGATCCAAGTAGGTACAAATTGTCGGCATGAGAGGACATGGATCCCCATTCTAAACACTATCTCTAAGAGAGTAAATGGATGAGAGAAAAAGTACATTTTATATGGAGGCAGGATCACATTGATTAAATCAGTTCTCAAATCGTCGTCCCTCTATTACTTCTTAATATATAAAGCTCCTGCTGGTGTCCTAAGGAAAATAGATGGTTTGTTGTCTAAGTTCCTATGGGGGTCTACTTCTAATGGCAAAAGAAAGATCATGTGGATCAAGTGGACCAAACTCTGTTATCATAAAAAAACGTGGGGGATTGGGAATCAAAGCTTTAAATCAGTTCAACCAGGCACTATTGGGAAGATGGGGATTCAGATTACTACGTGAACCAAATGCTTTGTGGAGACAAACACTGGCTGCTCTTTATGGCCCTTTAGATGTTTCCCATATACACTCAGCACATCATGACTCTATATGGTGGCGAGACATAAAAAAATGGGTACTCTCTTCTACATGGTTCAAGCAGAACTTATCCAAGTGTGAAGGTAATGGAATATCTACTAAATTTTGGCAAGATAGATGGTTGGGCAGTAACACCTTAGGTGAAGCATATCCTACATTATATTCAAAAGTTACAAACAAAGATTACTCCATAGCAGAGAGGATATTATGATCAAACCTAGAGAATTTGGCGATGGAATTGGCACTGGTCCCAGCCCTGTTCTAATGAGGATCACCTACAACTCCAAAATCTGCTGGTTAAGCTCACCTCAGCTCCTCCGGCCTCCAATAACTCTGAGGAATGGAAATGGCAGAATGTCAACATACCGTGATACCCTACTGCTGATATTTACAATCAGATTATGAATGATGTCTGGATTTCGGAAGAATCAGATGATCAAAGTGAGAAAGTGTGGGACAAAATGATATCGTCGAAAATAAGTGCTTTCTGCTAGAGAGCGATCCAAAATCGAATCCCTACGGTTGATAATCTTGCTAGACTCGGGGTGAACGTTGGCACGGTACCCTATCCGCTCTACCTTGACGATCACGAGTCTGTAGATCATCTATTTCTCCTCTGTCAGCATGCCCAGGCAATGTGGACTCTTTGTCTGAATTGGCTCCAGCTACCTCTATTTCTACCAACGACAATGAAGCAATTACTCACGCTTCCGCAAGAACAGAACTTCCCCTCTAAAATTCGCACGGTTTGGAAGGTAGTTTGGGAGCAGATCTTGTGGTCCCTATGGAAGATGAGAAATGAAGCAGTATTTGCACAGGAAATTCCTAACCATTACAAGGCCTTAGAACAGGCCCAA
This sequence comes from Pinguicula primuliflora, assembly GCA_025802335.1. Lineage (NCBI taxonomy): Eukaryota > Viridiplantae > Streptophyta > Magnoliopsida > Lamiales > Lentibulariaceae > Pinguicula > Pinguicula primuliflora. Next base: position 719,056 of record JAOYMZ010000020.1, on the reverse strand, counting down.
TTAAATACTTGGCTTCTCTTAAGAGTTCATGACAGATTGGACTTGGTGTTTGGATTTAGTTACTGGTGTTCTCAGCCCATGAATTATTTGTAAACCTCATTTTGCTATTAGCCCATGAAAAGAGTCTATACATATGTAAATATTACACCTGAATACAATCTTTATTACCTACCAAAAAAATCGGCCAAAGTTGAAAAGATTTCACTCCATTATGAACCTTATGAACTGTTTTTGGGAGAGTTTGTGAGAACAATTGGTGAAGTCAATACTATCCAATTCTCGAATGATACCTGGCTGCAATATAGCAAACTGTGTGACTTACACCCATGACTGTTTAGCGGTTCAGTGAATAAAGAAAGCACGATTCTGCCAACTTGGGTATTGGAATCAACGATTAGGGTCTGGAACATAGCATTTTGTCCTCTTGCTGGAGGATGAGAAACTCAGTTAAATAATATGTTGACATCTCTTCAACTAGCACACATTCAGCAAAATCAGATGGACTCATGGATGAAATCGAATGGACGTCGCTCTGCCCATTCTGCATACATTGCTTAGCGACGTATATAAAGCACAATGACGGATACTCAGACTCAGTGTTCGAGAAAACATTGTGGTCCCTAAGCAGTCAGGCTCGCCTAGCACCTAGACGACCGCTTAGGGCTAGGTCGCTTGACACTTAGGTGGCCATAAGCGGGTGTTTAGGCGGCATTCAGGCCCAGACAGGATGGAAGGCGACTGCCTAGCACCTAAGCGCCGCCTAGGCGGGCTAGGCGATCGCCTTCTCGAACAGAACTCAGATCACAATTGGGTATGGCTAGATGCAGGCTACCACCCCAGACAATCTCAAATTTTGCTTGCTGCTGGCTAATGGATAAACTGCCTACAAAAATAAACTTACTATACCGAGGAGTCATAAACTACCATCACGCCCTCTATATAACCGGGAGGATGAGGATGCAACTCATCTCATTTTCATTTGCAGCCACCCAAGGAATCTATTGTTCATTTGAAATAGCAGTATTCGGCCACTATGACCATATCTTGAGCATCTCATCCAAGACCTTGGAATGCAAGCAGGGAAAAATCCGAAACCATATGGACAATGATCTTTTTTTTTATAAGTGGCTTTCATTCCCTCCAAAAATTATGTACAAGTACATCAGGGTCTCACTCCCTGCACTATCTAAGAACAACTGTCTTCAGATGCACAACAACTATCAGATGCACAACTATCAGATCAGATGTTTAACACACAAGTGTCTAAGAAACTATCAGATCAGATGCTTAACAGCATCTGTCTTCAGATGCACAGCAACAACAATAAACTGCATAACCTACATAAACGTTATACAAGAATCATATGCACGACGGTCTTCGGGCTTATCAGCCAGTCTGATAGTTTGGTACCTGCTAGTATCCTTCCATAAGCCTCCAACCAATTCCAAACGTCTGACTGTATCTTTTCTACTGTGTCTTGCAGCCCCTCTCCATCATAGCGTACATTGTTTTGCTCACACCATATATTCCATACGACTACCATCCAGATAGATAGCCACAAATCATGCACTCTACTGTCACCTTTCACTTTCTGCATATGAGCCGAAAGATGCTCCAGTGGGTTATGTCCAGTGTTCTGTGAGCCACCTACCCAAGCATAAATGAATCCCCAAGTTTCAGCAGCCTGCTCACAATCAAAAAACAGATGTGATACTGTCTCGACATCTTTTGCACACCAAATGCATTTTTCATGGTATCTCTGGACGACTACTCCACGTTTCATGATATTTTCCATAGTAGGCACTCTTTCCTGGAGCAGCTTCCATACAAAGCATTGGATTTTCCTCGGCACTATTTTACACCAAGCTCGATATAGCTTCAATTGTCTGTGGTCTGATGAAGGTTGCAACTGCTCTGCCACTAGACGGTATGCTGATGAAACTGAATATTTTCCAGATTTCGCAGCTGTCCAGGTCCATCTATCCTCTTCTGCAGATTGTAAAAACTGATTGCTTATTGTAGATAGCATCTCCTGTAGCCGTGTATTCCCCCAGTCCCTCAGATTTCGTCTGAATGTGAGACTCCAGTCATCATGCTCTAGTTTCAGCTCGCTCACTGATGTAGTTTTACATGTTGCTAGCTTTTATAAATTTTGATATCTCGTCGCCAGGGTACCTTTGTCCAATCTGAGGCTGTATGTCCAATAAAGGTCTATGCCCGTCTTCTTCAGACAATGATCTAATTAGCTACAGTTTGAGAGATATAGACAGCAGAAACAAACATCTAAACCAATCTGTAGAATCTATCCAATTAAAGAGCTGGCAATGACAAAGAGAAAAAATAGAAACTGTAATTACTCGATGAGATTGGATCCATAATCCATATTTATATATAGTTTAAATAATCAGTACACAGGTGTTGGACTGCCTGTAAATAGTAAAAACACACTTTAGGACATCATGGATGCCCTTCACACAATAGTAACTCTAAGGATTTCCCAAAACTAGTGAGCAGGGAAGTCATTGCCACTGGGAGTCCACCTATCATTTCCAGAGTAATCCGTGTGACGCCTCTTCCTATTAGTTTCTTCACCGTCGATGCGACTCACTGTCCCAGAAGACGATTGCTGCTTCGGGTGCTTGTAGGAATGCCTATCCTGTTTGTGTTTATGAAGCTTGCTGTACCTCCGGTTATTTTCCCTGTAATTTGGACTTGATGAACTCTCCAGCTTTTGTTTCTCATGCTTACCCACTTCTTCAGTTTTAGAACTAATTTTCCTTCTGGGTGGAGATGGGATCTAATCCATAGAGTAAAGATGAGTTCATACAAGTTGCTTAGTAAGCAAAAAAGATTCATTGTTGAGCAAGGAGTCAAAACTTTATCTACGTTAGATTGCTCAGTCGTAGATAACGATATTCATAACATTGAAAGAGAACACTTGAAAAGTTAGAATAGACATAGGATCCTTCCCCCAATAGTAAGCATACGGTTGTTTTTACGCACCTGAAAACGCGAGACGTATCTTCCAGGAGGGGTTATTCCAAGCCGCTTTAAATCATCAAGTGGAACTTGTCGGCTGCTCGGGACACAAGCATGCATATTCAAGGTTCGTAATTTACACGGAGACAGCAAACTCCAAATTCGTTAACAATTTCTTGACAGGAAAAAACAGTTCATCCCAAAACAGATAAATAATACAAAGAAAACCATCTTAGCTAGAAACGAGGTTCTTTGAATGTCATACTAAGAATGCTTCTAGTCTTTTTTGCTAACGTTATAAATCTAATTGTTCTTTTTTTCTGGATAGGCCAGATAACTAGGGTTTGCACAGATGACCCAAGGGATATCAGACATCACCACAACTACTAGGCAATAGATCACCACTAAAACGGAAGAATTGGAAATGATGAAAATAGAAGATCACATCCGTGAACACTCAGCAACTGGAAATTATTAGATATTTATTGATAGCAACTGAAGATGATCGTATGTATGAGTACAGAAAATAATTTTTTCCCGAACTAGGTTCCTTATAGGAAAAGTGCGTAAGAGTTCCGAATACATTGAAAAAGACATCAAACATAATGTAAGTAGTAAAAGACAAGCATACAGCGGTGCTCTAAATGGTCTCTCTCGTCCTCCAAATCGAAGTTGTCCTGATTCTTTCTTGCCACCAAGACCACCTCCTGCCAGATATCACAAGAGTTGAGGACAGATAATAAAAATAATGGCGAGGAGAAAGCTTGGACTTGCCTAGCCTTCTTGGAATCCAACCAGGCATCAATTGCTGCCTGTTGTAATCAACTATGATCTCAGAATCATCAATATGGGTGTGACTGGCATCCTGCAAATAAACAAATTACAATAAGAATAACTGAACTCTCATAGGAAGATCAAATAAGTGATAACATGACGCTTGCCAATTGAATGAAGAAAGTGTAAATATTCGTTCTTATATTCTTTTCTAATAAAAAAGTTCTCAATTTTTTTTAGTGATAAAAAGATAATATAGACACATTACAACCTATTTCACCTACGCAGTGGCAAAATGGGGATCCTCATTTATATTGAAATCCTCACCAGGGTAACTGAAAATATATATCTGGGACATAAAACAACCTCTCAACCCTAAAATCTGGTAATGTGACTGTACACTGAAAAAGTATTCATGTGCAAATGAAAGAAGGATTTAAATGAGGAAAAGAAAGAAAACACAAGCTTTAGAAAAAAAAAAACATTAATGGAAGAAGGCACTGAAGACTATGTACAGTAATAGCCTAAGGTTAAACGACTAAAATATGCCAATATAGATCACCTTGTACGCTCTGTACATTTCTTTCTCCGTTTCAAACTCAACAAATGCATATCCTCGTGAGGCACCGGTCACTACATATAATCAAATCTTCAACGAACATGCTTCAAGAATGGGAAGAGTAAAGAAAAAGCAGAAACTGAATCAAGGACAAGAAAAAACACATAAAGCTCCTCATCAAACAATTAGAACAAGGATCAAGAAAAAGTATGCCACGAAGTTTTGAATGCATGATGGACTTGAGATTAGAGAGAGCTAATAGGATGTTAAAGGAAATTATTTGGCCCAATGTAGAAATGTTTAACAAAGGGGCATTGAGTTCCTAAAAACGAGCACCAATTGTTTGGTGTTCATACTTTGACAGGTTGAACCACAATGTAACCACAATCGAAGGAAAACATCGTGCTACATTACAGAAAGGGATACATCGAGCTATATGAATGAAAAATTACAACCTTCACCATGGGTGTTAGTGTTATCAAAAAGCAGTACTTCATATTTTACACAACTCAGTAGACTACCAGCAACGAGCTAACTGAATGGGCAATGAATATGCATGCGTGTAAAATATAGTAGGGATGCAAACTTGAGGATACGTACTGGCTATTAAAGGTCATATAGTGAACTTCTCAAGTGCTGGGAGTAACTGAAAAAGCTCATTCTTATTTGAGACTAACCAAGGACAATTCTGAATTAATTTAGAGGAAATGATACATGTTTGGACAGATAACAAATTTATATTGCTTTGTAAGATTAATTAATTTACTTTCCCTTCATCTATTTACATTAAGACTCCCTCGTGTTAGGTTTTGGTCTTATCCTAGTCCTAGACGGACCAGCGGAGCACTTATCCAGGTACTAATATCATCAGACCATAAAATAAACAAGTTTGTTCATGTATACACACTCATTTTTCAAAAAGGAATATAACTTTAGGTCCTTCAAGCAACCTGTGCTTGTGAGAAAATTTTCTCAGTCTGTTCGGCCAGAATAGTGAATCATCAAGCATCAAACTCCTGGCATTCCATGCACTGACAGAATTCTTGTATTACAAGAACCCGGGAATCAATACTAATTAAGTTAACTCGTGTGTACTAATTATCCTTGACGTTCGAGGATTCTTGATTCTGAATCATACAGTTTAAGCATCATTTGTTCAATTTTCCAAACAATAAACAGAAAATCCAAAAGCTGGTAACGTTGTCAGAGATAAAACTTTACCGATGTGCCTCACCAGCCGTAAGTTCTTAACCCTTCCGTATCGACTCATAGCCTGAACGTTTAAGCAAGCAGGTTGCTCGCATTACTTCAATAATAGGACTTTTGTATTTCGAAACGCAACCACACATACATCCGAGGCAGACATACCTTTCGAAGAGTGCTTTCTGTGGTTTGATGAGAGAGATGAGCCACAAATAGAGTGCAGTAAGGGTCACCGGTGACTTTTGGGTCACCAAATGGATCATCTGCACGATTTGAGATATAGGCTCATAATCATCACCGTTAAAGTTATATAGCAGCAATAGCAGATTAGTGTGAGGAATTACACAGGGCGGCCTTAGAACATAGAAGAGCCCGATAAACGCCGTTGTCGTGTGGGGCAATATCCGTTCCGTCGATACTTCCGGCTTGGATAGGATGGTAAGTCTCTGCATAGAAAACCGAATTGGCGATGCTGCTATTGCCGCGCTGCATCTCATTTCTATGAATTGATCACAACTTTCTACCGCCAAACGCTTAACTCGAAACCTACGTATAATTTCTACAGGGAATTTGGACTGAGGAACTGCCTAAATCGATCATTCCCAAGATAATTCACAAAAAGAATATATTTTATTACTAAACCCTCACCTAAGTTATCCATATTAGTTAAATTTATCTACGTACGAAAATATAGTGATCGAAAAAACGAAAATTTATATTTTTTTCGATTTCGTTTTTTCATTCCTTCCTCCGTCCCGGCTTAACGATTGGTCCGAAAACATATCCAGAGAGTAAGATACAGAGATCATCGACGAGCCCGACATGAAAAGAGTGCATTTTAAGCTGGTTTATTTGTTGAAGGTACATTTGACTCCGAATTCTTGCTGATTTATGACACTATCGTTACAATCGAGAGATGAGGCATACATTTTCTTGTGAGATTTACACTTTCGTATGGTATTTACAGTAGGATCGTTTCATTGCATTATAAGAATGAGAGCGTAAAAGTGAACGAATTGTTTTGTGTCTCACGCGACTAGTCGTCGTTCATGTTAGACAATCTCCATTGTCTTAAGATTGTTACAGAAAATAGTATTTTTAGAACTAAAATTTCCTTGCATGCACCGAATAATCTACAAGAAATAGATGTTAAGGAAATAATAGTTTAAAATTGCAGGGAACTATAAGGTTTATTCTGAGGTTTGTGAACCACAGTTTTCTTAAGATAAATTCGTCCTCTCCTCGGTGCCTTGAGATGTTGGATGTTCGTCTCCTAGGATACAGTTAAATCCGGCATGGCTGCACTATCCCAGCGAACTCAAACAATGTCTTCTTTCTATCACCAAGGACTCAAAACAGAAATGACACAAAGAAAGCACAATATTTGAATCCTAGACTCAATGCATTTTTATGTGTAAATTATTCGTAACACTTCAAGCATGGGAGGATCCTCCTTTTATAGATGGAGAATGTGTCATTTCGAAAATGTGTATTAATTGAGAATCAAATCACAAATATTGTATTTTATTCTTGAGTATCAATTTCCATTCACCCAAATAAAATATATCATTTCATTGTATTCTTATGAAATGTATATATTTTTCCAAAATCTCCCACATGAATGAAATTGTTCCTAAAAATAAAGACTCAAAGCTTGGTGATAGATTTCTGCGGTCAATACCTGCATGGGATAGGTAGGTGTTACTCCTTGAACTTTCCCTTGCAAAGTTGTATCAACTTTATTGGCTGATCATTAGACACGATGTCCTTAAACTGTTCTGCTGTTTGTGTAAACGAGTAATACAATTCACACAGATATCTTCCTGACACTGTTACGATTCTCATGTTTTATGTCCATTTTGGCCACGGACATCTGTCTGGTTCTGCAAGAATTTTTAGAGAATTGAGCCCCCATAATTCTCTTTCGAAGCGGCCCATCTTCTCTCTCACATATGTGACTTAATTAAAAGTAACCCGCATTACTCTGCTTGAATTATTTCCCTCGAATTTTTGATGCATAAGGATCATTAAAAGCCAAGTTGCTTAACCTTTCCTGCGGATATAACTGTTTGACATCAGAAATGGATTAGGGGTTTACCCCCCTCAGTGAACTACCAAGGTTCACAGGTAGGTTGTCCCTTTTAACCCAGATCTTTGGATCTCCAATCAACTAGGTTGAGTTTCCTTTGTATCAACCTTATTTTTCAGTTGACTTTAAATCCATTCCTCTCGATATCTTTTTAACTTGATCTTTATTTAACCCTTTGGTTAGCAGATTCGATATGTTATCCTTTGATTTTACAAAGTCTATAGTGATAACTCCAGTTGAGATCAGTTGTCTAATGGAATTATGTCAACGATGTATATGTCTCGAATTACCATTATATAACACGTTGTAGGCTCTATCAATTATAGATTGGTTATCACAATGATTTCATATTGCCGATACCAGTTTTGATCAATTAGGTTAATCTTACAAAAAATTGTGTAACCATTCAGCCTTTTCACTACTTTTATCCAGTGCCACAAACTCAGATTTTATTGTGGATCTGGTTATTACGGTCTGTTTAGCTGATTTTCAAGCAATCGCTCCTCCTCCAATTGTGAAAACATATCAACTGGTGGCTTTGGATTCTTGTATATCAGAGATCCAACTTGCATCAGTATATCCTTCTAACATAACATGATCTATGGTTTAATGTAGTCCATAGTTACGAGTATATCTTAGATACATCAGTACTCTAGTGATTGCTTTCCGGTGATCACTTCTAGAATTGCTCGTGAATTTGCTCAATTCACTAACCGTATAGGCAATGTCTGGTCTTGTACAACTCATTAGGTACATAAGACTACCTACCACTCTAGCATATTCTATTTGAGCAATAATCTCTTCTTTATTCTTGGACTTGGACAAATGTTGACTTATATCAATCGGAGTTCTAACCAAGTTAGAATCATCCTTATTAAATTTGTTAAGAATCTTGTCAACGTAGTGTGACTGGCTTAATATGATGCCATTTGGCGCTCTTAAAATTTTAATCCCTAAAATTACATGTGCCAAACTCATATATTTCATATCAAACCTGGAGTTCAACAAATCTTTGATTGATTTTACCATTCCATCATTGCTGCCCATAACTAGCATGTCATATACATATATACAGAGAATTACATATTTTTGTTCATTAGATTTGATGTAGACACACTTATCACACTCATTGATCTTGTATCCATTTGTCATCATGACATGGTTAAATTTCTCGTGTCACTGCTTTGATGCTTGTTTAAGTCCATACAAAGACTTCACTAGTTTACAGACTTTCTTTTCTTGTCAAGGAGCTACATAATCCTCAGGTTATTCCATGTAGATTTCTTCTTCTAGATCTCCATTAAGAAAAGCAGTTTTGACATTCATTTGATAGACTTCAAGATTTTGCAGTGCAGCAATTGTTAAAATCAATCTTATTGAATTTATTCTCGACATGAGAAAATAAATATCAAAGTAATCATAACCTTCTTTTTGTTTATATCATTTGATTACAAGTCGGGCCTTATACTTATCAATTGTTCCATCTGTTTTCATTTTCCTTTTGAAAATCCAGTTTGAACCTAATGATTTACATCCAGGAGGGAGGTCCACCAATTCCCAAGTGTGGTTATACAGAATGGAATCAATTTCAATTTTTATGGTTTCTTTGCATAAGGACTCTCTGTAGAATTTACAGCTTCTTTATAGGTTCGGGGTTCCCCCTCAATCATATATGTTAGAAAATCTGACTCAAAAGATTTTTCTATCCTTGCACGGTTACTACGTCTGGGCTCTTGCTGAATTTCTTCAGCTTCTTCACTTTCTCCTTAATTAATGTCATCCAAGATTCTTTTCGAAAAGTTTGCTTCAACTTCTTTGAATTTGTATGGAAATACATCCTCAAAGAATGATGCATTTCTTGATTCCATTATTGTGTTCTTGTGAATATCAGGATTTTGAGATTCATACACAAGAAACTAAAATGGTGTGCGTATACAATGAAAATACAGTCCATGGTCTTATGACCTATTTTCATTTTCTTTAGTAAAGGAGTTGTTACCTTAGCGAGGCACCCCCACACTTTTAAGTATTTATAGGAAGGTATTCATTCAATTCATCCTCTCTAACAGTAGGAGGATCCTCCTTCAAGAATCTTGCAAGATTCAACATCGTGAGATAAAACAACATCTTTTATATCCACACATTAAAATTGTATTCGGTAAATTTTTTCGGTTTCTCGTTGTGATTCATAGGAATAGATATCACGTGAGAAGTCATCGGAATTCTCGGAATCAATGTTTTTCCTAGTCCATTCTTTAAAAATAAGTCTCCAATATTGAGAGCATCCAACGAGACTTCAACTTTCCAAGTAATTGTTTGGAAGAGTCTCCAACGTTAGGCAATCCATCATTACTTTCATCACCATTATTTGACATTTTTCTAAAATTCAAGAAAGTCAAATGTTAGTAATTTTGAATATATAGTTGATGAAAATAATAACAAATACAATAGACCAAGTAAATTAGATCTAAAGTACACAGATTTTAAATCATACAATTTTCACTATCACAAGTAATTTCTCGAATATACACTATCATGTAACACACATTTGCATATAAATATAGCCAACAATTAAACATACATCTTTATTGAATTCCACATTCATAAGATCATATAACAACGGCATGCAAGCATATTTTAAAAATCAAAGTACGAATAGAGAGATAGTTTATTCAATTTTATGCAAAAACAAACTGTTAGTCTCTAATAAAATAGAGAGATAGTTTTGTCTTAAGATTGTTAGATCTTAATTTGTCTTAAGATTGTTAGATCTTAATTTGTCTTAAGATTGTTAGGGAATCTTATTTGTCTTAAGATTGTTAGACAATCTTCTTTGTCTTAAACTTGTTAGAGAAAATAGTGTTTTTAGAACCAAAATTTTCTTGCATGCACCGAATAATTTGCACCAAATAATCTGCAAGAAATAGATATTAAGGAAATAACAGTTTAAGATTGCAGAAAACTGTAAGGTTTACTCTGAGGCCTATGAACCACAATTTCCTTAAGACAAATTCGTCCTCTCCTCGGTGCCTTGAGATCTTGGACGCTCGTCTCCCATGATACAACAGAGTACGAATAGCTAAACCCGTGCGGCTGCGCTATTCCAGCGAACTCGAACAATGCCTTTCTTCTATCACCAAGGATTCAAAACCGAAAGGGCCCAAAGAAAACACAAAACTTGAATCTTAGACTCAATATGTTTTTGTATGTATGTTATTCGTAACACTTCAAGTATGGGAGGATCCTCCTTTTATAGATGGAGAATATACCATTTTGAAAATGTGTACTCATTCGAAAATGTGTACCTCTTCGAAAATGTGTGCCCCTTCACCTTATACTATTTTAACAGATTACAATATATACATTATGGAAAATCTTCATGTGTACAATCTTCACGTTTACAACTCGTGTATAATTTGTGTTTGGCGCCATCCGTTTTCGAAATTAGTCGCACAATTAGAAAGCTTATACATTGTAGATAAAAATTCTCATGCTTTGGTCCGATTTCAACGACTTTATCACCATTTAATTTAGTTTTACATTTTCTCTTAGGTTAAGTAGTCCTAAATAAGGTTTTAGTTCGTCGCCGGAAACCAGACCAAAGCATGAAGATTTTCATCTACAATGTATAAGCTTTCTAATGGTACGACCAATTTCGAAAATGGATGGTACCACACACAAATTGTACACGAGTTGCACACGCAAAAATTGTACAGATGAAGATTGCCCTATATATTATATATATATTAATTGAGAATAAAATCACAAATATTGTATTTTATTCTTGGTTATCAATTTTCATTCACCCAAATACAATATATCATTTCATATTATTCTTATGAAATGCATATATTTTTCCAACAGTTCATTCATTCGATCTTAGCACGATTAGTTTCGTCGTGATATCCGACTCTATAATTTTCCCATATTTACATACGATGCTCTGTTTTCTATTATTTGCAGATGATGATGACACTATTTGATAAGATTCCAAATTGTTTGGAAGTAAAAGATCATCCATAATTATACAACTATCCGTAATTTATAAAATCTTCCTATCTTTAAGATGTTTGTTACCAAAATTGACTACCATCAATGGCCAGACTCATCCATGAATCCAGCGTAGGTGGTGGTGATGGTGCCGGACTGGTCCTTGAAATTCGCGAATGCGAGGATCACACTCTCCATAAATCATAAGACGAGTCGTAGTATTCGGTGGGTAGCTCATCAACGTCTTCATTGCCTTCATCGAAGTTCTCATTTTCGTCGTCCTCCTCCTCAGCATCCTCTTCGTCAACTTCGTCGTCATTGTTTTCATCATAATCTTCATCTTCGTTGTCGTTGCCATCATAATCATCCCTTTATCGTCATCCTGATCCTCCTCCTCCTCATCGTCTTCATCCTCCTCCTCATCATTTTTTTCGTCGTATTCATCCAAGGCAATGATGACTGGAGATGAAGTGGGGATGTCGGCTTTCACGTGCACGCGAGTAAGTGCGGCTGCAATGTTTGCTTGCACAGTAGTGGGGTAGCTCCAACATCAACGTGTGCGGGGAGTAGGGGAGGCTGCAACGTCGACGTGCACGGGAGTGAGGGAGACACCATGCCGTTGTCGATTCGACAATTTTATTTTTGCAAGTTCAGCAATAAGATGAAGAATTGAGAGGATGAGATCGGTATTATTAATACATACATCACGTCTTTTTATATTATGCTTTTTCACACGAATCGACAAGGTAGAATAAGCACAATAGTCAATACAATCCTGACTTCTCGGAAACAACATCCGTGCTCCAAACAAACCGATCGACACGACCCCAATCCATCATGTTTATCCCGGAAGAAGCTTTTGTGCATATCTATTCTGTAATAAGCACAACATTCGTGGTTGTTCTATTTCACGTCTGATGGTAAGCACACGACTACATGTGGTAAACCTGAATGACGTAGTCGGGCCATAAACTCTTAAATAAACAAAGCAATCGACAAGACCACGACCCATCGTGGTTATTCCGGAATAGTTATTCGTGCTCCAACTATCTTGTAATAAGCACAACATACGTGGTAAATTTAGATAATGCAGTCGAGCCCTAAACTATTAAATAAACAAAGCAATCGACAAGACTGTGACCCGTCATGGTTATCCCGAAATAGTCGTTCGTGCTCCAACTATATTGTAATAAGCACAACATATGTCGTAAATCCTGAGAATGTAGTCGGGCCCTAAACTATTAAATATACAAATCAATCGACAAGACCACAACTAGTCGTGGTTATCTTGGAAGAGTCATTCGTGCTCCAACTATCCTGTAATCCAAGTTCTATCCACGTCTGACGGTACGAGTTCGATTATACGTGATAATCCCGATTACCTTAGTCGGGCCCTAAACTATTAAACATATAAAGCAATCAACAAGATCGTGACCCATCATGGTTATTCCGTAAGAGACATTCGTGCTCCAACTATCATATTAAGAGCACAACATACGTGGTAAATTTGGATAATGCAGTCGGGCCTTAAACTATTAAACAAACAAAGCAATCGACAAGACCGTGATCAGTCGTGATTATCCCAGAAGAGTCATTAATGCTCCAACTATCCTGTAATGATGTAATCCATGGTTCTATCCTCGTCTGACGGTACAAGCTCGACTATACGTGGTAATTCTGGTTACCTCAGTCGGGCCCTAGACTATTAAACAAATAATGCAATCGACAAGACCGCAACCCATCGTGGTTATCCTGGAAGAGATATTCGTGCTCCAACTATCATGTTAAGAGCGCAATATATATGATAAATCCGAATAATGCAGTCGGGCCCTAAATTATTAAACAACCAAACAATCGTCAAGATAGCGACCTGTCGTGTTTATCCCGGAAGAGCCATTCGTGCTCCAACTATCCTGTAATCCAGGTTCTATCCACCTCTGACGGCACGAGCTCGACTATACGTGATAATCCCGATTACCTCAATCGAGCCCTAAACTAGTAAACATACAAAGCAATCGACAAGACCGCTACTTATCGTGGTTATCCCAGAAGAGTCATTTGTGCTCCAACTATCATGTTAAGAGCGTGAGTATACGTGGTAAACCCAGATAATGCATGTGTAGTCTTTTCATAATCTGTGCATTTTGCGTCTTTCCATTAACAGAACGAGTCTTTTCATACTCTGTTGTGATGTAGAATAGCTAGAACAATTATGATCATTCAAGATCTTGTTCTATATAAATAGATACAACAACAACAAGAAAACTTACTCCCCATTCATAACACATGGTTGTCAACATCGCTTCCTTCTCTGATTCCGTCCTCACCAGAATAAGGCACACTATATTATGTGCACTTATCTTTATCCCGGAAGATAATCCAGCAGCCTTCTACCAATTACCCCCACCCCACTCCACCCTCACACACTGGTATACCAGTGTGCTGGTATGTCTTCCGGGATAAAGTGAGTTGTCCCTAATTGACTTTGCTATCTCCTGATTGTGTTCACTCCAACTCTTATAGCAATCCCTATCATGGGGTAGTAAAGGTTGACCTTTCAACCTTTACTTTTTACAAGTTCGATCTACCTCCTTGGGATGTTTCATATTGTGATCAAGCTCCATCGTCGAGAAATTCGACCAATTTTGTGGTCCGACATTGGAAAGAAAGGGACATAAGCATGAATCTCCATCATCGAGGAATCCAGAATCAGTGGTGTAAGCACTTTCACACACTCCATCTTCCAATCTTCCAAATGGGGTGTTGGAAGATGCTTTACCAAAATCGATATCGAAGGTGAAGTGAAAGTTTGTATCGGTAAATGCTATTTCAGAATCGGTGATGAAAACCATGGTAGCATCTTGCAGTTGTATTAATTCCAAGCCATCATGTCGATTTTATATACTGGCTGAAAGGATTGATTGATAATGATCATGAATCCCTCTTATTGAGGCATTCGTTGCTAACTCAACGAGTTGTGTTGATTTTTTCAAATGCATGTTTTTGTCATAGTTAAAAATCCCGAATAGCCTAATCGGGACTAACACACTTTAGTCGATCCGACAGAGACCCGACATGGTTAACCTGTCGAATAATTCATGCTCCAACTATCTTTTAATAAACGTAACATTCGAGGAGACTGTATTAAATCATTGATTAAATCAATGACTACGCGTGCTCCAACTCGTCAATTCTTTTTCTTCTTCCCATCCGAATTCTTAAGTAATTCTGGATTAAAAGAGCACACACACATATCTCGGATAGTGGATTCGTTCCTCTCACCACAGTCGAGGCTCAGATGTTACGTATAAACCCAAACAAAAGAGCAATAATTATTAAGTCGACCCTAAACTGATTTTCTCACGCGTGTATCACTCGACCATACGTGCTTTACACGTATAGTTTCGGAATAGTGCGCTGTATTGCACGACCACGTTCTTCACACCTTCTAAATGAAATGACTCTCTTTCCTTCCAAAGTGTCTTTCTGCCTACTCTTATATGTGTCTTTTCAGCTTCAATTATGGCCCCTTGCTAAGGGCGTCAGTCGACAATGGGACCATACATGTGTTTCAAATTCCATTACTCCTTTCCTTGTGTCTTCGTCTTCAGAAGCACACTTTGCTGCAAAACTTTACAAAATACATAATCAAGATGTCTGTCTCGCACCAAAATTCTTCTTCATCCATTATGGACGACGAACTGGAGGTAAACACTCTCCCTACTCCACCAGTGGATAAGGACGAACCTCAGGTGAACCTATTTTGTTGTTTTAAACATATTTGTAGTCGCATTATTTATAATTATTGGTCAATGTCTTAGGCCTCTGAAATTGATTCCGAGGCTACAGAGGTTGGTAGTCTGATGGAGGAGTGGTCAAACGACTCAAGTGATGATGGTGATCCTGAAGAGGAACCTTAGGGCGCTGAGAGGAGGAGGATCATGTTTATGCTGATGATGACGAAGAAGGGGAGGAAGAAGGGGACCGGAACCTGATCCTCTGGTGGTCACTGCTGTTCAGCGGGCGTGTGAAGATGAACTAGAAGGACACTGGAGGGAATTGAGCCTCATTCGGCAAGGGTTGCCACCTCCATCACCTCTAATACCTCCACAAAATCGCCTCCACCTCAATCTACATTGCCTAGAGGAAACTCCGACTTCGGATATGGGTCAACCCCATCCTCTGATGGAGATGCCACGCCCAGGAGTGATGAAGGTGGTTACTGGCATGTTTCACCCCTTTCCCCTCAGATAGTGACTCTGACTACTGAATCATATACTTTTGACACTCTTTTATTCCATGTCATTACATATTTTTTGCTGCGTAATGACATTGGTATATATATGACGAACTTTCGACATGATATGCTGAGTATCAGATCTTCCATTTCTTAATAGATCAAATGAAGTTCATAATATATCAAATGAAGTTCACAAATTATGTCACCAACTCACGAAGATTGTTGCAAACGAAGTTCATAATAAACCTTGCACTAATGTTTAATAGGAACCTCTGCGTAGATCGTGCATGGCCCCGTAAATAAGAGCGGGTTAATTCCGACTGCCCGTGATATCGACAGTCGTGTGTTACCCGATGACAGGAGTCGTCCGTGTGCGTATTTGAACAACTCTGGCCGGACAGTTGGTCAGAGATTCGACATATTCTGGTATCTGACAACATTTGTGGTTCTATCTCGCGATGTATTGAAGAAGATTCAAGTCGAGTCGAGTCGAGTTCAATTTGGAAGTGTTTTTCCGACGAAGATGGGTTAGTGAAAAGTCTTCCAGCGATTGACTAGATTAGAACGTATTAAGATGGTTTAATATTTTATTTCTTTTTTTTCTTTCCTTTTAATGCCTTTTACAATAAAAGTAAATAAAAAATAAAAATAGGAGGTTACATTTCAAAATAAGATTTTTGCGAAGGATAGTTATCCAATTATTCCCTGCTAAATCCCTAAGCAATAGGCAATTTTTTTGTGTCACAAATTCTTTTGCCCTTTTTTGAATTTGCCACCGCCCGAACTTCGGAAGACCGAGTCCTGCACCCGGATTTCCCAAGACCTTGATATATAACTCCCGACTTTCGTAGGTCCGGGCATCATTAACAATACTAATGATAGTAATTAGCAAATTCCGGACCTGGTAAGGCCGGGAACAACTCCCAGCCTTCCCAAGACCGAGATCTTTTCTTAGTATATATAGCATGAAACTAGTTATCAACACTACTTATTCTTACATTTGCATTAGCTATGCCTCCAAAAGATGTAGATGAGTAGAAAGAGGATGATGATGATTGGAGAACTCTTCTGTGGAAGGACAATAGTAGATGTACTGATTTGTGTGAAAGTGAATATTCGTGTGATTGCTTTCACTCACCTAGCGGACAGACTGGGATATACCCATGGTTGAATGACCCGGCTCACATTATTGAATCGTCTAACGATGAAGATGAGGTTAATCAGGTAGTGAAGAATGCAAACGAAGATTCTGAAACTAACGAAAATTTAGTTGTAAAAGATTCTCAAGTCACAGATAATGAGGTTGTCCAAAGACTCCCAGGAGGAAAAAAATGAGGATGCAAAAAAAATCTTTATTTAGAAAATTTTAATTTTAATTTGAAACTTGATGAAGGTAATATTATGTTTAAAGTTAATGTATTTCTTAATCGGTTTGAAATGTATAGATATAAGTCTTCCAAGAAGCGGAAGAACCTCATAGGAATTTTATTATTGGATTTATCTGGTAATAAAAGGTCACCCACTATAAGTGTCAGCACATCGCAGGCATAGCACTGCACTTTCTCATCGGTGCTCAATTCAGTGATCTTCAAGTGCCCTCAGGATAGGATACCTTGAGTCCGAATTGAAAGAAGGCCTCCACATCAAAGTCCATGTGAAGCCAACGGCTCAAATACTCTCTAGACTTGTGCGGCGTGTAGCGTGCATCCCCCGCATGATCAGAACTAAGGGGGGGTAACATCAATAGGAATCCCCCATAGCATCGAAACTTCCTGGAGAGTGATCGAACACTCCTCAAACGGTAACCAGAACGTATGTGAGGCCGAATACCACCTCTCAATCAGCGCTGAAATGAAGTGGTGATCCTCCTTTGTATCTACGGTGAGATAAGCTCCCCACATCCCAACATCGAATATGTATTGTTGCACACGGTAATGCAACTCTAGTCCATGCACCCAAATATCCGGATGGTGCGTGTCCATCGCGTCATCTATCCGGACTTTTCCCTTCAAAACTTTCGAGCTGCAATGTGTCCTCAAATTCCATAACACATGCTGTAAAACTGGAAGATACAAATCGGGTCTCTAGCTCTGCTAGAAATTCATGCTACTTTCCAGAATAGAACAATAATTCATAACTATTCGAAATAATTCATAACAATTCACTAACAATTTCTAATAATTTATAACAATTCACTAACAATTGCTAATAATTCGTAACAATCCATAACAATTCTTGATAATTTATAACGATTCAATAACAATTCCTAATAATTCGTAATAATTCATAAAAATTATGACAAATTCATAATCACTAATCCTTAATTAAAGCACTAATTTCATAATTAGAAATCCAAATTTGGAACACTAATTGAAAAAAAAATTGAACCTAATCGGTTACCTTTGGATTCTCTCAACAAAATTGAAAACATAAGCTTCGGCGGCGACGGACTTCAGAAGACCAGGATTAGAGCTCCTCTGGCGACTGTCACAGTGAAAACAACAGAGCAGAGAAGAAAGGGGGGACCAGTACATAATCACGCATCCCGGACTTTGTAAGCCCGGGGTGTAATTTAAAAATGGCCTTGCCAAGTTCGAGATTTGCTAATTACCGTCATTTGTGATGTTAATGATGCCTGGGCCTGCAAAAGCCGGAGTTATATATCCCTGTCTTGGGAAGTCCGGGCAAAGGTCTCGGTCTTCCGAAGTCCGGACAGTGGCAAATACACAAATGCATGCAGACTTTGTGGCACAAAAAAAATTGCCTCACCGAAAAAACTTCAAGTCCCACTCCTTTTTCTTTTTTGGGTAAGTAGTCCCCTGTCCCCACTAAAAAACTCTCATTCTCGAAATTTAATCCTAGCTGTCGGATTTTCATACGACGGCCAAGATTAGATTAGCCTATTCTAATCTTTAATGCTTCCAAACCCGCAGGCCTCATTTTCGGCCCTCGAGTTTTAATGAATAAAACTTAAAAAATGCTATCCTGGATGTAAAAAATTGGTCCAAACCTCAGAAGAAACCCAAACTACATAACCATACAGGCTAACCCCTGGAAGTAAAAAACAGGTTAAATCGATGCTTTCGATAATATGGACATTGCTCATTCCTCCAACACCTTTTTACCTGGTCATGCAGATAAAACAAGATACCGTCTGGTCATGTCAAGCTATACAAGAGTTGTTCCCAAACAACCAGCAACTTTGTTTACTGATTCAATCCACAGAACTGGCACCTCAAGACACAATGATATGGCAGCCTGATCCTAAAGGAGTTTTTTCAGTCAAGTCAGCATGAAATTTAGTGAGACACAAAGGTCACAAGCAAAAAAAGTACAAGTCATGCTGGCATTCTTTTATCCCTTTGAAGATAAGTTTCCTATGCTGGAGAATTGCTCATAACATTGTGGCAGTAGATGCTAACATACAGAAAAAAGGAGTGATCTTAGCCTCGAAATGTCATTGCTGTATCTTACATCCAAAGGAGGAGACTACGAAACACTTATTCTTCGAAGGAGAATTAGCATCAGCCATCTGGTCATACTTTGAAGGCCTTCTTGACATACACGGAGGAAATAATTCAGCAGATGCAAGAGCTAATAATTGGTCAAATCATCAAGGAAGCAACGAAAAGAATCTGATTATGAAGATGTTGAAAGCTATAATCTGTTGGGTAATCTGGAAACAACGGTGTTCAAGTGTCTGGGAGGATATGAAAATCTCAAAACGAGCTGCCATTATAAGCATTGAAGATCAGCTGAAAGAACTAGTATCTATTGCCAAAATCCGTCTTCCTAAGTCTGCTGTTGAAGCAACTCTGTTGAACAGGTTAAATCTAAGCTTGATTCCAAGAACAAGTCATCCAAGATCCATGTATACTTCATGGTCTCCTCCTGATTTGGGATACCTTAAGCAAAACATAGGATCTGCATTTTCCACAACTACAGGTATAGCTGGAGGTGCTATGCTGTTAAGGAACAAAAATGGACAGGTTCTTGAAGCTTGTTCTTGGAGGCTCTACAGCCATTCGGCTCTCCAAGACTGCGCAGATGCGATTATAAACTCCTTGGACTGGATCAAGGGCTTTTCCATGCAACAACGATCCTTGCTGATACAAGAGATACAACATCATCATATCAGAAATAGTATACGGCAAGATGAAACGCCAAACTGGAGAATCTCCTCTCAGGTAACAAATATCATAATGCAGCTCTCTAACCTTGATCTTCCAGTTCCTGGTGTGTGCAGGAAACAAGGAAACAGAGCGGCCTCCAAACTGGCAAAATGGGGAGCTATGCACGACTTCTGTGTCTTCACAGAAGAGAATCTTCCTCAAGCAATCAAAACAATCATAGCACAAGATCAAAAGAAGCTCTCTGAGAGCGATCAATGATTACTAAAGAACTGGGGAAAAAAGATTCAAAATGTTGGAGTGGTAAAAGAGCCAATATCCAAAGCAGCATTGTAACTGTCTCCAAGACAAACGGCAGCAACAGAAGCAATTTACGTGACAACTCAAGCATGACTAAGTTGCAGATGCAAACTCTCAAAACAACACCTCAAGAACATGAGAGAGGCATCGATTCAGGGAGAAAGGTCATAGTAATTCCAAGGCAGGTACATCTTTGTTCCAATATTATAAATATTTTGCTTTGCAGGTGCTACAAACTACGGCAAACTTTGTGCGTTAAATTTAAGTTGAACGTTTGTGAGTCGTGTAATAAACGGGTCTTGGTGGCCCTAGAATTGATTAGGTATTCGCATATTCGGCTTTGTATGAACATTTCGGGCTCGTCAATAGCTTTTTTGTCATTAACGCATAACCCCGTCCAAAACAAATGGACGGGCTTTGCCCCCTAAAAAAAATGTAGTGTAGGGAACCTAGATAAAGAGAAAAAGGAAACAAATGTCCTACCCTTGAATAAAACTAGAGCCTAGACGCTCGGATTTGACATAGTTAACTCCTACCCATCCAAACCCCAATAAGTGAAGATGGTAAATTGTTTCGCTTTCTCAAAATCTTTTTCGGCAAATCTCTGGAGTAAGAGAGAAATCTGAAGAAGAAAAAAGAGTATCACACCCGATTTGTCCCTTTTTACAAAGAAATGTGCGTGTGTGCCTCCCCTCGTGAGTGCCTATCTATGTGTCTTGTCCTAGCCCTAAATTAAGATTGTCTTTTCCTTCTCGGCTGTGTAATTCACTCTTCTAGACAAGCACCTTCTCATGCATGTCCATGAATCATGCATGAGGATCATTGCATGGTGTTAACCCTTACCACAACTTTCCTGCTACGAATGGCTACTCAAGAGCCAGCTTGGGCGTATATTAGATCTTCTTGGGAGTGGAAGTTGTGATCTCCGTTTGTGAGCCGCCATTTGGCCAGGAATACTGCCCCTTTATGCACTCCCTTGGAAGATGTTTTGAGTATGATATGTGCATTGTCCTCCAAGATTCTCCTAATCTTTGTGTAGAATGGATACTCCCTCCAGAGGCAGCCTGTACCTGTGATCAAGTATGCAATGCATTTTTCCACATCCACTGCAATCTCCCGCAGGTTTCTACTATTGCAGAATTCTATACCTTTAAGAATTGCCTCTAGACGAGGATTGGCTTGTTTGCCTGCCAATGATACAAATCCTTCAATCATTCTGTTGCTTTTATCTCGAATAATTCCTCCTATTACAATAGAATATGTAGCAGAACTCTTATACATTGCAACTGTCAGGCTGTAATCACCCCATTCCGGTGGAGACCACACATACGAGGCTTTTAACATGGCTGGGGCAGCCGCCAAGTCAATCTCAAATGCTCGAATCATGTCATGCTCTATTAAGTTCGTTGGTCTTGTGACCCTAGCCGACTCCATGATTTGTTTTAGTAACAAGATAACCTCTTTAACAACGAAATGAAATGAAATGGCCTCACTTCGGAATATGGCTCTGCACCTCACTGTCCAAATGCGCCTCACGGCCGCCTTCACGAATCAAGCTTAATATCAATTTTTGTTACGTATTAAATTTTGGTATATTTATTTCAAAAGCGTGAATGTAGCTTGGAAAAAGGTGAGAGATGGTAGAAAGTAAGATGAGGCGGGCAATTCGAATTCAATCCAAAATGAATGCCTATATTATTTTTATTATAACAATTATAAAAAAAATATGCCAAAACAGGGGTCAGTCGCAAAAGTAACCTTATAAGAAATCTGTTTTTGAAAAGTAACCTAAAAAAAAATGTAAATGTAACCTCTATTTTTAAAAATAAATTAAAAATCGAATATATTTTAGTTTAGCATAATAAACGCTGATACTAAATTATACTCATTCCCGCCATCCCCAACCATCGTTATGGTTTTCCGGTTGTCGAAAAATACAAATAAATATTTTTTTTTCTATTCTTACCCATTATAGGCTCAATTTTTCCGGGAATACATTCAAAGAGAGACAGAGAGCATCAACAGGCACAACGTGAATGGGGCGGATCTAATCCGTGTTCCACTTTTGAAGGTGTGTTTGATTCTGAATTCTAGCTGTTTCATGGAACAACATCCGTTGTTCGATGATGTTATGGTGGGTTACAGGGTTAGTGTCGGGCACCGAATGCCAACGTCGGGTTCACCGTGTGTAGTCGCATTTATCGCATCAACCGAGGAATGAACAACGACACTATCTTGATTTACGTTAACGGAAAAAAGAATACGGATCGTCATTCATTATTAGACTATAGGGCCCGACTATATATCTGAGTCCACCGCGCATAGTCGGGCCCTATAGCTTAATAAAAGTAAATTGTGTTGGAGGATGACATAATGATATTTGTGTCAATATCACTTATTTTGGATGCACTACGTAAGATAAGATCATATTCTCATACAAGTCGATTGTTGTGAACAAATAGACTTCATTGTATTCCCTAGTAGGAGTATCCTAACTTCGAAATGAATGAATCATACGTAGTGCAATTACATGTAAAGAATGGAGTTGTGATATTCTGAATGGGGTCAAGACTCAACAGTGATTAGTTAAAGGTCAGGAAGACGAATTTAGGAATAATTATTGGATCATGCTTGTTTATGAATCTAGGGTATGGGGCCCGATCGATGTAATCAGGTACATTACGTCTGGTCGCATAGTTGTCGAAATTGTTCTAGATTCTAGGTTTTAGGGCCCGACCAACATATTCGGGTACATCACGTCTAGTCGCGTAATTCTGGTCATTGTTCTAGCATATGGAATTTAGGGCCCGACGTATTCGGGTATACCATGTCAAGTCGCATAGTTCTCGTCAAAGTTCTAGCCTATAGGGTTTAGGGCCTGACTAATTTATTCGGTACACCATGTCCAGTCGTGTATTTCTCATCATTGTTAAACCCTAAACCCTAACAGAGGGTGTATTTTGTAAAATCTTATTCATCCAATATGCATTGCGTGACTATACCTGGTTAATGCGGATACCTTAGTCAGGCCCAAAACCATAGGTATATGTTTCTAACTGCATTAACACAGCGTGTCTTTTCATAGACAGTGTGTGTAGTCTTTTCATGATCCGCGCAAAGTTGCATCTTTTCACTAACAAAGCGAGTCTTTTCATGTTCTGTTTTGATGTTGAACAACTGGATACCACGTTCACAATGCAATTATGATAATTCCAGCCCCTATAAATAGATACAATAACAACAACAAGAAACTTACTCCTCATTCACAACATGGTTGCCAATGTCGCTTTCTTCTCTACTTTCGTCCTTGCCAGAATAAGGAACATATATCTTTTTATGCGATTATCTTATCCCGGAAGATAAACTAGCAGCCTTCTACCAATTATACCCCCCAGCCCCCACCCCACACACACACTTTTACAAGTGAAGTGGTGCTGGTGTGTATTTCGAGATAAGTAAGCCACCCCTAATGGAGTTTGCACGTTCCTTTGAACCCGCGTTGGATGGAAACGAAGAAGAACACCAAATATCCAGGTTCATTCATCCAATATGCATTGCGTGACTATACCTGGATAATACTGATACCTTAGTCAGGCCCAAAACCATAGGTATATGTTTCTAACTGCATTAACACGACGTGTCTTTTCATGGACAGCGTGTGTAGTCTTTTCATGATCCACGCAAAGTTGCATCTTTTCACTAACAGAGCGAGTCTTTTCATGTTCTGTTTTGATGTTGAACAACTGGATACCACATTCACGATGCAATTATGATAATTCCAGCCCCTATAAATAGATACAACAACAAGAAACTTACTCCTCATTCTCAACATGGTTGCCAACGTCGCTTTCTTCTCTACTTTCGTCCTTGCCAGAATAAGGCAGACATATCCTTTTATGCGAGTATCTTATCCCGGAAGATAAACTAGCAGGCTTCTACCAATTATACCCCACACTCCACACACACACTTTTACAAGTGAAGTGGTGCTGGTGTATCTTTCGAGATAAGTAAGCCGCCCCTAATGGAGTTTGTATGCTCCTTTGAACCTGCGTTAGACGGAAATGAAGAAGAACTCCAAATATCCAGGTTCATCTTCATTCCGGTTCTCTAAGTATGTTGGGATGTTTTTCGGGATAAAGTAAGCTGCAACCACCACATATGAGAACCCAGAATAAAGAGAGATGCCCTCCTTGCACATTTTGGCCAGCATCTTTATACAAATTCACCATCATCTTTATATAAATTCGCCAGCATATCGTTAGCTCCAGTTCCTTTATGAGGGGAATTTGTACAATATCTTGTATTTGTTTCATCCACCTCCAAGTTGTAACAAGATGATAACACAAAGTAAAATTGGGATGCATCCAAGTTGATGACGATAATTAATATAGTTCTTTGTGCCATGTACCCTATGTACGAATACGAAGTATCTCTTTCAATTTCTTTGACGACGAAGATATTTGTAACTAACTGTTGACTTTATATTATTAATAAAATTGATGAAATGATTGATATGATGTATTTTAATTTTTATTTCTGCCCATTGGGTTCACCACGACTATACATGTATGCCTATTGAATTCACCATGACTGAACGAAAATCATACGTGTGGATCGTATGTCAGTCGAGTACACGGCGACTGTACGAGATAAACGGGTAGAGGCATTCGTGAAGGTTCTATTTGACTGCTTTGGCATCATGGCGGTATCCGAGGCAAACGACATCACCATGAATCACTGCACAACTTCGACTATTTCAGCATCATGGCGGTATCTGAAGCAAACAACATCATCACGAATCGTTGGACGACTTCGACTACTTCGGCATCATTATCCACTGTTCCATTGATGTGTTTCACGTTAATGTTCATCATACGGCAATTGATGTCACTGTGAATGGCAGAGTCAGTTTGGACTTTCATTTCAAAAATCAAAACAATCCATTCATTCGGAACTCGATAGTACACTCGTTCAGAACCTGGTATTACATTCGTTCGGAACTCGGTAATACATTCGTTCGGAACTCGGTAGTACATTCGTTCGGAATTCGATAGTACATTTGTTCGGAATCCGGTAGCACATTTGTTCTTAACTCGGATAGTCGAGACTAGATTATCATCAACATTCTATATACTTGATTTTTTCTATTTAATATCCACAAGCAGCCCAGATACGATTAATTCAGTGACCATGACGGCGTATCATTAGACGAGATAGAGGACCCACAATGTTAATCGGCATCATCTTCCATTCTTCCCAGATTCTGAACGAAGTGTTCGCAACAGGTAGCTATTGGCCTAGTATGTTAACTTCTATCATACGGTAGTTGATGTCACCGCGTATGACTCGCTCTCCAAGTAATTTGGCCTGAAGGGCAATGTCAGAGGCAACGTCAAAGAATTCGATCGTACCGGACACACGACGAAGTTTAGAGGCAGAAGCAGCTAAGTTGGGTGATAAGCTCCAAAAGACAGCGGCAATTCGGGTTGCATTAGTGGCATCGAGGTTATCCCGACTGAACCTGTCGGGCCATGCCGGATTATGGTATTCAGCGGTTACAAAGTCAAAGGCAGCAGTTGCCGTAACAAGTTGTCGAGTACGGTGTCGAGGGTTGTATTAGATGCAAAATCGTCTGGTTCGGCATTGTTGTTGCATAGGGCGACGATGTGTGTGGCTTCAGAGACAAAGGTGGTTGCAAAAGCGACGATGGCACGAAAGTCGATGGATGAGAAGGCAATAAGGTCGGAGGCGATCAGGACAAGGACGTTAACTGAATCAGCTAAGGCTGCGATAGTGATACCCAAGGTTTGATCTTTTAAACTCTAGATTTTTTCACCGTCGCAATTGATACAGTAAAAAAAATAGTCTTCCAACTATTGACTTGATTAGATGGTACCAAGAAGGTTTAGTATTTTCTTTCTTTTCTTTCTTTTCTTTTAATGCCTTTTAAGTTAAAAAATAATAAAAGCAAATCAAAAATAAAATAGAAGGTTACATTTTGGAATAAGATTTTCACGGATGTTACTTGTCCAATTATTCCCACTTATTCTTCCCCCTCCCCCGCCCAAAAAAAAGGTATTTGATATTAATATATTATATGATAAAATTTACATATTTTTTTCATGGGAGTGCTAGTTGTACCTCAATATTTTACATACAAACTAACAAGAATTCATGTATATAGCCTTATATGTACATCTAAAAGTATAACCCATACTTATAGCCCGTCGTAAAAATTGATTGCACTATTGAAAATGCTATGCACAGAAGATCAAAAGTCCCATGTTCCAATGCAGTTACGACGATTTCATCGCCAAAAATTTCTAAAACCCTTTCCCCTTGGGTTAAGTAATCCTTAATAGAGTTTTTGACGACGGGTGATGGCAAGTATGAGTTGCACTTTTGGCTGTACATATAAGGATATACACACCAACATTACTCCACTTACTAAACTCCTATTTTGCGCAGAGTTATTAAAATTATAATTTGATTATAAGAATGTTTTTAAAAAAATAGTGTTTTACGCATTCAACCTTTTTCTACTTATTTTTAGAATTTAAATCTTCTAACAAATAATTATCTCTTGACATGCTTTTTTTACTTCTAGAATTAGAATGTCAATTTTGACACTATTTAAGATAAAATTACCCTTATTTTTATCCTTAATTAGTTAAATGAAGGTTATTTTGTTAATCTATTTTTAGTTATATAATCTATGATTAAAATTGACCTTTAAATAATTATCTTTTAAAAACTTACACAAAGCACTACACATTTTAAAACTAAGAACAAGTTGTAGAAGAAGAACAAGAAAAAATTGAAGAAACTCTGTGCAAAACGAGGGCTAAATACCAGTGTTCGAGAAGTTAACCGCCGCTGCCATAAACTAGAAAGCGACCTGATTTGGGCCTAAACGGCATGGTAGGTCGGCCTAGATGGTGAGGTGGCCGCTCCAGACGGTGAGGCAGCCACTCTAGATCAAAACTCAAAAACCAAAATCCTCAACATGGGCCATAATGGGGCAACCGAGGTGGCGGCCGGCGCTGGACGGCCCCCGGCCGACCCGCTTTCGCCTTTAGTAAATATACATATGTGTCAACAATCACAATTAAAAAAAATAAAAATAAACAATATAAAAGTGTGTGCAAATAGTATATGATTTTTTTTATGTTAGTCTAGATCATATGCTCAACTATTGCACGCTTCATACTCAATTTTTCAATTTCGCCTATCTATTACAATCTGCTGTCAGAATGGATGGTACTCTTAGAAAGATTATACATGATAAGATTAAAAGTCCTCATGTTTTGTTGTGGATCCCATAATTTTACCTGTAATTCAGTGTTGTATTTTTTTTTCTTGAGATAAGTAGAACATTATTATGGTTTAGAACTGTATCAAAACATAATATTTTTGATCTACTCTATAATATTTTATATCAGCGAGCCTAAATTCAAAAATAGATGGTACCCAAAGGCGCAGGAAGACATTACCTTTGCTAATTTCTTTGTTTTTTATATCCCTAAACGAAATAATAATATGAAAATTGGAGCAGGGACAAGATTTTTCCCAAAGTAACCGACCAAATAAGAAATGTTTCCCCCTCAATCAATAAATCTGTGTCACAGATAAGTGCGTGTCGTCTGGTGTCGCAGAGTTCAGGTATTTATAATTATAAGACGAATCGCTATCCATAGAAGTTAGAATCCGCGAACCCTCATATATTTCAGTTTTCAGTTTTCAGTTTTTTCAATTTATAGAAGTTTGAATTTTTTTTTTCGGTTTTTCAGAAACTCTAGGAAGTTGTAGGACTAACTAGTCGGACGCCATCGCATTACTGGGATTTCGTGGGATTTTGACTTGTTTCTGCTTTTAGTTTATTGTTTCGTGGTTAGAAGATTAATTTTGGGTTTGAGGCGATTTAGAGATTAGCTGTAGTATAAGGATAAAGGATTCGCTGAAAATTCTTTGAAATGGATGGATATGGAGGCGGGTACAGCGGTCCAAATTCATCCAATCTACAGGACATCGGACAACTTGGCGCAAACACCACAGGTTTGATTTAATGAACCCACGGAGATTTTGCACTGTTTTATTCACGACTTTGGTTGAGTAATGTTTATTTGCTTAAGATATCTTGATTTGGTTAATGGATGCGTCTGAGTTGTTTCACATATTTTCACAAATAATTTCTAATTAGTTTTCATCTCTGAACGTCAGTCCATGTAAAGCATATAAATGTTACATGTCGAAGGATTTGTTAATCTTCGCCTTGAACTTACTTTGCTGGTTTGTAGGGAATGCTCTATTCGATGCTTCACAGTATGCATTCTTTGGTGGAGATATGGTGGAGGAAGTTGAACTAGGTGGATTAGATGAAGATGATGATATTGGTCCAGTTGAATATGAGGAGGAAGAGTTTCAGATGGAGAAGGAAGAGGTATCTGTTTAAGATTTTATAAGCATGTCCTTCTGTTTCAATTTTTCTTCAGTTTCTCTTGCATCACTGGATGACCTTATTCGTGTTGCCAGCTTGCTAGTGTATGTTATTTATATCTGAAGTATGTGCCTCTTGGGGTTTATGACTGGATTAATGTTCTGAAGATTGCCCTGTCTATTCGATGGTTACTACTATAGTTATCAAAATCCTACGATTCACGATTCGAATCTTACGATTCGATTCAATTCTAAGGCTAAATTTTATACCCATCAGTTGTTTGAATCTTACGATTCAGGTACGATTTGGGATTTAAATCTCACGATTCACGATTCAAACAATAATACTAAATTTTAATAATTATTTATTTATAATATTATAATATTTATTTATAATATTTTTATATCAATATATTTATTTTAGTATATTTTAAATTATGACTGAATCTTCACGATTAATGATTTGATTCGATTTACGATTCAAAAATTGATCATTACGATTCACGATTCGATTCGATTTACGATTCAAAAATTGATCATTACGATTCACAATTCGAATTCCAATTTGACAAAAATGGACTTACTACCACTAACGCCTAGCTCTTCTTTTAGGGTTATGGTGTTTTGCGAGAGCAGAGGATCTTCTTTTCAGTTTTGTATATGCATTATAGGTGCACCTCTTTATTTTATTTTGGTCAAATGATTACTTCCAGCTATCTAATATCCATACTTTTTTTGTTCGTTTTGAAAGAAATTGTCAGGTAAACCTTTTAGCTGGCTACTCAAGGCTAAATAATTTGGTGCCTCTATTCAGAAGTCCTCTGTTTCTCTCTCTTTTAATTTTGTTTGCTTGCCTGTGCGTTCAAGTGATAACAATTCCATTATTGAACCTGCAAACTTCTATGTATTCATTAGTACTTGCGTTATATTTCCGGTTATTCTAATTTTATTTGCCACCTCATAATATTATCTTCTGGAAGAATTTTCCTGTGTTGGTTATGTTGGATCATGGAATCCCTCCGTGTGTGGATATCTTCAAGTATATGATCAAGTGGATACCAGAGTGTATTGAATCTTTACTAACTCTGAGAAGCATATTGATACTGTCTTAGCGCCACTCATTTACCCCTCTTCCCCATCGGTCTCGCCATGTTTATGGATATATACAGTATACACACATAACTCATGCACACGTCCACGAACGTTGCCATACATCCTTGCCGTCCTATTTCCCATTATAAACCATGGAGCACATTATGAATCATCATGATTTATTGAAGTTTGAAAGCTCTTACCACCAATGATTCCAAACACACTTCTTACCTTAATATGCTTTTTAAAAAAAAAAATTATTAAGAGTTCTGATTATACTGAACTTACTTTATGCAGGGAAATATGTTGGGTAATGCATCTGAGATTGATGATCTTTCAAATACGTTTTTGAAGGTGAAGCCTTACACTTCTTGAAATTCTGCTAGAGTTTTGTTGGCCCGTTATATATTTTCAATAAAATGTAAACCACCCTCTAGCACTGTTGAAATAATATCTATATTTAGGTTACTTGGAGGGAAAAATAGTTCAACAGGATCATCATTGATCTTCCCTCGTGCACATCCCTTAGGTTATCTCTTAATTGAGATACACTTTTTACAACGAGCTAAATAATATTGGCTATTGGCTTTATGCTTCTTGGAGTTTTCCAATTTACTGCTGCTGGATTCCAGGATTTTTTTTTTTAATTTGAATGTGCATATGATCTGAGTGTTCTCGAATTATTAATTCTCCTGATGTAGATTCATTTTGTACGATCGGGAGAAAAGAACTATTATAATTTGTTCCCAGGGTTTTCCAATTTTCTGTTGCCAGACTTCGATATTTTAACGTACATGTGAATGATTGTAGTTGTACCTTACAGTGGTGCATGCATGTCAATAGCATCTCATCCGCTCTATATCATTTACACAGTTAAACAATGGTGCCAGTGGACCAGCTACTGCAGATGTTAATAGAAGATGGGGATCCAGAGAAAGTGAGCGTATAATCTTATAATCCTCACGCGAATATAATCTTACTTGGTTGCTAGAATATTTTTATGCATTATATGTTATGCTACAATACAAATTATTGCATTCATTATTTGTTTTGAGTATGGTCACCCGATACATTTGTATGACCTACATATTTAAAAATATTATGAACTCATTAGTTTTGAAATTCCTTATATCATAAATAAGACTGACATAGGAAATGTTATGGTGATGGTCTGGTTATAACGTCAGGATGGAACATAATAAAATCTTCAAAATAAGTTTTTTTTTGTTCTTCTATAAATGTACGTGCCCTGAATCTTCTTTAGGGCATGCTGGTTATGTGTCCAAATGTTTTAGCACTGCAATTCATAGTTCGCTGAAGCGCTCTCACCCACTGATGTATGATCTAGCTATTTTGTGATATATTTAAATCATTTCACTGTTCATTTCTCTGCTTTTGTGTAAACAGACTAGTGATTTTCGTAAAAGCCTTATAGTTTCAACTTGAGAGTTAATATAAACTTGATAGAGTTTTAGAGTTTAGGGTTTAGGTTGTTACTTGGAAGACATTTAGTTCTCCGGACCATTATGAATTTCATGTAAAGATCTTATGCAGTTAGGTCTAGGCCTTATCTAATCACGCCTGTTCGCTGCAGGTTCATCTGCTGCAGAGTTGGGGCAGGATGCTGATTTAACTAGTTGGCTTGATCAACGTGGTTTAGATGCTGAATACAGCAGTGAGAGCAAAAGATGTTCTTCACAGCCGTATCCCGTGTCGACCCAATTTATGGATTCCAATTCACTACATAGGACATCTTCCTATCCTGAGCAGCAACAGAATCTCCATCAGCAGAAGCTAAATCACCAATATTCTACTGAACCAATTCTTATTCCAAAATCATCTTTCACCTCTTATCCACCCCCTGGTTGCACATCTTTGCAAGCTTCACCAAGTAATCAACCAGTTTCCTTGCCTAATATGTCTCCTTTCAGTAATTCTCCCCTTCATCTGAATGCCGTATCTCATGGACCTATTGTTGGTAGATATTTGCCTCAGTTACCTCAGGGTCTCCCAATTAATAGTCAGTTCCATAACCAGTGGATGAACCAAAGTAGTTTAAACCGTGGAAATCCTTCTGTTCTCAGTACTTTTACACACCAGCAGACACCCCACCAAAATGGTTTATTGCGTCCGCAGTTAAGGCCACCCCAGCATTCCCAACTAACAAGACTGCCTCATCCACTTCAGCCATCTTTTGGCCCAGTTTCAGGGTTGCAGTCCCATTTCAATCCTCATCTTTCCCCATCACCACCAAACTTCGACGTTCTTGGGCTGCCAGATTTGATGGATCAAATAGCTATGCCAGTGCTGAGAAATAAGCAGGGGTTACATTTTCCTCATCAGATTGCTGATTATGGTATTCCTAGGGCTGATAGCGGATGGACAAGATTTAGGTCCAAGTACATGACTCCTGATGAGATTGAAAATATTATTGGGAGGCAACTTGATGCTACTCATAGCAATGATCCTTATGTTGAAGACTATTACCATCAAGCTTGCCTGGCAAGGAAATCTGCTGATGCCAAGCTGAAACATCATTTTTGTCCAAATATACTGAGGGATAGTTCTTCCAAACCTCGTGTTAGCAACGAGCCTCATGCTTTTCTAGGTTGATGCTCTTGGAAGGCTACCATTCTGTTCAATCCGCAAGCCTCGCCCACTTCTTGAAGTTGACTCGCCAAACTCATCTGATAGTAATGCGGCTGAATCGAAACTCTCCGAGCAGCCTTTGGAGCAGGAACCTATGCTCGCAGCGCGGGTGACTATTGAGGATGGAATTTATCTCCTACTTGATGTTGATGATATCGGCAGATTTTTACAGTTCAATCCGCTCCCAGATGGTGGTTCTCATTTGAGACACAGGAGGCAGGTATTGCTCGAAGGATTAGCATCGTCTCTTCAACTTGTTGACCCACTAGTGAAAAATGGCCAAACTGTGAATTTATCTCCCAATGATGATCTCGTGTTTTTGAGGATAGCATTACTTCCCAAGGACAGGAAACTCCTCCTAAGGTATCTTAAACTCCTATTGCCAGGAGAAGTCACACGAGTAGTCTGAATGGCCCACCGGTTTCTTTCCTCTGCCCCAATTAGAATCCAGGAGTTGGAGATTTAGTTGGAAAATTGAAAATGTGAGGATTGACTGCCACGACAGATCAACACATGTCCATAGAAGATGCCCTGATTCAAGGAGATACATACGAGAGAGCAATCAGGTTGCTATCAGGTTGCTATTAGCTATACATACATTTTTTCTTCAATCATGTATTCATTTATTAGGGTTTAACCCAGAACCCTAAATAAACCTAGACTTTTGAACTAATATGATTTAAAACGTGTTAATTGTATTGATGTATCCTGTCGTTGTGTCCTTGGAACCTGCCCCCATATAACTATAACTATACTCGCCGACATATGTATTATGTATAAATGGGTATTGCAGAAGCCTAGATGTACTGAATAATGATCGATGCTGTTGCATCGATACCCACAGCTAAACATTAGGTTGGTGGATTAACAATGGCCGACGAAGGGAAAACATTATGTTTCCACAAGATACAACAAAAATGCAGGAAACATTAATTCCCACATGATACATGTACTACAGGGACGAACAATTCCAGATGATGAAATCCAAACTACCACAGCTCAAACACCTATGGTTATTCTGGCCAAATTTCAGAACTGCGACTTATCCAAGCTGTCGAAGTAGGGATGTTCCAAGGCAGCTTTTGCTGAAATTCTTTCAGAAGGATTATATTTAAGCATATTCTGCAGAAGCCAACAAAATCAGACAAATTGGTTATGGATAACTAAAACGGAATA
The DNA here is from genome assembly GCA_025802335.1 of Pinguicula primuliflora. Lineage (NCBI taxonomy): Eukaryota > Viridiplantae > Streptophyta > Magnoliopsida > Lamiales > Lentibulariaceae > Pinguicula > Pinguicula primuliflora. Next base: position 685,438 of record JAOYMZ010000020.1, on the reverse strand, counting down.
TAGTTAGTTTTTTTTACCACACACATGTAATGAAATGTAAAATAAATCTACTGTGGAAGTGTTCCAATGCGACAAGGATGCACATATCGAAGCAAATATGAAGGAAAGAGGATCACCATGAGTAGGTCAACACCATCAGGTCCTATAGTTGGAACAGCACCGGCTAAGCTTTGAGGTTCCCACTGAGGGTACAGATGCCAATCCCTCAACGAACGAACGCCGGGCCACTCCTTATCAGTGGGTGTTCCCAGCAACCTGAAATGTTGAGCAAATTATAAGGTTTAAAAAGATAGGAATTGCTAATTTCATATCCGCGACGTTTTATTCATTTGGAGAGAATAGCCACTTGGGATAACAGATTTTTTATATATAATGTCATATTTTGTAATAGAACTAATTGTTAGGGTGCAATGCAAGTAACAACAAATCATGGGGATCATTATTGATACCATGGGGTATAACCAATACATCATAGTGGGAAATTATGTTAGTCTTCATTTCACCTTCTATATAAAAAATCTTCTTGTATCTAACAAGAAATAAATAAAGAATTTGGAATATCTTAGTTATGTAGTATAGCAAAAAGGTTGGTTCTCCCCTAAAGTACAAAAGGGTATTGGTCTATTACAATCTTGGTGTCCTAACACCAATTATCTCTCTAAAACACTGGTCTTGAATTACTTCATTTCTCGTAGTAACCTAACTGTTATGAAATCCCATGCATGTAATTGGATATAATACTCATGTGTTAAAATCATCTAGGACAAATACAAAAGGAAAACTGACCAGCCACAAATGCGGTCAACACCGCCAATTTCAACTTACGGTATCAACAAAATTTACACTTTTGATGGGTAGGACATTTATAAGACATCCTGCGGATTTTGAATGGAACCACGAAAATCGCCAAGTTCAATCGTAATGAGATAAAAGGGAAGGAGGTACCGAAATATATGGAGCAGTTGTTGAAACTCAGAATCGCCAGGAAACAGAGCTTGCCTCCTAACCATCTCAGCTGCAATAGTTGAAAAAAAAAACTAGGTTTTTAATTCTGAAGGTACGGATACCATAGGAGCAGCTTGCAGTCCGATGCAAGGTGGACGAGTTTCATACCAAAAATGCATCCTACAGACCACATATCAACAGCAGTAGAGTAATGCGTGGTTCCAAGAAGGACCTCAGGAGCTCTGTACCAGAGAGTCACGATCTGATAATCATACCACAGCGAGCACGGATCAAAATTTATAGCTGAACTAAGTAACACAAGGAAACGAAATAGCAGTACCTCATGTGTGTAGCTCTTCAGTGGGACAGTGAAAGCCCTACCGAGCCCGAGATCCGCGATCTTGAGGACGCCTTTCTCCTTATCAAGTAGCAGATTCTGCGGCTTCAGATCGCGGTGAAGAACGCCGTGACTGTGACAATGAGAAACTCCCTTGCATAACTGATACAGAAAACTCTGTATCAATTGTGGAGGAAGAGGGCTGGGGTTCGCGCCCTTCCGGTGAGAATCAATGAATTTCTTCAAATCGGTGTCGAGATACTCGAACACAAGGTATAATAGAGGCTTCCCGTTCTTGTTTTCGATGTGTTCGACGCAGAGCAAGCGTACCACGTATAGAGACTGCGAGAGCATCTGTAGGAGCGATATCTCCCGGAGCGCCGTCGGTGGTACGCCTTCCTCGTCCATCTCAAGCCGCGTCTTCTTCAGTGCCACCACCAGGCCGGTGGACTTCTCCATGGCCTTGTATACCTTTCCGTACGTTCCCTCTCCTACCTTCTCGATCTTATCATACTTCTCCATCGATTGATTCAACCACCGACGATCGGCGATCAGAGATCTCGCTGAAAGCCAGACTATAATCCTTTTCTTTGAAGTCCGAGTGGAATTTCGATCACCGCTGAATTTTGAAATTCGAATTCGAAATTGAGCCCGCTCAAAACTCAAGTTAAGGGTTACCGTTAATGTCGATATACTTGCTATCGGGCCTAGTCGTGAAATTCAAGAGTGGGCCCAGTCTTTTGGGTTCAGTTCAAGTATTCATTTCGCGTTCGTTCGTAAAATGGAGAAGAATTTATGGGCAAAAAGCGATGTGCTAAAAATTCAAGAGTGGACTAGCCATAAATTCGACTCCATGGCTCATGGGATGGTCAGCCTGTGCTACAGTCTGGATCCGATATTAAGTTTTCCAATAAGATAATGGCTCGAATTAGGCCCGCCCCAACAAAAAAAAAATTTAGCCCGGGCCCAAATATTAGTCTAATTCCTCCATTGATCCAGGCTCATTTATTTTTTCGGGAGCGGGGG
>JAOYMZ010000020.1:669725-683030 GCA_025802335.1 Pinguicula primuliflora | reverse complement strand
GCCGCTATAATGGAACACATTCTCGACGGGAGCGCGTACGTGAAAGCTGCTCAGAAGCTGCACGAGATGGATCCATTACAGAAACCCAAGCAAGATCGTTATGCCCTGCGAACATCTCCCCAGTGGTTGGGTCCTCAGATCGAGGTGATCAGGACGGCAACCAAGATGATCGAGAGGGAAATCAACTCTGTAAATGATAACCCATTGATCGATGTATCCAGAAACAAGGCCCTACACGGCGGAAACTTCCAAGGGACGCCCATCGGAACAGCCATGGATAATTCAAGATTGGCTATAGCGTCCATTGGGAAACTGATGTTTGCTCAATTCTCTGAGCTGGTGAATGATTATTACAACAATGGCCTACCCTCTAATCTCTCCGGCGGGAGGAATCCGAGCTTGGACTATGGAATGAAGGGTTCAGAAATCGCTATGGCTTCTTATTGTTCGGAGCTACAGTTCTTAGCGAACCCCGTCACGAATCACGTGCAGAGTGCAGAGCAACACAATCAGGATGTGAACTCATTGGGGTTGATCTCATCCAGGAAAACAGTTGAAGCGTTGGATATATTGAAGCTGATGTCGTCCACATACCTCATCGCACTCTGCCAGGCCATTGATCTGAGGCACTTGGAGGAGAATCTCAGACTGGCCGTGAAGAACACCGTGAGTCAAGTAGCCAAGAGAACTCTGACAATGGGTGTCAATGGGGAGCTCCACCCTTCCAGATTCTGCGAGAAAGACTTGCTACGTGTTGTGGACCGTGAATACGTGTTCGCATACATTGATGATCCCGTCAGCGCCACTTATCCATTGATGCAGAAACTGAGACAGGTTTTGGTGGAGCACGCTCTGAAAAATGGAGAAAGCGAGAAGAACGTGAACACTTCCATCTTCCAAAAGATCGAAGCTTTCGAGGATGAACTTAAGGCCCTTCTGCCCAAAGAAGTGGAGACTGCAAGAACAACCGTGGAAAATGGGAATCCAGCCATTCCCAACAGGATAACGGAATGCAGATCCTACCCATTGTATAAGTTTATCAGGGAGGAGCTGGGAGCCAATTTTTTGACAGGCGAAACTGTGGCGTCGCCGGGTGAAGAATCCGACAAGGTGTTCACTGCATTGAGCAATGGCCTCATCGTTGATCCACTGTTGCAGTGCCTCAGTAGCTGGAATGGAGCTCCTCTGCCGATCTGCTAGCTCTTTTAAGAAGACTCGGTTCAGTTCACGGAGGGCCTACCTGGTGTATTTATTTGTAGTAAAGCTTCTTCTTGTGTTTGCTTAATAATCGTCAGTTTTAATTAGTAGCAGGGTGAAATAAGGATGAAATTCTATGAGATTGTATTCGTTTATAACACGCCATTGTTGACCCTTTAGCATCATATTTCATTGCTCGAGTGTTGACCAAATACAAGTTGCAAATGGATTCACTATTTGCCTATGAAATCGATAATTTGTTGGTAATTTAGGCATAATGTTGAAGTTATCATCTCGCTCCCCACTTAAGACAGAGATCTGGCGGTTCCATTCGACTCTTTATAGCAACTTTAAACCTTATAGTTGGGCAATTCAACAGATGTAGTTTAGCAGCTTTGAAATGGTGATATATATTATCCATGGCATTGGCATGTCGGTAAAAAAAATTTTTATAGCTAGGTGATTCCATTTTATTTAAGCTAAAATATTTACACAATACAAATAAAGTTCAAAAGTGGGCACACTACAAAACTTAAAAGACATAAAAAAAAAACACAACTTGGCCAATCCAATTGATTGGCCAGCCCGCTTGGTTACTGGGCCAATCCATTGGATTGGCCCAGTTCTGAGAGACAGGTGATGGCAAGCAGGAACCAGTGCGCCGCAGGAGGGCGATGAGGACAGCACGAGCAGGAGAAACCGAGTGATCGCCCAGAGCTGGAGCCGGAGCCGGAGAAGGAGTCGACCACACCGGAGTAAGAGCAAAAAGACATAGCAGAAGGACGGCTGAGCAGAGCAGAACAGGAGGATGCAGAGGAGAACAGGTGCAGTGCAGGAACAGGAGGATGCAGAGCAGAACACGAGCAATGTAGAATAGTGAGCAGGAGAAGACCACCCGGAGCAGGAGCTGAGCTGAGCCGGACAGGGAGCAGGACTGCAGCAGGGAGATGCTAGAGCAGAGCCGAGCAGGAGCAGATCCGGAGGAGCATGACATGCCGGAGGCCGAACACGTCGGAGCAGGGCAGGAGGAGCAACGAGCAGGAACAAGAGCAACGAGCAGGAACAGAACAGCATGCAGCGACTGGCAGCGCGGAGCAGACAGCAGGAACCGTAGGAGCAGAGCAGGACCACAGGCAGCGCAGCAACACAGGGGTACCGGAGCAATGAGCAGGAACAGAGCACACGAGCGAAATAGGAGCAGAACAGCAGGCACGAGCGAAACCTTTTGGAGATCGACGCAGAACAGCGAGCAGGGTAGCAGAACAGAGTGCAGAGCCGGAGCCGAGGCAGAACCGGAACTGGAGCAGAACAGAGAGCAGACCAGAGGCGAGTAGGGCAAGAGGACAGAGAGCAGAACTGGAGCACAACATAGCAGTTCAGCAAGTAGAAGCACCGAAGAGAGGAGCGGACCGGCGATGCAGAGCTCACTCAAATTCAAATTTCAAATTTCAATATTTTTTTTTTGAAAGGAAGAGAGAAGGTAAAGCTTTCTCTCTCCTCCTTTTTCATTCCATAAGGCACATAGAGCATAGACTAGGCATGTTGGTAAACTAAATGCAGTTTCTATGTCTGAATGTGTATTACTTCGGTTTGGGAGACTTGTAAGCCGTGTAACACTGAGTGAGCTTCTGCTTCTAAGGGAGAGCTAGGGGGCGGATGGCTGAGGGAAACCAAATTTTTTCTCAAAGGCTGACCACAACATCTGTTCGAGTTCTCCATGGGATAGTTAATGATCTAGTGATTCAACCAATGGGTTGATTGTGCAGCAGACACATTTAGATGTGATCTGAACCCCTTGCTTGAGTTTGAATACTTTCATCTACTGCAAGAATGCTATGAAAGAGTCCCATACTCTGTTGAATTTTTTCACTGGAGGTCCTTTACGACAAATGATGTTCCATGCAGACTTGTTGGAAAATATGCCATTCTGTTCAAGCTCCCAGATACACATATCATCATGACATATTGGATTAGGATTAGGAAGACGTTTTTTTTTTTTGAACGTTTGTTAGCTTAGCACGAAGACTTGATTAATACCATATAAAGAAACTAACGGACATGGACTTGGATTCATGCCCTTAAGATTGTGTGGGCTCAAGCACTACAATCGTAAAGAAAAATTAAAGATCATAAAGAATTTTTAGTGTAATAGGGTTGATTCTGACAATTCTCGGCATCCAAAGACGGTCGGAAAACTAAAAGAGATGGTATAAAACGATCTGAACACGTCCTGTCGGGGTCTAGATTTGGATTCTTGCTTCGGACCTATATTACGGAGTTCAGAGACATGGGTAGGGTGGACCTCGTCAACAAATTCAGGTGGGTGAGACATGTACAAGTCTCAATGAGTCAGTCCTACATGAAGCCATTATTAACCTTCATTTGTAGGAGAGGCTACCCATTGGAGACGACAATAAAGAGAACCAGTTGAGTGGTGGTGGCCTTCATAAAAGAATTTAAGGTATCATGGCAGTCTTTATAGGGGCTTTGAACCAACCCGACTCGATTCAGTGGGTTCGGGTTCATACTTATGTGTGCATAGACCATTATATATAAGAAATTTGGGCTTACACTTATGAATGGCTTAGTACCAAGTCAATAGAATGAAATATTACATTTTATTATATATTGATTGATTTTCCTGTTTGCAATCCGAGTAGGACAAACTATCTATAATACCCTCACGCAAGTCGAACTAATCAAACTCTATTGAGACTTTATTATTTATATTATCTACCGCAAGTCCAACTGGACAAGCCGGTTAAGACTTGATTATTTATATTATCCGACTTAATCCAATTAACTCAGAGGTTCTAGGTCCATCAAAATTCGCATGTCTTTTTATGTATCTTAGGTTACTGGGCCCTTTTTTTGGGTTGGATAGGTGTATCTATGCTAATGGATTTATTTCTAGTCATGGACCATATCATCTCTCATTCCCAGTAGAAAATTTGAAAGAGACCCGACACATTGGGATCAGACTCGAACGTGTGTGTGCGTGGGCCAATGTATAACAAATGTGCGTTACACTCACAAAAAGGCTAAACACCATGCCAATTGAGTGAAGCATCACATTTCATATATACTGATTGATATTTCTATTTATAATACACATGTGTTTAATATTTTGTAACACTCTCTCACAAGTCCAACTAGTCAAGTTCTGTTGAGAATTTATTCTTTATATTATCTGAGCATATCCCAATTAACCTCAGAAACTTTAGGTGCATCAACACTCATGCGATTTGTTTGTAGCTTGGGCTATTAGGTATGCCTTTTTTTGTGGTAGGTGTATTGAGGACCTTGGATCTTTTGGTCGTTGGACCATATTTGTTCTGACACTAAGTATAAATTTGATCAGATCCGACCCAATGAATTTGGGCCAATACATGTGTACACCCGTGCGGAAATGTAGGTTTAAACTCATAAAAGACTTAGCATGAAGGCAATAGAGTGAAGCAACACATTTCATTATATACTGGTTTCATGTGCAGATGTAGCCTAGTGCCCGGGGGGCCCGGGCACCCCCAGCCCAGGAAAAAAAACCGAATCTTAGGGACCATGATAAGCAAAATCTTTACTTAATATCTTATTGACCATGATCTCAGATTTGTAGAGATCATGGTCAATAAGATATTAAGGAAAATAAATCTTTACCCGGATAGGAATAGAGATTAAGGAAAATAAATCTTTACTTAATATCTTATTGACCATGATCTCAGATTTGTAGAGATCATGAAGTAGTGGTAGGTTGTAAGCTTGTAACTATAAATACACGTATATTGAATGAACAAAAATAAAGGAAAATTTTTCGAGAATCGTCTCTATTCTACATGGTATCGGAGCAGAAAAATCATGTCACATCATTTACCTATTCTTCCGGCAAACTTACGGGCGTGGGTCATGGTTGATAAAGAGATAGGTGAGTCCTCTCTTCCTCAAGGAACAGAAGTATCGAAGTTCTTACCTCAACAGTTTACACAACTTCTGCAAATTTTGAACAATAACCAACGACCGGATTCATCACTTGAAGAAGAAGACACCCCAACAACACTTGGTGTCAATCTAGATAACAACAATTATATCCTATGGGCTTGGATGATATAATTTTCTATAGGAGACCAGGGTCGCCTAGGACATATTGTTGGCGACACCAAGATACCTGATGAAGGAGACCCCACATATCCGACATGGAGGCAGCGTGATACACAAGTTTTTTCCCAAGGATTACTAAATCCATCGACATAAGATTGGTCCAACTATTCATATATTATCCCAATTCTTTAGAGCTTTGGAAGATTCTGGTTCAAACTTTCAAATCTGGAGAAGATAGTCTTCAGATCTTTGATTTAGTCACTAGAGCCTATAGAAAAAGGCCAATTCACACTTGATGAATATTACTCGTTGAGCAATTCATTGTGTTATAGATATTTATAGAAGACGATGTAACCCGATGGTATCAGTTGCAAACATAGAAAGGTGATCAAGGCTACTTTGTTCCACTTAATCAAGGACTTTTTTGCATCTATTCACCCCTACTTATCATTTTTCGATACAATGCTAGTCTCACACTAATATATGGGTTATCTGCTGTATTTAACATGTTTTGAGTGCAAGAAGAAAAGCTAGACAAGTCAACATCTCTTTGAAGGAAAGAAAGAAGATGCACCGTTGGCCCTATCTTGAAACTTCAGATTTTCATCATATGGGGAACATGAAAGCTGAATTTTCGAGCTCACATATATTCTAGACTAGAGGCTTGATTCTACATTGAGGAGTGAATAGCTGCCCAGATTTGGCAATGAATGAGCCTGAGCAAAACAATATGGTACTGGAAAGCTAGAAAATTGCAGTGTCTTGCCCTAACTAGGAGGACATTATACAAGATTATGCATGAAGATCTGGATGATCAAAGAACATGAATGTCTTCTAATTCAACCCAGGAATTTGAAAAACTAATCATCATACTTTAAAGATCATTGAGGAAGAAGTTATGAAGTAAAGGAAGAGGTACTATCATTCTGCAAGCTGAAATCCAGAATGGAGTTGACATGAGTAAAATTTATTTCCCAGTATATGGACCTTTTGCAGATAGTGTCTTTATCAAAGTTGTTCATATGGAAGCCCTATAAAATATTGTAGAAGGAAAATTGAGCAGAAAATGGATGCAAATCATCCAAGGAACTAAGAGTTTTAGCCGATCATGGCAAGATAAACAAGTAGTAAGTTTAAAATAAACTTCATAGACAAATAGAGATCAAAAAGGGAAAAGCTTGTTCCTTATCGCAAAACCGAACTAAAAAGTATATAGGAGGAGTGGGGCAGGTATCTCTCATTTGTCCTAGGTTAATACTTGCAGAAAACTAAGAAAACGAACTTATGTATTGCCTATTCCTTGGAACAATCTCCCCTTAATAGACAAAATGAAAATGCTATTGATAATTGATCAAGGTGTCTTCATGTTTATCTCTTGATATGTTCACATCTCTTCATACATCTTCCGTGGATCTTTGAATTGAATCTGGACTTCTTTGCATCGCCAAGTTGGAATCTACAAGAAATGGATGCAAACAGTCAAATTCGCCTGCATTTCTGACGCAACTTACGATCTTGGGAGCAAGACAGATACAATCAACTCCTCATGGAAATTAGTACATATTCGTTGCTTTCCTTTGAAACAGATATATGGAAATGGAGTGGAGATAAAACCAGGTGCTACTCTGTGTTATCCGCGTACAAACTGGTAAAGGATCTACCTACGGGAGATCAATCAAATTCTAGAAGTTGTCTAGCTTCAGCATGGGGAAAACAAGTACCGCACAGGATCCAAATGTTTTATTGGAGACTGCTGCAAGATCGTATAGCCACGACATACAATATCACAAAGAGACTTGTTTTACTAGATGAGCAAGCCAGAAGATAGGAGAGGAACTACGTCTGGTCTGACAAAGAAGTTATTAGAAAATAGACCCGACTCTCTCTGGGCTCAGGCCTCATGTGCGCAAGTGCACGTGTGTGACCAACTTAAATAGGTGAATATGGGCTACTCTCATTAAAACTTTGAGCCCAAAATGATAGATTGTAGCACCACATTCTTATTTTATTTGGTTCATAATTGTTTTTCTAATCGATGTGGGACAAATTACCAACATTCCCCCTCAAGTCCAACTAGATAAACCTTGTTGGACTTGGATAACATTGCCTACATTGGGCCAAACCTCCATGCCCCCCTCAACCATGGATACAACACTCCGGACTCCCCTCCGGAAACAAACTCGGGTTCGGAGCAGGTTTCGAACCCAGGATGTTTATTGACCTAATCCAGACGAACGATGGTCGGTCATGGGAGAACAGGCGGCAACGCTCGTAGAGGCGGCAAAGGTTCTAGGGCAGACGATCGAGAAATTGATGCAAGGAGGTAGTACCCAAGTGTAGATTATACCAAAGGAGAAGTCTTCGAGTGGAGGAAATTCGGTGATTGTGGTTTTGGAAGAACCGCTGATCAACAATAATTATCCGGTATAGAAACGACGAATCGAGATTTTAGTTGGAGGCCTTGGTCGAATCTGACACCTCACGGTCAATCCCTCACCGCCGGCGCCCGACGACCCAGATTTCTAATCTTGGTTGGGGAATGATCTTCAAGTCTATGGATGGATATCAGAAAACATTGAACGAAACCTTTATCGGCAATATCTGAATTTTTCGAATGCTCACGAGCTTTGAAAAGGGCTTGTTAAAGTCTTTCAAGCAATAGAGGATAACCTAAAATTTTTTGATCTCACCACAAAGGTAGATTAGTTGAAACAAAGTGAGAATACGATTGAAGATTATTATAGTACGATCAAAGATTTATGGATGGAGATAGATCGTCGGAGGCCAAATCCTATGAACGAAGCAGGTGATATTTTAAAATTCAATGAGTTGCAGAATGAACATAGATTGTTCAAATTCCTTGCTGGATTGGATAATGTGTTTGATCCAATCGTGAGGGATATTTTGAAAGATAAAATTCTACCTGATGTTGATGAAGCCTAAGCTACTGCGAGAAAGAAGAGAAGCTGCAAGAACACATATTTTAGGTCTGGGTCAGAAGGGATCCATTGAAACTGCTGACGAGATCGGGTCAGGTTTACGGATCGGGTCGGGCCAAAAACATGGGGCTTTGGGTCGGAACTCCGGCTCGGGTCATCACACTGGAGCGGGGCAGGGTGACCCAGTCCACCACCAGACTCGAGCAAATCTGGCGTCGAGAAGAAGCTTCCCAACTGGCCGGAGCTCCGGTGACGACGATCGTATATCAGAAAGGGCCAGAAATAGCCAAACTCATCATTTCCGCTGAAGGACACCCGATTTTGTCATCACTGTGGCATTCAGGGACACACTTGCCGCGACTATCGATGCTTCCAGGGTGGCCTTCCACCGACGGTTCGGAACGGCACCAAAAACGGGCCAGGGACAGTAACTCTTGGCGAGGGATTGGAAGAAGAGGGACCCAGAGATGATGAGTTTGCGGCGGTCAGCATCGGAAGGCAATTAACCGACGCCGACCACCATCTTGGGACAAATGAGAGAGACGAACAACAGGAGGCTTCGTCTGGAGGTGCAACGCAGTCTCAACTCCCACAGAATGCAGGTAAGGGTTCTGGGGCATGGAAATTACTTTCGTGCCCCTGCCCTAGTCTATCTTTTTTTTGATAAAATCAGTTTCAGTGGGTTGCAGAAATAAAGAAGTGGAATTGGGCCATCCAATTATGTGGCAAAGGATGATGTTTTTTATAATCCCAAATATTTTGAGGAGAGATGCTTCAGTGATTTTGGTGATGATATTTCGTATGCATTACTGAATTCTCATTCATCTCAAGATAGTAAGTGGATTTTTGATTGTGGAGCCACTGACACCGTGACTTATGATTCTTCAGATATAATTAGTAATCAGTTTCCCTGAAAAAAATCATCCAGACAACAAATGGGAAAATGTTACTAGTCACACGAGCTGGAAAAATTAAAATTACCCCTTTGATGAAATTATCCAATTGTCTTCTTATGCCATCTCTATCGCATAAATTATTATCCATCTCACATATTACGAGGGAATTGAACAGCACTGTGGTAATTTATTCGGGCTTCTGTATTTTGCAGGATATTCGGACCGGGAGTTCATTGGGTGTGGCGCTGAAAGGGCTGGGTTATACTACGTGGATGAGGTTACTTCTTCGAGACACACTCTGACTATCCAAGACAGTAAGGGGTGGTTGTGGCATCGTAGGTTAGGCCATCCATCTGATGGGTACCTACAGAAGTTATTTCCTAGGTTATCTTGTTTTCCTATCCATTGTGATTCGTGTGCTCGAGCTAAAACACATATGTCGTCATTTTCTCCTAGTGTGTCTCGCTCTGATAGATCTTTTGAACTGATTCATTCTGATGTGTGAGGACCCGCTCTGATTGTTGGAGGTCGGGGACTCTGGTATTTTCTTTTATTTGTGGATGATTGCACTCGTATGTGCTGGATTTACTTTCTTAAACAGAAGTTTGACGTTTTTAGGAAATTTCTTCAATTTTATTGTATGCTTATGACTCAATTCGAAACCTCTGCGAAGATCTTTCGGACCGATAATGTCAGGGAATTTGTGAACCAGTCTATGACCTAATTCTTCTCAGAAAAGGGAATTGTTTATCAAACTACGTGCCCTTATACTCCTGAGCAAAATTGAGTTGCAGAACGTAAGAATCGGATCTTTTTGGAGATAACTCGATCTATCATGTTAGATTCAGGGATCCCTAAATATTTCTAGCCGGAGGCTGTGGCCACCGCTACATATTTGGATAATCGCTTGCCCGCAAAAACACTTGACCTTCGAACACCTATACAAGCTTTATCTGTGCACTGTTCTGTACCGTCGTATCTCACTCTCTTTCCTCGAGTGTTTGGGTGCTCAGTGTTTGTGCACATTCTGAAGGATCATCGACCTAGGTTGGATGCTTGTGCATTAAAGTGCATTTTTGTAGGTTACGGTGTCAATCAGAAAGGATATCGATATTTTGACCTGGTGCCGAAATAGGTGTTTACTACGTTACACTGCGACTTTGTCGAGTCTAATTTTATTATGTTATTCCTGCTAGCAGTCAGGGAGAGACACAGAGTGACGTACTAGAATGAATTGCTACTACACCTGTGGACGGAGCTTCTACTTCTTCTTTGAGCCCTCAGCCCATGCCCTGCCTAGTTGATCCTCCTTCGCCAGATATTGGGGTAAGTCCCACTGAGTCTGCTGAATTTGCTGACATATCTGTTGTACCTGTCTCTTTTGGTGGTGATGATGTGCAGGGTACATCATCTTTGGAGACTCCTTCCACGCCTCCTACTCGTGTTCTACCCGTCAGGAGTACTCGAGGGGTTCTGGCTAGGCATTTTTCTTCGGGCCATATTCCAGGGAATAAGAGGTATCCTATGGCAAACTTGTTCAGGGGGAGAGAGTCCGAAGGGGCAAAAGCTTTTACGATGGCTATGTGTCAAGAAGAAGTTTTGAAGAGTGTGAAAGTGGCCTGGGTAATTCCTGAATGGCGACGGGCTATGGAAGATGAGATGGGAGCTCTGGAACAGAATCATACATGGAAATGTGTTCGCTGCCTGCGGGGAAGCGTACTGTTGGGTGCAAGTGGGTCTATACGATCAAGAGAAGAGCTGATGGTTCAGTGGAGCGGTATAAGGCGAGACTAGTGGCCAAGGGCTACACTCAAACCTATGGAGTGGATTACTGTGAGACTTTTTCCCCTATTGCTAGAATTGACACTATACGCGTATTATTCTCCATTGCAGCAAATAGAGGTTGGTCTCTACTTTAGTTCGATGTGAAGAATGTCTTCCTACACGGGGACCTAGCAGAGGAGGTTTATATGAAGGGTCCACCAGGTTTCTCTCACACCTTCCATCCAAATGAGGTGTGTAGATTAAAGAAAGCATTATATGGATTGAAGCAGTCTCCCAGAGATGGTTTGGAAGATTTACTCTCGCTATGACGAGGTATGGGTATGTACAGAACAATTCAGATCACACCTTGTTCATGAAGAAAAGGAGTGGGAAGATTACATATCTGATTATATATGTTGATGACATGGTAATCACTGGAGATGATGAAATTGAGATGAAGGAGCTGAGGATGAGCCTGTTCAGTGAATTTGAGATGAAGGATTTGGGAAACTTGAAGTACTTTCTCGGCATAGAAGTGATGAGATCTAAGGTGGGAATACATATCTCCGAGAGGAAGTATGTTTTGGACCTATTAGCTGAGACTGGACTTCTGGATTGTAAGCCGACAGATACCCCTATGACTTCCAGTCATGGTCTTCGCATTGTCGATGGTGAGGAAAGCACAGATCGAGAGAGATACCAGCATCTTGTGGGGAAGTTGATCTATTTGTCTCAAACACGACCAGATATTGCCCATGCAGTGAGTGTGGTAAGTCAGTTTATGCATTAGTCGCAGAAGAAACACATGGATGCAGCACTGAGGATTGTGAGATACCTGAATGGTATCCCTGATACTGGAGTACTCTTCCGCAACAATGGCCATTTGAAGCTGGAGGCTTACACGGATGCAGACTGGGCTGATAATCCGTGGATCGGAAATCCACGACGGGTTACATCACATTTGTGAGAGGCAATCTTGTAACGTGGAGGAGCAAGAAATAGAAGGCGGTAGCCCTATGTAGTACAGAGGTAGAATTCAGAGGGATTGCGAGGGGCGTGACTGAGTTCCTTTGGCCACAGAAGTTGATGAGTGAGCTTGGGTTTCCACCAGAACAGCCCTGTCCCTTGAGGTGTGATAACAGAGTTGCAGTGCACACTGTGGAAAATCCGGTGCAGCATGACAGAACAAAGCATGTAGAGGTGAATCGACACTTCATAAAAGAGAAGTTGGAGGCTGGGGTTATTTCTCTCCCGTTTGTGAGATATGAAGATCAACTTGCTGACATTCTCACCAAGGCGGTTACTGGACGAGCCTTTCATGACGTTATTGAAAAGTTGGGTATTGGACATCCTACTACTCAACTTGAGGGGGAGTGTTAGTTAGAGAATTATTAAGGGAAGATTGATCAAATCTTCCCCCATTATCTCCCTAGATTAGATTTCCCATAATCTCGGGAGTTACCATACATTCATACTCTTGTAACCATCTATATAAGGAGGTGTACTCTGTACATTGTAGCGTGTGGAAAATAATAAGGAAGAAGTGCTTTCTCCCATGGATGTAGGCTTTGCCGAACCACGTAAATTCGTGTTCTTTATTTTTTTTAGAAGTCATGTAAGATGTGATCATAATTGTAAAATTAAGGGTTTGTTTACTCCAGATTTAATATTTTGAGTTTGATTTTGATTTGAAGCGTTACCGGTATCAACTTCAAACGTAGTAAATACAATTATCAGTTTGATTTTGATTTGAAGAGTTATGATTTCGCGTGTTTACTTCAAAGTGTATTTAGGCTGATTGAACAGTTAAATAAACGTGCAATATCTAAAATAATCTTCACGCTGTATACACTTGATCCAGCAATCAGACCTATATCAAACACAGTAGACATATTCCCCTGAGATCCAGCAATCAGACCTAAATCAATTACCTTTAAACACAAGAAACCTAAATCAAATAACATAAGCCATACGTAACAGAGTGCTCGAAATTCGAAACTCTGATGAAATACACTTGAAAACAATGATCAAATACACTCGAAAAATCAACTGTGATCAATGTCATACACTCGAAAAATAAGACAACATAAGCAATGTTGCAAACTCAAGAAAAACAAGCAAAAAGTTTAAACCAAGTTCATGAAATTCTGTCCCTATGCCATATTTCTATATCTTGCAAACATTGAGGTGGCCATTTCATCACGCTTTTGTGTCCATGCAGGAGATGGTTACAACGTCATGACATATTCTGTAGGAAAATCGGTAGGGCTCTGACTCGGAGTGACTGATTCATCATCAAACTCCTCCAAAAGGTCATGGTGTTGATTGTCTTTGAGAAAGTTATGAAGTATAGCACAAGCATATATCACCTTTATTTGACAACGTATGCTGTAGTACATCGGGGACCTCAACAC
>JAOYMZ010000020.1:640796-660735 GCA_025802335.1 Pinguicula primuliflora | reverse complement strand
GGGGAGTCTGATGATGATGAAGCTAGTGCTGAGGGTAAAGTAACAATGGATGTGGAGGAGGTTGGTGATACGAGGTCTATTGATGAGGAAGAAACTGGGATGACAATCAATTCTGAACAGGAAGCGACTCTTGCTTTGCAAATTGATGCTGATGATGCCGTTAACGATGATGAAATTGATCCGTTAGATGCATTTATGAATGCAATGGTGTTGCCAGAAGTGGAAAAGCTTAATAGCATTGTGCCCAATGGTCCTTATGACTCTGGTTCTGGATTGGAGATAAATAGAAATCCGTACGCAGATCAGTCTAGAAATGGGATGATCAAATCCATGGGCAGAATCATTCCTGGAGAAGATTCTGATCAAGAATATGTTGATGTTGAAAATGATGATGGAGAAGTGGAGGATGAAAATGATGAAGAGTTCGTGAAGCGCGTGCCAAAGACTAAAGTTGAGAAGTTTTCATTAGTGGACCATTCAAAAATTGATTATCCTCCATTTAGGAAGAATTTCTATATTGAAGTCAAGGAAATTTCCAGGATGACAGCTGAAGAGGTGGCTTCTTATAGAAAGCAACTAGAACTGAAGATACATGGAAAGGATGTACCAAAACCAGTCAAATCATGGCACCAAACTGGATTGTCGACCAAAATTTTGGATACTATAAAGAAGTTGAATTATGAAAAACCTATGTCCATTCAATCGCAGGCCCTGCCTATAATTATGAGTGGCCGGGACTGCATCGGCATTGCTAAAACTGGATCAGGTAAAACTCTTGCATTTGTGCTTCCGATGTTAAGACACATCAAGGATCAGGCTCCTATTGTGTCCGGAGATGGCCCAATTGGGTTAATTATGGCTCCTACAAGAGAGCTTGTCCAGCAAATCCACAGTGATATCAAGAAGTTTACAAAGGGGATGGGTCTCAATTGTGTTGCTGTGTATGGAGGTTCTGGTGTTGCCCAGCAGATAAGTGAGTTGAAACGGGGGGCTGAGATTGTCGTTTGTAGCCCAGGTAGGATGATTGACATATTATGCACAAGTGGTGGTAAGATTACAAATCTACGTCGTGTTACTTACCTCGTAATCGACGAAGCTGATCGTATGTTTGATCTGGGTTTCGAACCACAAATCACGAGGATCATCCAAAATACGAGACCAGATCGTCAAACTGTTCTGTTTTCTGCCACTTTTCCTCGTCAAGTGGAGACTTTGGCTCGTAAAGTGTTGAACAAGCCTGTTGAAATACAGGTGGGCGGGCGGAGTGTTGTGAACAAGGACATTGAACAACTCGTTGAAATAAGACCGGAAGAAGATCGATTCTTCAGGCTCTTAGAGTTGCTTGGTGAAAATTATGAGAAGGGAAAAATTTTGACCTTTGTGCAGACGCAAGATAAGTGTGATGCATTGTTCAAGGATTTGATTCGGCATGGATATCCGTGTCTTTCACTTCATGGGGGTAAGGATCAAACTGACCGCGAATCGACAATATCCGATTTTAAAAGTAACGTTTGCAATTTATTGATAGCTACAAGCATTGCTGCTAGAGGATTAGATGTCAAGGAGCTTGAACTAGTTATTAAC
Organism: Pinguicula primuliflora; assembly: GCA_025802335.1. Lineage (NCBI taxonomy): Eukaryota > Viridiplantae > Streptophyta > Magnoliopsida > Lamiales > Lentibulariaceae > Pinguicula > Pinguicula primuliflora. The sequence continues at coordinate 659,151 of JAOYMZ010000020.1, read as the reverse complement.
TTTGATGTTCCCAATCACTATGAGGATTATGTTCATCGTGTTGGGAGAACTGGTCGTGCTGGTAGAAAAGGCCGGTCCATTACTTTTCTGTCCAAAGAGGAAGAGAGATTTGCACCAGATTTGGTAAAAGCATTGGAATTGTCTGAACAGAGTGTTCCATCTGACCTTAAAGACCTTGCTGATGGATTTATGGCAAAGGTTAAGCAAGGTCTTGAGCAAGCTCATGGTACTGGTTACGGTGGCAGTGGTTTTAAATTTAATGAAGAAGAGGATGAAGTGAGGAAAGCTGCCAAGAAAGCTCAGGCAAAAGAGTACGGGTTTGAGGAAGATAAATCGGATTCGGATGATGAAGACGAAGGAATCAGGAAAGCAGGTGGTGATATTTCTCATCAAACTGCTATGGCTGCTATCGCAGCCGCGTCGAAAGTGAACAACGCCGCCACATCTGTTCCGACACCTCTTTCTACTACACCTCCGACCACCATTACTCCTAATGGCGGCGTCGGATTACCTTCTTCTTTACCTGGTGTTGTTGGTTCTGCAATTCCCGCAGCTGTAGTAGTCCCTGGTGCTGGACAGACTACTGTTGGTGGTACCGGTAATGATGTTGCTGCTCGGGTAGCAGCCCTTGCAGCAGCCATGAATTTGCATCATAACTTAGCAAGGATCCAAGCTGATGCCATGCCTGAACATTATGAAGCCGAATTGGAAATCAATGATTTCCCTCAGAATGCTCGGTGGAAAGTGACACACAAGGAGACTCTTGGGCCAATATCTGACTGGACTGGAGCTGCAATTACAACTCGCGGGCAATTTTATCCAAACGGCAAGATTGTTGGACCAGGAGAAAGAAAGCTTTACTTGTTCATTGAGGGACCGACGGAGCAATCTGTCAAGCGTGCGAAAGCAGAACTGAAGCGCGTTCTCGAGGATATCACCAATCAAGCATTATCACTTCCAGGTGCAGCGCAACCCGGAAGATATTCAGTTGTCTAAGTGAAAACTTGGGTGCCGAATCTTTTTTTTTTTTTTTAATCCTAGACATTGTGGATTATAATGAAAATCCTGTTTCTGAAGGTGTTTCAACTAGCAAATTTATCATTGTGTATTTTGGTGAATATTGTGGTGAATACGGTTTGATCTGTCGTGGAGATTAGGTTAAAAGTGAGGCAACGGTTCTAGTTGATATATCTATCTAGGGATGGGTCACGTATAAAATTACATATAAATTTACATTTCATCTGAACCATTCATTTAATATTTATTGGCTGGCTCAGATTTACTGTAAATGAGGATGACCTTACTCACTCCAAACCTTGTCTACTCAGATAATAAACATCAACGCTTCCTCCCATATTCTCGTACACTCCAAACGTCCCTCAGCTCCACACCACTCCTCCCGCTTGAATTTTGTTGCATACTCTGCGGAAATCTTGTGGTTTAGATAATTAAATTAAATGTCCCACACCACATGGGAGAAGTGGGATTCCCATTTCTCCCATCTATAAAAGGTTGGGGAATAGATAATTAAATTAATGATAAATTAATAAGGCATTTTATTAAATTAAAAATAAATACTAAAATAACAGTTTTAAAAGTTAACCTTAAAAAACGGATAAAATAAAGGAGTGCGCGTTGTTCCGCCTTTTAGACCACTGCTTCATTGTGCCTTTTCACTACTGTTTGAGACTATAGGTGAAAGATGATCTGCTTGCTTCCCAAATGCAAAGAATGTGAGGCCAGATCTAGCAATTGCAGATGTGGCTTCCTATTCTTCACAAGATGGAAAAGCTGTCTAAGTTCTAACGGCCATGATTGGCATAAATTGGTGAATGCGTCATGCATGTATGAGGTTTTTACATTATCCACTTTTTTGTTTCACATGATTCATCTTTGTTCTGTTCCCGATCCACCTTGCAAGATCTATTTCGTTGTTGATTTTGGTTAGTATGTTTTGTTTCCAGATTTCTTCACCGTCATTAAGCTTTCCTTTTTGTTTCATCTCTCTCTCAAACTGCATTCTGGCCTACAACATCTCAACCAACTGAATTCTAAGTATTCCAACCAAGTGAATTGTAAGCATTTCAGCTTCTTCAACTCTCAGTTCCACAATTTTTTTTTCATTTTCACAATTAGGTGTGCACCTTGGCAGATTAAGTTGAACACTCTTTTCCAATTTGAATTATAGGTTATGGAATTTGCCATTATTTCGAACTATTTAATTTCGACCGTGTAGTGGCTTTAGTCACTCTCCGAAAAGGTGCTTCAATTGAACCTGGTTCCAACAGTTTTGAGTTCCTTGTGATTTTTTGCTATTCAAAGGTTTGTTGTCGACTTTTATGAACATGCTGATTTGGGTTTACGAATTTGTGGCAATACTGTTGATCATTAATGAACCTAGTTCTTAAATTCGGTTTGTGAGAAAAGAGTGAGATTTAATATTTTCTTATCAGATTCATATGAAGATATGAATGAAGAAGGTTGATCAATTGCTCATTATTTACATTGTTCTCTTGCTGCAATATTTGCAATTGATGGTCATCACCGGCCTCTATACTCATTATTGTGCAGCAAAATACTATCTCAACTTGATATATTTTGCACTTATCCTCAACTTTTGTATATATATTTTCTTGCCAACGTGATGTTGCCTAATATTACACCCGGAATTAGCTGTGATAGATATTGTTCCTTTTATTTCTTTTAATTCTCCGTGTACGTTTTCCATTGAATCACATTGATTTTTCGGAATCGTGGCCTGAGGGTGCGGACATACTCTAATTATATATCAAATGAAATTCTAATACCTGACCCACAATGGAACCCTAAACAAGCACACAAATGATATACCACAAGAAAATATTGACAAGAAAAGCTCAGGAAAGTGAAGTGGCGGAAAATGATTGGATGACAAAAAAATGTGGGCCAAGCCATGACCAAATCACATGACGACAAGCGTGTTTCTTGTACTTTTCTTGCACAAATTTCTTGCGGCATATCATTTCTCTAAACAAGCACTAACAAAACTGATTCATAATTCATCCGAGATGTCTGGGACCAAAGAATAGCACAATGTATTTGATTGCGATACATGTTTTTCAATTCTTATTACACTTCGCATCAAGCATCACTTTAAATGCGTATAATGTGTAAAATGATATCAACTATATTACAAAATTAGGAAGGTTTTGTCGGGCTCGCGGGCCAAACTAACGGCCCGATGTGTGACATCGTGCCTAAGCTTGAATCCACGTTCTCCAGGGTGGTTTCCAGAACACGTTCAGTTACAGAAGGTGAAATCGATTCCACTGCAACCATTCCGTTACAACTGTGGGCCAAGTTTCCAGGTTAGCCGAGTATTAGTTCATCTACATTTTGATGCTCAATTTAGTGCCACCTTTATCTCACCAGGCGTGTTGCCCATTCTTTCTTGACACTAGGTTTTCGACAAACACATTGGAAGATGGGGTCGGCTGCTGTTGGTAGCATCATTCTACATGCATTCCCAGCAGGTACACAGGAGGCCATGCCTAATCAAACAACCGGTTCTCAACCCACCCCGGCTGTACTGACTACGGACGTGTTCATGGCTCCGGGTTCGCAATTTCAATGTTTTGTTCACTGCTGTTATTTTTTGTGTGCCAATTGAGTACTTGGTTCAGTTAGTTTAATGTTTTGTTGATTCTTCATAGTTCATAAGTCCAGGCATCATTCCGTAACTTTACATTTAAAATGAGTCATCCGGTGAAGTTTAGATTTAAAAGCACTCATCCATGCCCCAAAATGATTTGATATATTTATGTGGCATCAACTAACGTCAAACATTGGTGTGCAGGTTACCCGGAAGCAACTTGGACAATTGAGCCTGTTCCAGAAGGTGGTATAATATTACACTCCCTCACAACAGGTTGTGAACGACCTGATAACCTGCCTAACCAAGTTTGGGTTAGTGTTCAAGGTTCGTTACTTCAATTCATTTGTTCGGTTCTTCAATTCAGCTCCAGTTTAACCACCTACATCCAATAACATCTACAGATTCGTTGGAAACACATTGGAACATCGTGTTTGTTCCTGACGGTATGATTATTTTACATGCGCTCACAAAAGGTTACCCTCAAATCGTGCCCCAATGGGATTCTCAGGAAGTACACACTACTCAACCCCCTCCATCTGCCCACTGTGCTTCCAACCTGGTGCCACCTCATCCCAATTGTGAACCCACGCCTACCACATTTGCTGTGAAAAAAGTTGGTATCTTACCTTTTAAGGAACATAGTTGTTCATAATCTTCTTCTTAATTTAGGAACCGTTTGATGCTGATTTTATGAAGGATGCACTTGAGAAGGACTTTGGGCTACTGCAGATGAATTGAAAAAAGTTGGTATCTTACATTTTAAAAGCATGCTTATACTTATAAACATAGTTTTTCATAATCTTCTTCTTAACTTAGGAAGCGTTTGATGCTGATTTTTGGACTTTTGGCTTCTGCAGATGCTCTGAACCTAAGCCCCACAACCTAAGTGCCCTTATCACGTTTATAACTTGAGTCTAGATTAGTTTGTTATTGAGTCTGTTGTCCAAAAAAAACTAAACTTAGGTTCAGTTTGTTATAACTTGCAGTTTAGTGGATTTTGTTGTTTTATGCTTCGTTGGTTGTCAAATGAGATATTATCTTAGGTTGAGTTTGAAAAGCAAGTCCATGTAGTAATCAAAGATTGTATCTTTGAACACTTATTTCATGTATTCAAGTATTCTGTGTTCCATTCGGTCAGGAACATTGATCGACGTGACGCATTTCGGCTATTTTAAGGTTCTTGGGAAGGGATCGCTGCCGGCGGATCTGCCAGTTGTGGTCAAGGCGAAGCTCGTGTCGAAGCTTGTGGTCGAGGCCGGCGGCGCTGTTGTGCTTACTGCTTGATTTGTTTTAAGTTTTTTTGAGTTGATGTTCGTTTTGTATTCTTCAACTTATTTTAAACTAGTATATAATCCGCGGCTGAAGTCACTACCATAAATTAAATCGGCTGTCATAAGTTGAATATGTTGTTGAAATGTCGAATCAACATGAAAGTATATGCAGTACTCGTAAAGCCCTGAAATTTTGGCCATCATATACTGAGTATCAGCCTACTGAAGTATAATATACCACAAAAATGCGCCAGTATGCCCAAAATGAAAGGTGGACATGTACATTCTAAAGCATACAAAATCTGAATTCGAACAAACAACATAAGAAAAGCTATAATATGTAAAGGAAAAACTAAACAAAAAGTGCGGAGTTTACGTAGCGAGTGAATATCTGCCAGTATTGGACCTCAATAACATCGTTCAATTTCCAATACAAAAGATGTGAGTATTATGTTAAGTGGGTCATTATCGTGCAAGTTCTCCATGAGCTATGATATTGGTGCAAGCCGGAGGTAACGTTCTGGAATCCAAGAAAAAATATATACACAGAAAAGATGAGCAAAAAAGAAAGCAATGAACTTTGGGTATGACAGAACTCCGGTTTACTCTAATTTTTTCCCATAAGATGATCAAGGTATTATGAAGACAGAAACAAATTAAAAAAAAAGGCAATCCAATGAGATACAAATTTAACCACAAAATCAGTCCTTACAGCCAAAATTTCTGTACCCCATAGATAAGAAGAATACCTTCCCGAAATTGGATTTGTGACTTTACTCGCGAACCAAAGACGATGTTATGCTGCACATGTTATGGTAGAAATAATATAGAGCTGCAGCAACTGAGTTGTAAGAGCTCCTGTCCTACTTTAGAATTGCAATACAGACATGATCGTGGAAGCACGGAAAAGCATACTTTTAAAATTCTTCCAGCACATCAAGTTTCGATTATCTTCTGTGCGAAACAAAAAACTTGGAAGGTCCAATTCCTGTTCATAAAAGGAAACAGAGCAAAAATAACCCGACTAAAATAACTCAGGATCTAAACGTCAAGGGCAAGTGCATACCTCTGCATTTTGCAAAAAAAAAAGTGATGGAGTTGGCCGTAGGTTGAAGCCAAATAGACCATAAAAGGCACTGCAAAAATAAAAGGACAAAGGTTGGCTGATCTCCACGGAGGGTATATTACTTGAGGAGGAGAATAGAAGCATAATTTTTGTGGGAGTCAGAACTGACCAAAAAGGAATAGCATGAAGAAGAAAAGATGAGAAACACCCAGTATAGATATCAATGATCAGCACCACCATGGTAACTGTCTCCCACTCCCGTCTTGAATATAATCTTTACTTAACAAATAATCAAACCTCTGCACATATCTAAAGGCAAAATTAGCATATAATTTCGGGTGAGATTATGTCCCGAAATGCACCAACAAAATAAGGTTAAAATTCAGTCCTGTTTGTAGCATTAACACTTACCATTTCGTTTTCTTCTCCCATTTTTACCTTTCTTCTTCTTGTGTTCTGAAGTCTTTCTGTCAGATTGTCTCATTTATGATGTTTATACCAAATACGGAACAAAATTCTGACTATACTAAACAGTCCTATATTTGTATTTGTATGTTTACCTTTTCATGGAGCCAAAAAAGGAGTCAGGGACAGAAGCCAGAAGTTCATGATCAGAGACTAGTACCGATCCTGTTCCACAACGAAGAATAGGTATAAAATGGTGTAACGGAGAAAAAATCCAAAGCCAATAACAATAAGTAAGATGATATAATTTATTAGGAATAAGATTGTCAAGTAAGAAAATGTGCTGCTACTACTTCTCTTAAAGAAGTGGGTAATGCTTGTAATATTACAAATATGGTAGCAAAAGCGGAAGTAAGGAAGTAATGTGAAGATTCTTAGTGGTTGAACTTGCTTTATAGATAACACAACAGTATGAAGAGTTGTGCTGTAAAATAAGAGTCGAGGGCAACTTGTAATCTGTATAGATAACACAATCCTATGAACAGGTGGTTAATAGTGAATATAAGACCAAGGTACAAATATCCTAACATGTACACACAAAGAAACCAACTTTGACGTCACAATAATATGGAATATGATAGGACAAATAACATGGTAGAAAGAAGAGTTCAATGTAATCGTGAAAGATGGAAAATGGCATGCAACTACCAAGAAAAACTCAGCCTTTGCAAATTAAAAAAGTGAATACCCGAAGAAACATGAGACGGGGCAGGTGACTTTAGTGAAAATGCTCATTTTTCCCTAGATACTGAGCACACAGAATTTGCAGAAACAAACAAACAGAATCAAAAACAAATATGGATCGATGTTAGAAAATTGTCGGTCAATGTTGAAAAACAACAAATAAATTGAAACTGAAGAAGCTGGAAGTACACGAACTTGTCAACGGAACGAAAGATAGCAAATTTGGGAAAACAACATGAAGAACTACCGGGTAAACGATGTTCAGTGTGAAGCCGTCATTGTCTGCTGGCAGTAAGAGGCCAAGGCGGTCGTACGAAGTGCACCTTGATAGGGCGACATAAGTTTGACCATGGCTGAACACAGGACTGCGTAGATCAACGCCTACATACTTGATGGACTGGCCTTTTGATTTGTTTATTGTCATTGCATATGCAAGGCGCACTGGGAACTGGCGCCTTGTCAGCTTGAAAGGTAGCTCTGAGTTTGATGGTGTTAAGGAGACGCGAGGTATGAATTCCAAGTTTCCATCCATGTCACCTGTGAGTATCATAGCTTCAATGACTCGTGAATTGCATGCGGTAACCATCATCCTTGTTCCATTACACAGATCACGCTTAGGAGCAATGTTTCTGAGTAGTATAATGGGGCAGCCGACTTTGAGCTCGAGTCGAAAGGGTGGTAGGCCGGAGGGATTCAGAGAGCTCAGAAAGTCGTTAGGATAATGGTTTCTGATTTCAGGATTGGCGCCATCAGACATACTATCTGCTGCCAGGTAGGTGTGCATCTGTCCAGGGAAGGTTCGCAGCACAGCGATGTTGATAGCCGCAACATCGTCATTTCTAGGAGCAAGTATATTGCGCTCAGTTAAATATTCTGGCGTAGATGTGCTGGCGAGTTGTAGTCCTGGATACACAAAAGACAGTAGTTGTTCGAATTCCGTGAACTTCTTAACATTTGAAGATAGGCGTATCAATTCACGTGGATCGCTACCGATCTATCCGGAGAGGAAGGAGAACAGGTGTTAGTAGTATGGCGTTGGAAGGAGCAGAAATAGCAGTGCTTTGCATGGTCATACCTGATTCAGAAATGCATCGTATGCGATGTTGTCAGGGTCTGCAGTATCTAGGCACATGTTCCTGTTTAGAGTGAGCGTGTGTACGTTGTTCCATATGTGAGACCGCTTCAGGCATGCACCAACGATCTGCTTGCGAGTATCTTTATTAATGACAGGCAGAGTCTGGCGGAAGTCACCTCCTAGGACGACAGTAATACCTCCAAAAAGATTTGGGTTGTCTAGCATGTCACGCAGTGTTCTGTCAACAGCCTTAATGCCGTGTCGATGTTGCCTGGGGACCTCATCCCATATAATAAGTCTGGTCTGCCTGAAGAGTTCTCCCTGTGGTGATTGCTTGCTGAAGCCACAAACAGAAGTATCCAAAATGTCAACGGATATAGTGAATGCCGAATGTGCTGTTCGACCGCCAGTCAAGAGGAGAGCTGCAATATCCGATGATACTACAGAGACAACAATATGACCTAGGCTGGGACATTTGTTGGCAATAGTATTATATAATAAAGTCTTCTGGTGCCTGCACCACCACTTAGGAAGAAGGTATAACCTCGACGGTCCAGGACAGAGGCCATCACAGCATCATAAGCGGCACGCTGCTCGCCTTTTAGTTGCTCAACAACAAAATCGACAGGCTCACTAAGAGCCTGCATGTGCAGGTAGTGATGTTCTAAAATCAATCTATTGCCGGTTGGTGCCAGCCAAAAGTCTGTAGGAACGGGCATGGGAGGATAATCAAGTAAGCTATCCTCGTAATCATGCAGTATCTCATTAATCAAATGTAGACCATAATCCTCAACCTGAAATTGGGTGGGTTCTGCAATTTCCAATGATGATGACAGGTAATGAGGTATGTCGTCGCAGTTATCTGCTGAGAACCGCCTCCAAAACAGTAAGGGCTGTAAGAGGGAGCACTGAGTCAGTATGATACAGAACAGTCTGCGTGGTTGGCTGTCGGTTTTCATGGCAGATGCCTCTTGTAGGCATTGAATCGATTCAGAGTCATTTTCAAGCAAGCCTCTTGCAATGCAAGCCAGCTTAAAGGAGTCATATACTGCATTGTTGACAGTGCGAAGGCCGACAAATGATTTAGTGCCTTTAACAATAGTTAGCAGCAGAAGTAAGTAGAAGTGTTCCCCGGAATTTAGGGCAACAATGTACATACGTCCAATAGCGAAGCCTTTCTGTCTCGGTGTCCACCTGTGACGTGAGAACAGTACTATAGTAAATTATTTAACGAGACACATGGATACAGTAACTGCGTAGGGAATGGGGTGGTGCACCAACCCATAAATCAGAGTGTGGTCGGACAGATATCGACCAAGGAGGTGAAGGGAGCCCTTAGTAAAATGGGACGTGCGAAAGCTGTAGGGACGGACAACATACCGATTGAAGTGTGGAAATGCTTAGGAGACGTAAGAATTAAGTGGCTAACGACTCTTTTTAACATTATCCTGGCGACAGAAAAGATGTCGGAGGAGTATCATATGGTCCTCTCCATATGGTCTTTATTGATCTAGAGAAGACATATGATACTATACCACGAGAGGTTATTTGAGAATGTTTAGAAATCAAGATGGTCCCATGGATGATGGTGAGAGCTATACAAGACCTGTATGAGGGTGCGATGACTAGTGTGCGGACCTCAGTGGGAGAAACCAAGTATTTTTCGGTGGATATAGGGTTACATCAAGGGTCAGCACTAAGTCCATTCCTTTTTGCGGTAATTATGGATGTACTCTCTCTGGATATACAGGATGAAGTACCATGGTGTATGCTGTTCGCAGATGATATTGTCTTAGTTGCTGAGACGAAGGAGGAGGTCAATGCTAAGTTAGAGTGTTGGAGAGTGACATTTGAGGCTAAAGGTTTCCGACTGAGTCGTTCGAAAACGGAATATATGGCATGCAACTTTGCCAATGAAACAGAGGAGAGTAGGGTGGACGTTATAATTGCGGACCAGACCCTCCAACAGAAAGATAGTTTTAAATATCTAGTATCCATCATACAAAAGGATGGATGAGTGGAAGGCGATGTTATCCATCGCCTCAAGGTCGGATGGATGAAATGTCGATCGGCTACTGGAGTGTTGTGTGATAAAAAAAGTCTCACTCAAGTTAAAGGAAAATTTTTATAGAATGGTTATAAGACTGGCAATGCTTTACGGGTCAGAGTGTTGGGCTATGAGATTGTCGCATGCACAGAAATTTGAAGTGGCGGAAATGCGGATGCTAAGGTGGATGTGTGGTCGCACGAGATTAGACAAGATTTCAAATGGGGCCTTTAGAGACACACTAGGTGTCGCATTTATAAGTGCCAAACTGAGGGAGGGTAGGTTACGATGGTTTGGACATGTACGCAGAAAGAGTGTGGACGAGCCAGTCAGGAGAGTCGAAGCATGTTCTCTTAGGGTGGGGAGACCTAAGAGAACATGGGAAGAGCAGATCCGATTAGATTTAGTAGGATTAAACCTCTCCGAGGACATAACCTCTTATAGGATGAGTTGGAGACGTCATATTACGGTTAAAGATATATAGGACTATATAGAGTAGTTATTTGTATATGGACCTCTAAGCTGATAGAAATTAGCGGGATATACTAGTGGATATTTACACCTAATTATATTTTATCTGTTTAGTTGATTCCTTATTTGTGTAGGCATCTATTTATTTCGGATATGTGTAGTGTATGGTTGAGGTAAGTAGTTTATTTCTGCTATATTCGCTTCTTCCTTTTATTATTGTTATAATAATAATTATTATTATTACTATTATTACCACTATTACTAGGATTATTACTACTATTATTATGATTTAGTACTACTATTACTATGATTATTATTAGTTTTTTTTTCCGAGCTGAGGGTCTTCACGGAAACAATCTCTCCATCCTGTGAAGGCTGGGGGTATGATTGCGTACATCTTACCCTCATCAGACCCTGCCTAAGGGCGGGATTTGCTGGGTATGTTTGTTTTGGTTTGGTTTAATTGCCCCACAGATAAAAGATTACGCTCGAGATCTGGAACAAGCAAAACGTTTTTGAGAATGATAGATTTCCCATTATTCTGAAGAACAACTTCTCCAGTATGTGTAACCTTCAAGAATTTACCATCACCGATCATGAAATGATGAGCACCATTATATGGAATTAAGTTACGAAGGGTACCTTCATGAGAAGTCATATGAGCAGAAGCACCCGTATCCGAGGTCCATTCTTCCGGGAAAACCATAGAATTATCTTGAGTCGCATTGTATGCTTGTGGGAGATTCTCAGGCCGGACTGAGTGGTTGAAATGTTACTAGCACCTGAGTGATGTGTGTCCACCCCTGTAGCAGATTTGATAAATTAAATCACGCAGAACACGTCGTTGATTGGAACCATGATTAAAACCTTGTCCCTGTAATGGACGGGTTTGATGTGCAGGAGTAAAACTGCGATTCTCAAGAGCAAAATTGCGAGTTTGATGAGCAGGAGCGAAACTTCGTCCTTTTGAGGTGAAGGACTATGAATTGTGAGCAATGCGTGACCCACGACTAGTGCCTCTTCCAGCATAGAAGGCGGAATAGCTGAAATTATCTGCAGAGTGAAGGTGTTACCTGGTTTCAAAACTTTGCAGCAAAGGAACAACTTCCTTAAATGATGGCATTAGGGGTCGAAGCATTGTTGTTGTGAACGATTCGTACTTACCACCAAGGCTGGTAAGCAATGAGAAAACTTTTTGTTGATCGTTAACTGTAGATCCAATTGCAGTAAGATCATCACAAATCTTCTTGAACTTTGACAAATGATCAATGAGAGTGACTCCGGGGTTCTTCTTCATGTATGGTAGTTGGTGAGAAAGTTGAAAATTTCTCTCTTGTGAAGATTGAGCATAGACTTCCTTCAAGGCTGACCATACTTTACTTGCAAGATTTGCACTGACGACATGGCCGATAGCTTCTTCTATCAAGGTTCCAATGATCCAACCGCGCAACAAACGATCTAGTTTTCCATCGTACAAGCTCAGGATTTGGTGATAAAACCTGAGTATCAGTGGCTACAATTGTAGCAGCTGGTGGCTGGGTTTCAATAGTGAGATGTCCAATAAGCTCTTGACTTTCAGTCAAAGCCAAAATCTGTTTCCTCCAAAGTTGAAGTTTTTAGATTTCAATTTCAATGTGACAAAGTTGCTAACATTCAACGCTGCGGAAGACATGTTTTAAAGCCCTCATACCAACAAGAACACAACAAAATAGAGGAACGAATAAGCTTCAAGAATTCTTGAGAATAAAAGGATTCGTACTCTGTATAATTCCGTTGTATGAAAAACTTGTGTTACAACAATGTGTGTATACTGTTTAAATACATGAGATACACTAATTACAATTCAAAAAAGGATACATCAATCACATTAATTCAGCCTTCGGTTACTTGTTTGAATTTCAAATCCCGTTGCACAAAATCAGCAGATGAATGAGGAGTTGACTTGATCATTTCTTCATTTGGTTGATCTATTGATATTGAAGTATGTAACAACTTATCTGGAGAATGAGATGAGTTATCACTAATATCACAACCGTCAGCAGTCAAGGGCTCTACCACAGGTGACACACCCAATCCATCCGATGAAAATTGGAACTCCCAGTCATGGCGAAAATATGGAGAAAATTGTCGCCTTGTCAATCCATTGATACCCCCATGGTCTGTGGAAAGCAATCCACTTAACAAAGTGGCTGCAATTCAAAAAGTTGGAAAAGAAAGTGTGTGCAATTTAAAAAGTTGGAAAAGAAAATCCAACGAAAAGGTGGACAACAGAGTCAGATCTAGAAAAATATATGAACCTTCAGAGAAGAATAAGGCGAGAAGATTGAACCAATTTCAAGATTTGAGACTGTGAGGGAAAATTCAACGGTTTCACGTGGTTCAAGGATAGTATGGAAATTACCCTCCTGCCCTCCTATTTTAAATGGAGCAAAATATTTTTCTATAGAATGTTTTGGTGATACTGGTGATATTAATTCGTGTTCTGTTAATGATGTGAAAAGTGAGAAGTTGATTCTTAATTGTTGAGCCACTCATATAGTTACCTATGATGCCACTAATATTGTTGTTCAGTAGTGTTCCCAGAAAAGTCATATTCAGACAGCTAATGGAGCACTTTTTCCGGTGAAAGGATTTGGGACTATTGAGATCACCCTAAATGTCAAACAATCAAATTGCTTATTCGTTCCTTCATTATCTCATAAGCTGCTCTTCATTAGTCATGTTACTAAGGAGTTGAATTGCAAAGTCATAATGTACAATCTTTCTGTGTTCTTCAGGGTATTTAGATGAGGGAGATCAGTGAATGTGGTACTAAACGGATCGGATTGTATTATGTTGATTAAGTTGCTCCAGTTCCTGGCAAGACTCTGGTCACTCAGAGCTCTACTGCAAAAAGAGGATGGTTATGCCATCGTCGTCTAGGTCATCGCTTTGATAGTTAACTTGGCACCTTGTTTCCTGAATTTCGTAATTTTCATGTGAGTTGGGATACTCGTGCTTTAGCTAAAACTCACCGGCCCTCATTTCCCCCCAATCTTACTCGTTCAGACATACCATTTTCTCTTGTTCATTCTGATTTTTTGGGACCTGCTTGTAAGGTATGACAATTTTCGGAATTTAATGCTCACAAATTGTGGGCCACCCACCCACATCTCAATTTAATTGAGATGAATTGAGTAAGTGGGCCACTGGGCCAAAGGTTTGGCCAGGCTTGAAAATCTGTAATCAATCAACCCAGTGCTCACCAATCTGCTTAGGGATGAGATACAATGCGGGCATCTTCTTCGTACAAACGGGGGTAAAGGAGGGCATGCAGGTGCTGAGTATAAAGGGGAAGTGGCTCAGTTAGGGTTGTAGGGATTGGAGGATTTGGCTGCGGAAAGGAGGAGCGAATTTGAAGGAGAACATTTCACGGAAGGTGGTCATTCTGGTGAGCCGAGAGACTGAGGCGAGGACGGGTCTACGACCAGCATCACTCACGGTACTGGTTGTTGTGTATGGCATCTGACGGTAGAAGGAGACAAGCTGGTAGCTACGTCTCCAGCCTGATCCTCAAATCAGTTTTGATTATGCGGGAAGGGAGTAGATGCTCTGATTTGTGATTCATTCAATTGAGTTTCGATTATTTAACGTGTTGATTTGTTAATTGTGTTGTTGTGCTTGACTAGTTTCATTTTGCATTATCAATCTTGGTTGATCCTTGCTGTTGTGGTTTGCTTTTGAGTTTGGTCTGCTATTTGTGTTTGGTGGTGAATCTTACGACAGTGGTAGGGTGTTTGGGCAGCAAAAATTGTGGATTCATCGAATGTGTGAACGTTGGCGAGGGGGTTAAATCGAAAAACTGAGCCACATAGATTCACGCTAGGTCACTGTGAAGTGCTAATGATATGTGGATACGGGAAAGTTGTTCAAACACCGAGAAATTGATCGAAGGTTGTGGTATTCGTTGATGAGGAGTGTCTTGGCGATTGTTAGCTGCGAGCGACAGAGAGACCGAGAGAATGAGAGATTGATTGTGAAATGTGAGGCGCTGAGAGCGGTGCATAGCGATTCAGAAGCAGAGAGAGGTGTCGTGAGCAGCACAGAGCAAGAGAGAAGAAGATGATAGAGTGAGCGAGGGTCTGAACGTGAGATGCGAGATGCCGAGAGCAGCGTAGAGTGAGTCAAAAGCAGAGAAAGGTGTCACGAGCAGCACAGAGCATGAGAGGAGGCTCGTGAGGTACCGTGAGCAGTGTAGAGACGAGACCGTAGAGTTGAGAGGCATGGCGATGCTGGCGTGAATTCTGGTGGTGGAAAAACAGAGTTGAGCAAAGAAGGATCATGAGATGATGAGTAGGTTGGGCTAACGAGTGTTCTTGGTCGGATGCCTGAATGAGGTGCACACAGGTGCGCGATGTGGGACTTATAGCACGGATGCTTGCAAGGCCCAGATGACCGACGTTGCGTGTGTTGAATGTGTGTATGTATGTGGGTGGGGGTGGGGTGGGGTACAGTGTGCGTAGTTTAACGCTCCGGAGGCATGTGCTGCGAATCTCCACGTGATTTTGTGAGGAACTTTTGTGTGGTGCATGTTTCATGTGCACTCTATAAGATCCGTGAGTTTGGGTGTCTCGTTCCTTATGTGTTTTGTGTGCGAGCTTGCTTGGTGTGGGACTACATCGTGTGATATGTGAGCTGTATATGTGTAGGTGCGTGGTTGTGACGAAATTGGTATGCACATTTCTTCATCATGCATGATAAATGTTTAGTTAGTCGATGACATCCTGTTTTCGTAGAAGTGTATAAATGACCATGAAACGTGCACTTGGTTACTAAATAATAGCGTTGGTCAGTCATGCATGAGTCAGACGTGATGAAAATAGGTTCTTGCTATTTAATTACTGTTTTAATGTTATTATATGTCATTTGGATATTCATGTCTTATTGATGTAACGCAGCAAACTGCTTTGGCTTACCTGGCCAAATTCGATGCCAGCAAGCAACGTAAGAAGGAATAGGGGAGGTGCATCTACAAGGGGGACTGAATCCTAAAGAAGTTTGAAGGTTGCTATTATTTTGAGTCAAATTAAGAGTCTATTTTTTTAATGCTGTTAATAAAGGCTCTCACTATAAAGAGGAGAGGCCAGAGTATGTTTGGGACATTCTTGAATGAAATAAAATCCTAGTTGTGCCTAGCTACTCCAGAGTTCTGCGAACTCTTCCTTCCCTGTGATTCCTCCAACAATCACTTTGAAGCAGTTTTTGGGTAGTGTTCAACACTGCAAGCATTGCACTACATCAGTTGGTATCGGAGCCCTTTTCCTGTGACCTTTCCACCATGACTCCCAAACAACGCTATGCCCATGTCAATGAAATCCATGAACGAGACAATCTAACCACCATCCGCAATGAAGTTGATAAGATCGTGGGGGAACGACTGGAGCAATTGTTTGAGACAAGCCTGGCACCATTGGTAGACAACCTTCGTCGTCGACTTGACAATGTCAATCCATGGGCCGAAGCACCACCAGCCGGAGGAAACGAAGATGGTGAGGGGTCTTACGCAGATTCTGAGGAAACAACCCCTCGGCGTCTCGCCTATGGGGACTATAATCGCTGCTGGGAAGCCGGAATGCGAATTGAAGTACCTGAATTTTAGGGCACAGTCCAACCAGAGGAGTTCGTCGATTGGCTTCTCGTGGTCGATCAAATATTTGAATTGAAGGAGGTACTTGACGATAAGAAGGTAGCCCTCATTGCATCCCGTCTATGTGGTCGAGCGCTTTCATGGTGGCACCAGCTGAAACTCGCCCGTCAGTGGCTGGGCAAGCCAAAGATAGTAACCTGGGACAAAATGAAGAAGCAAATGCATGGAGCCTTCCTTCCTCCGAACTACAACTGTCTGATGATCCAGCGACTCCACAATCTCCGGCAAGGTACACAATCTGTGGATGATTATACCTCCGAGTTTTATTCGTTGATTATGCGAGTGGATTTGATGGAGACCGAGGAGCAATTGGTGAGCCGTTATGTTAGTGGCCTCCGTCCCCAAATTCAAGAAACCCTGAATATGTTTGACCCATTGACCGTGGCAGCCGCCTACCAACGAGCACTGGCCATTGACCGTCCAACTTGGCATCCAAGCGGCACATCGTCAAGCTCTACCTATTCCTCAATGCCCAAACCAGCAAATAAGGAAGCCAGTGTAACAGTTGTGCCGGGATCTACGGGCCGTTTTGGAATCGGTGAATACGCTATTTTAGTTGCAGAGAAATTGGCCACCGTCAAGCAGACTGTAAGAAGTTTGGAAATGTGCTCTCTTTGGAGAACCAGAGGAGCAGAGCGATGATAAGAATGCCGATGAGCAACAACCTGCATACGATGACTACCTGGAAGAAATTAAGTCGGGCGATGTTGGAGTCACCCTGGCTCCGTGCGGAGAAAGCAATGACGAACGACGACAACAAATTTTCCAATCCACTTGTACCATTGTCGGGAAGGTCTATAAGTTCATTGTCGATGGAGGGAGCTACGAAAACATTATCTCAGCGGAGGCCATCCAAAAATTGGGCCTGGCCACAGAAGCGCGTCCCATCCCATATAAACTTACGTGGATCAAGCAGGGCGGAGAAGTGACGGTTAAAGAGCAGGCTTAGGTGTCTTTCTCTATTGGACGAAGATACCGGGATGTTGTATGGTGTGATGTGCTTCAGATGGACGCCTGTCATCTGTTATTGGGCCGCCCATGGTAATTTGATCGTAGGGCCCAACATGACGGATATCGTAATATTTACAGTTTTTTGTTTGAAGGGGTACGTATCGTCCTCTACCCTAATCCCTCAGAACCGGAGAAAACGTTGCCAAGTTCCCAGGGCAATGTCACGTTACTCACATTGGCACCCTTTCAACAAGAATTGGAGGAGGAGAAGGGTTGTCTGGCTTTGTTCCAGACATTTGCACCAGCATCCTGCCCTGTTGAGCTTCCGAAATCACTGGCGGAGTTTAGGGATGTTTTTCCCGACGAATTGCCCCCATTAAGGACGGTTCAACACCACATTGATTTGGAGCCGGGGGCCATACTGCCCAACCGACCCCATTACCTAATGAGTCCTCAGGAGCACCAGGAATTGCAGCAACAAGTGGAGGAGTTGCTCGCCCGGGGACATATTCGAGAAAGTTTGAGTCCATGTGCTGTGCTGGTGATGAGCCAAAATCATATAAGGTTTTAGGCTCATTTATGGCTACATTTTAATGATAATATTTTCTTGAAACTGTAATTTTATATGTATTTTGTATGATCTTACGTGTTTCCTCTTTATTTTATATTTTAGGGCCATGTTCATGTTGAAGGAGAAGAAAAGCCCAAAAGGAGGGAGAATCAAGCCAATTTTGGCCAAGTTAAAGTTGAAGAAGGAGTATATTCGCCAGGTCTCATGCAGATATTCACCAGAAGATAGCTGAATATATTCTAGCACCTATAAGGCCCAAAAAGTTGAAATCCAATGCCAAATTTCGTGCATAAGAAGCCCAACCAAGTAAAGGAGAAGCTTCTAGAAGAAGCTTTGACCAAGTCTCACTAGAAGACAAAAGAAGAAGATGTGACAATCTTATCCAAAACTTGGAGGGCAAGTTAAGGGGCAAGGAAGACTTTTCCCAAAACCCT
>JAOYMZ010000020.1:619924-635499 GCA_025802335.1 Pinguicula primuliflora | reverse complement strand
GGATTGATGTGATAGGTATAGGTAAAAAGGGTGGAAACTTCCTCCATGGTTGCGGATAACCTTATGGGGAAAATTTTTGCTTTTGTCATAAAATAGAAGTTAATTTTTGAAAATGTCACGCACCGATTTCCCGAAAATCGGTAAGAGTGCAAGACCAGATACACCGTTCTTTCAAAGACCGATTATAATTAAGATCGTTAATCAGTATAATTAAGAAGCTACCGGTCTTGGAAGACCGGTAGGTGCCTTGGCGCGAAAATCAAACAACCGATCATTCGAAAACCCTTTTTTTTAGAATGATTTTTATAAATAATTAAAATGAAGGGTCATAATATTCTTCGTGTTGCATTTGTGGAGGTGGTTTTTTCTTCTACAAAAAAATAAAACGTTATTGTTAGATATATACATTTTTTAAAAAATATACCGTTATTGAGTTTATACTTACTCTGCGTTGGTTTGACGGTTGTCCATAGTCCATATTATAATTCTATTTTTGAAGATTTTTTTCTTTTGGACCAGTCCTCACTTTTTGTCCATTAGGATGATACGTAAGCATATACGTTGGCACAGGTACCTCATGAATCGAACCCAACGAGAGAAGTGACATTGAATACGTCTTTCTAAGAGTTGCGATGGTCATATCCGGAATGCAAAAATTCATAGGATCCATATGATATTTCCGACAAGTCTACATGACTTTGTTTGATTAAATTTGTCATTAAATAAAATATAAAGTTAAGTTATAAGTAAAATTACCAGTATCGCATGTGAGCAGAGGATACCAAACTGCGACCACTTCCCACAAGAGCACGTATAATCAGCCAGTATGACGCGTGTCATTTCTTCTGATCCTTTGGTTTTCACTTACGCGACATACCGATCAGGCGCAAATATAGGTTCATAAGAATCTGCCACATGCATTGTGGTACGCTTCTTCGAAGTCTCGAAGAAATATTTCGCCTTGTCGTCCCATGCATCAAAATTTGAGGTTATCCTGACACAATCACCCATCCGTGCTCTAAAATATTTAATGCAGCTCTCCTGCGTCTGTCTGACTATTAACGTGATTGGAAGATGGCGTGCACCCTTAAGGACTCCATTAAAACACTCCACTTGATTTGTTGTCATTATACCATAACGAGATCTCTCATCGTAAGACGTCATCCACTTAGCCACATCAATGTCTTCTAAGTATCTGTGCGTAGTAGGATTACGGGCGCGTATCTGCTCTATTTGGTCATGGAACTTTATTTTGCTCAACATCGAGCCAACTTTCCAGGCCATATCCTTCACAATTTTATCTTTGAATCTCGTATGAACATTGATACAAATATGGCACAGGCAAAATCTGTTAACCCCAATCTCACCGTTAAATTCTGGAATTCGATTAATTGCACTCAGACGTCCTGCACCTCTATTTGAAATTATGCAACTCGGTCTGTCCTGTGTCACGTATAGTGCCAATCTTTCTAAAAACCAAAACCAAGAAGCCTCGGACTCCTCGTCCACTAATACAAATGCGACGGGCAAAATATGGCCACTAACATCTTGTGTCACAGCAACTAATAATTTTTGTTTATACGGACAATAGAGATGCATACCATCTATAGAGAGGACATGCCTACAATGTTGGTAACCAGCAATGCACGGCCCAAATGCTCAAAATACGTAGAACAGCTCTTTTTGGGTAAGAACTTTTGTATCCTTTAGAACAAAGTCGTACACATTTGTAGAATTGTAGTGCTTTAGACATGCTAAGTAAATGGGCAAACTTCTGACGCCTGACGTTCATGTACTGTGCACCATCTCAATTGCACGCTGTAGGGCAAATCAAGTTTTTAAATACGTGACTTCATATCCGTATTTAGACTGAATCATCAGTTGCACATGTTGTACATTTAATGCTAAAAAATAAAACTTAATAGTATTAGAATATAATAATATATAAGTATGTTAATGAATAATAAATATCAAGTAGTAGTGAGTACTTGAATTTTGGGTTATATTCCAACCAAATCCTGAGCGACCATGCTCTTCGTGAGATTGTGATAAAATTCGGTAACCGAGCTAGCTTTGCACGTGTGGGAGTATGACATTTTGATGATTTCCCACTTGCACCCAACAGGTCGGAAACGTGCGTTGAGCTGCCACATGCAATCGATCTCCTCGAAGTGTTTGCACCGCAGGTGTAACCTCGTCTTATCACTTTTGTACACACAATATTCTCTCTTGACGTGTACAACATGATATTTATCAATGGCCCGTTGCATACGTTCTTTGTCTTGAAATTATTGGCCTATCTACAGCAATCCAATGTCGTCGTCGAAACGACTGGTGCTCATAGAAGGGGTAATATCCATAGAGTCCCCTAATTGAGGATACTCATCATGATGCCACTGCGCGGGTCCACCCTCTATTGGTGCAGGGTACATCTCATCGAGACACAGTGTCGAACGAATCAGACACATATCTTCACCATCATCTTTGCTATCAGGTTTAGAACCATAATCTTCGGCAGGCCTCGCCGAATCAGCTACCGGATCTACAAAAGTATTATAATTTTCTGGCGGCGGCATAGTAGATTGGGTACTGTAGGGTGGTTCCCAACCTCCATCGATATTCATCTCATGTTGAACATGAGCCCATACTGGCGGCATAGTTGATTGGGTAAGTGGTTCCCAACCTCCAGATGATCTGCTACCTGCGTAAAATCCAGAACCATAGTAGTTGCTTATTGTCGGATATTTGTTGTGGTGTAAGTATGAGAATATTTTTTTGTAGTGAGTATGAGTTAAATTTGGCGCCAAATATATTGAATAGGCACCGGTCTTTGGATGATCGGTGCCTAATGATATAGGTCTTTAGGTGACCGGTATGCTACCTCCCGTGTAAAGATGCATACCGATTATCGAAAAATGTGTATTTTCCCACCAATGCACCTACCGATCTTCCAAAGATCGGTAGCTTCTTAATTACACTGATTAGTGATCTTAATTATAACCGGTCTTTGAAAGACCGGTGTATCGATATATCAGTCTTCCAAAGACCGGTATCTTCTTAATTACAGTGATTAACGATATTAATTATAACCGGTATTCCGAAGACCGGTACCTCGATAGACCGGTCTTCCGAAGACCGGTGCTCTTTCGAAGACCGGTGCTCTTTCGAAGACCGGTGCTCTTTCGAAGACCGGTGCTCTTTCGAAGACCGGTGCTTGACATTTTCAAATATTAACTTTCATTTTATGACAAAAGTAAAAAATTTCTTCTCATGGAATGACACCCTTTGCTTCGACCATATGGGATTCACGGCTGCAAAGGAATTCCGATGCGGAAGCTTCATTACATTGTAGAGTCCGTCCTGCAGAATTCCGATGGGACGCCAATTCCCAAACTAACCAGTGGCATTGTCTCTCCACTTCTCGATACTGACCCTCTCACTTGTCCTGAGCCGGGCGACATGTTGCAGCAGCTCGAAATTTCCTGATGGGGTTTCCTTGTAATTTCGGTTAGTTTTAATGCTTTCATACAAAAATTTAAAAAACAAAAAAATGAGAGGTGCAATTCTTGATTGGATGGTCAGAAGTTTAAAGGATTTGTAAAGTAATAAATAATAACTTCGCGCGCCAGGTAGGGGTCGAACCTACGACTTTCTGCTTAGGAAACAGACGCTCTATCCACTGAGCTACAGGCGCTGAACGTTGATTCGCTACATTTTATAATTTATATTAATACATATCATGTCACACCAACGTGATGGAGAAATTAATCGGAAAATTCTGCGCGACGGTGGCGAAATTCTGCAACCACCTTCAGAGCAGTTGCGCCGCACTAAAAGAGTCCATTGACTGCCGTCCTATCTCCCTGGGTATTGTTGCTTCCATTTTCTAATGGGTAACTAGAAAGTGTTATTGTTTGTCTGCGTTTATTTGAAATTTGATTTTGACTTCTCTTGGTTTCGTTCGGTTGGCGAAATTCTGCAACCGAGAAACTGTTGGTTTCGTTCGTTTGAAACATATTTATCGTCTTACTCGAGAAACTGTTGGTTGGTTTTATGCAGGAACTTTTGGTTGCTGTTGAAAAGATCAACTCTCACATTAAAAGAAAGGTGATGGATCAAGAAATATTTGGACAAAATGAGATTGAATCTCTAGGGCTTGGTAAGCATTAGTGGTGACATCTTTGTTTTTCCTTTGTATATTAAGGTGACAGATTGAAGCTTCAACTACCTTGTTTACTTATATTTTGCTTGGCCTCACTCTATGCAGGTTATAAATCAAGATCTTACCTTCTCTTTTACTACTAAAAATGGATAAGCTACTCGTCCAGACGAATGAAGGTGTCATCTCCTACAAAAGTACTATAGAATGATTAGTAATTGTAATGAAGCATAACCTAGTTGTGTTCAAAATGTATGTGTCACTCGTTGTTGAACATAATGCGACTCTTTTAGTTTTCTTTCTTCTTGTTCCCTTATTTTACTTTTTTTTTTCATACAAGGGAAACTGAAGTCAAAGCATAAACGAAAACGAAAGGTACAAGACCACGACAGATATGACTAAAGGCAGCTAATGGTAACTAAAGAGAAATTTTCCTCTGCTGGACTATTACATGATGGACAAATCTATATCTTGTTGGACAATAAAATCACACCGTAGAATTAAAACTCAATGGACCAGATCTAACAATCACTTAAGTCCATGTGACTTACAAAAAATTGATCCTCTTCATCTGGTCGTCTCTTTCCCTTCCTGCCTGTACCTATTCACCATTCTCCCCTTCGAACTCTCCTCCGTACACCTCGGTGCCCCAACCTGCTTCTTCCTTGTTTGGCTCGCAAATTTCAAGCTCCTACTATTCTCCTTCGATCAGGGACCTCTCGCAAGCAGACCGCTATTGTTACTCCAGCAGTTCATATGCATCACTCTGTGTTGCCATTCAAAACGAATTCCACATCATCTGCAGGATTTACAACCAATCGCAAAGCATCCAGATACTTGCCCTAATCCGCCGTTCTCGCGGCTATCGTCGGTCTGTATAATTATAGGGGATCTATGCATCCGTACCTGATTTTAGTTCTCTACTGCTGCAACGGGTATCTCGGATTGGTTCATCACCGCCGCACCGGTGCGGGCGGTCCTCGGATTGGATCTGAAATTCTGTGATTGCTCGAATGGAGGAGACACCCTCGAATGAAAGAGACGATGACTGTTCCATGTTTTCAATGAGGGATTTTTTTAACTTGTTGGACCTGTCATTGAGAAGAAGTTGTTCAGACGGTAGAATTAAATCAGCAAGCAGAGATGATGAGAGAGAAGAAGGTGGAGTCCTAGGGAAGAAGTTGGATATCACGTGCCCCTTTAAATTAAACAGTTAATATGCTCTATTGGATTAGAAATGAAAGGTTGGAATGAATTGTCCAACAAATAATGAATCTGTCCAACAAGCAGTTGTACAGCATTAGAAAATTCCTCGGTAACTAAATGCTAGAGCAGTCAGTTGTTTAAAGCAATGACATTAATGGAAGGTACCCAAGGTGTATAGCCGTGATGCAGGTTATGGTATCTTTTTTTTTTCAGGTTATGGTATCTTTTTTTTTTTCAGGTTATGGTATCCGGATTCTCTTATCCATATTAGACTCCGGAGGACATACTCAATGAGATCTATATTGTGTTGATTCAGCAATGCACGTATCCTGATTCTCTCATGCAAAAGGTCCTTCGAACATCCAGAGATCAATTGACTTGTGCAAGGTTACTATCGTTAGGTAGTAACCTTGTTTAATCCTCGTGACTCGACTAAGACAAGGCCATAGAGAATAGCCACAGTAATAAATGAACAAGCTCCCACTGCAGTTGCAAACCCAAAGATCCAGTTATTGTACTTGTCCCAAAGCACACCCCCACAAGCCGTTTTCCCTATTTTCCTACACACTGCCCCCATCCACATGATTGGTGCTTACACAAATGGGCGTATATATATAAAGGGGAGCTTGTATATCTAATTAACTTTACATATATTTATATACATTATTATAATTCTGATCTTTTTTACCACCTGTCGTCGGAATTGGTCACACAGATAAAAAACTTATATACATGAAACCAAAAGTCCTCATGGGTATGTGATTTTGCCATTTTGATCGTCTTTAATTCCATTATATCTTTCCTTATTAGGTTAAGTAGTCCTTAATTAGGACGAGAAAATTTTCGAGAACCCATAACAAAACATTAATTAGTTTTTTGATTTCCTATGTATATGCTTTCTATGTACAATGATCAAACCAATAGAAAGCTTGTATATAAGAGAACAAAAGTCTCATGCTCCCGTGAGGTTATGTCAACTTCATCGTCATTTATTAAAATTTCAGAAATTACCGACGAGAAAATCACCGAAACCATACCGGAGCACGTTTTTTTACTGTTATATACAAGATTTTTTATTAATGTGGTCAATTTCGACAACAGAAAATGAAATTTAAAAAAAGTACATGAATTGTACACTAGAAGTTTGCTCTATAATATATAGAGTGATGCTACGCATCCCGAAGAGAAACCGAATGAAGACCGATTGAAGAACCCCACTAAGCACAAAAACAATACACTAATGTTGGTATGTGTATTTCTATGTGGGGCCCACACTCACCTTTAGCCGTCATTCAATTTCCCTTCAATTTGGTGGTAGTATCTTTAACAATTGTCTAATATATATATATGGGAAATGCCAACGTGAAGACCGAATTTTAAATCGAATCGTTGTCAAATGACGAAAATATTCCTACCTTGACAAGAGTATGCTTAGTAGGGAGGGTATTTTCGTCATTTCACGGGATTTTGGTTTGAATTTTCGATTGTCCGTCAATCACAGCTCTATATATATACCATAAGTCCATAACCAACCAAAACAAGGAAAAACTGCTGAAATAATCACGTAACAATACAATAAGAGAATTTTTGCAACAAACCCTAAAACGAATGCCTACAAATGAACCAATGTATATTATTATATCTTTACAATCACGTCCACCGTTTCTATCAACATCAAATACAACCAAAACAGGGCAGTATGGCTGCCCTAATAAAGATTAGTTATGATGAAAATAAGGTCCAGATACAATGTTGAAGACCCAACTATACCCAACTTTACAAACCCATCAACCAAAATCTAATTGTGCATAATAAATAAACTACAGGGTTCAGACTTATAGTTTCTGCAGACTACAAAATATAAGGCGACAAGTGAAAAATCTAACCCCAGCAAAAACAAAACATACACATCTACGTCTGGAGCTCCCCTTCAAATCCAAAAAGGAAAAATGATGATTAACAGATGACAGGAACCTGGCTCATCGATCATTCACATCATTGCAATTCCATCTAATTGTAAATTTTCACGGGCTTCTCAAATGTGTGGCGGTTCTGCACGCAAGAATATCAAGCAGAAAAGGGTCAGAACACAAGTGTGGTTGCTAAAGATTTCACAGTTTTCCCAAGTGTCATCGGGTGTATGCGACCATAGATTAGGCAATACGAAGATGTCACCTGGCTTGCATATGCCCTTTTGGGGGTATTATCTGGATGCTCCAGGCCCAGGTACTGCTCCCAAGCACCATAAACATCTCTTCTCTGAAAGAGGGAATCAAAGTTCGTTAGTATATTGATTTGGAAAACTAGCTTCAATAACTCAATTACTCAAATACAACGAAATCGATCAAACAAAAGATAAGAAAGTAGCTTCAGTTGGTGATAATTGAAGACAATAAAGGGACAAGGCACCTGAAAACGACTGGAGACGATGTCAGAGTCCTCGAGATACTCTGGGCGACCCAATGACAGAAAGGCAAACTTCCACTGGGTATATAAGAAAAAAAAAGGGCGGGATCAACATAAAACTAACATTCAGCATAAGAAGCATAATCCAAGAAAGTAAATCTACAGTACTGCATACCTTAGAGAACTCCTCATCTGGGACCTGCAATTTCTTTTGGACTCGAACTTTAACATCAGCTAATGTTTCACCCTCATGAATGACGAGAAAGAATGGGTCGCCGAAATTTTGTACTTGCTGTTATGGGAAAGTTCCAAACAGTCAATAAGCAGTTCAAACTATTTTGTATGCATATCCGATATGGAATCTTTACGTACCACTTGATTCTGTGAAGCCTCCTTGGTGAAGTGGTAAACATGAATCAAGCGATCATTGGACACAACATTTTTCTCTTCTTCTGGAATCTGAGATATAACTAAATTACATACATCTGACTAGCACGGATACCAAAATCAAACTTTCTAGAAAGGAAGAGCATTAAGTTCATCGTGACTGCTTCAAAACTAATGATCGCAATGGATGTTGAACATAGTACATTTATAATCACTTCGAGGATCTAATCAAACAATCATCAGATGACAAAACGCAGTCTTTTTTGGGGGGTTAAGCTATATTGCAGTCTTAACAAGCATAGATTCGATTCAAACACACATCGGTTAACAGTCAAGGAATGCAAAGAAGCAAAGTTAATATTCTAAGAACAATGCTCACCTCCTCGGCACGTAAAGTCCAATACTGGTCATTTATGTTCTCAATTTTCTCATTGGGAGGAAAGATCTACAAAAGCCAGAGAACATTGGGAATTCAATCATACTAATAATAAAGTTCTGTACGAATCATATGATTCCAGAAACAAACTGTAAGCTATAAAATTAAAGCATAATACGGAGCATACCTTGTAAATTTTGTGATAGAAAACTTCAAGCAGCCTAAGCTCCGCATTTGGATATGACAACTCCACCTATTGTAAGATGGGAAAGATATGAGATTTGACATCAGTTAACTTCTGCACCTAGTTCTCATAGGAAGGAATTCGTGTAACTTGCTGGAATAGCATTTGGAGCAACAATAAAGGGTAAGGATGAGGAATCAGGAGAGCAAGGGTTCAACGACACATAATTTCCAAATTCCATATATAATGGTTTGAAATGCATATTGCCGTACAATTAAGCTCACCTTTGTTTTAATCTCATTGAGCACATCCCCAACAGTGCTTTGTTTGGGTAACCGAATATTCAGAATTATGGCCTGAAAACGACAAGATACAGGAACAACATAAAACTAACAAGAGTTCGAAGATAGGAATATCAGCATCATAAAAAAAGGAAAAAGAATAGCAGTACAGCACCTCATCCTTTGTTGCATGATGGAAGGCCACTTTCAGAGTTTTCAAACACTGCAATTCTGGGAGAGGAATATCCAGCACCTCATAGTACAGTATATCAGAAATCTAACGAACGCACAAAATATATCAGAAATCCTCAAGTTGAACAAGTGGACAGCCAAAACAATTGTCAAGAAACAAAAAACAAAAAACAAAACAGAAGATGAGTAGGTATGCCAGCACCTGATTATAGTGCACAAGCATATCAAGTAAATGATCAACTGATCTATATTTGATTGGATTGGGCTTTGGTTGCTGAGAATAGCAGTTGTGTGGCGTAAGTCGAATTTTTGATGGATCATCCAAGCCAAGGTGCTGGGCAACTTTTTCCACAACATCATCATAAGTTTGATTCTTTGCTCTGTAGTTTTATGCCAGATATGGGCACAATCAAATTTTCCTAAATCATGAAAATTTAAAAAAGCATAAAGAAGTACTGATTGTTCTCAACAGGAAGATGTTGACTACAGGAATACTCACAATTCCAGGCAAAATTCATCTTCTTTGGGTCTCTCTAGAGCTCGAAAATGTACAATCTGCAAAGATAAAGACATGAACACTTTTAAATCCGGAAGAATCAATACTCTACACAATAGTAGCTTTTATGATCAAATATGTTCTCCCCCTTTCTCTTGTTGGCGGGCACTGTATCTTCAGATATATGAAGAATGAAAAAAAAAGGGCTTGATATTCAGATATATGAAGAACTAAGAAAAAAGGTTTGATATTCTGATATATGAAGAATTAAGGAAAAAAAAGGCTTGATAGAGATGAGGACACAGCTTTCCCTTTTGCAAGAGTTCAAGAAGTTGGATTAAGGGAATCTAACCAGAGAACTTCATATAATTTTATTTTGTAGAAGTGCATGTGAAGATGTGTGTAGAAGTTGTACAGATTAAAATTTCAGCACCAGATACAAATATAGGTAATGCATGGCGCTGCCAGCTCGAGGTAAGAGGTCTTAGGTAAGGAAATTGGAACAATCAGTGAAGAAGCAGAAGATTGACCTGGCGATTTTTCACATACTCCAAAAAGGAGGGAACATCAGGAAATCGGGTTTGCTCCTCTTTTTCAGGCAGAAGCCGCTTCTGGAAACAAACAATATCCCCATCTTCAAGCTGGGACAGCAGAGGAAGTTGGACGAAATAAGTATATAAATGGCATAATAAATGTAGAACATCAGAGAACTTTGGACGAAACAAGTAAACACTTCTGAAAAATATACACGGTACAAGTTCAATAGAATGGTAAATACCTGACTAAATCGAAATGACGCTCTTTTATCCAGGCGTTCACACATGACAGATGGCTCAAACTTTATTTCCTAGATAAAAGAAACATAAATCAACTATGAATGTTCAACGTACCCTGGAAAGGAAAATCTAAATGAGCATAGCTAGGCAGTATGGTCTGCATCCTAGGTACTCTGCTAATCAATGACTACAGACCTCAAAGAGTTCAATCTCTTCATCAGCAGCATATCCAGCCATTTCATTCAATTTTGGTAAGATGTCAACGGGCTTCCCTGAGTTCTTAACAAAAAGCTTCCCAACATATCTACAGAGATCCAAATGCAAATAGCAGTTAGAAAACACAGATGCAAAAAATAGTATAATTAAGAGAAATCGAAAAAAAACTAATATATTAGAATAGTAGAAAAAGAAGAAGTACCGAAGTTCCTCTTTCTCAGGGTCATAGAGCTTGAAAAACAGTAATATGTCTTCCTTATTTTTCTCGGGTGGAGGAATTGGAAGCAAATCCTGTGCATTCAAAACAGAAAATATAGCATAAGTGTGCTGATCAAATTTGCAAATCCAGGCGCTGTATTATCCAGATTACAACTAAAAAGGTACCAATCCACGTTCTACTTCCAAAAACAGCTTCAGTTCCGCATTGTGAGCCTTATTGGATACTTCCCTCAGTGCACCAACCTGCAAGTATGATAATGCAAAGGTTAAATTTTGATAACCGGAAAATATAATGGAGAAACAGTTATGATGCAACTTCCTGACATTGACGAAAGAAACATATCTAAAACTCAAGACCCATGAGACCAAAGATAACTCAGAGAAAGAATTACAGCCAATAAATCCCAAATGCATTCATGTCACACTATCATTACAGTTTCTATACGAGTTGCTCCTACACTATCTTTCTCATCTCAACTCCACCCAACTTTGCCATACTGCTTATCTGATGATAATCGTATTCGCCAGTTTATCCGACCAAAACATTTTCTATAAGCTGCATCAGAATTAATGAACACTGAATTTTATCCAGACACCTTTGAACTCGTAGGGAGCTGGTGCCATTGCTAAGAAGTTATTTAGAAGAAACATTATCTAGCCTCCATATTGACCCTAAATCTAAAAATAATTCATTACAAGGATCAATGGGTATTCTAATGCCGAAACTACGCCAATATGATTCAACTTTACAATTTTTAGGAATAGCAAATTTATAATAGAAGTTAACCAGACAGGGAAGCAGCAATGTAGTTACAGTTTGTGCTTCTTCCTGGGGTGTTAATGGCCTATTTGGACGGTAAGTGTGATTCTGCCTTTTTGCCCAGATCCAGAAGCGCTGACATTGAACGGGTATCCCAAACTCTTTGGCAACCTCCTCCTTCACAATCACGCACATTTAATTTGGATTTAGAAGAGATAAGTAAGCATTTAATAAGAAAAGTTCAATCCTCTAGTAATAAATGGACACATTTTATTACAGCGACTACAGTATATTATATGAATGACGAGGAAAAACAATAAGATTACAGTAATAGCATAAACAGACTAGGAGGAAAGTTCCAGCAACAATAATTGGCCATGTAAAAGAAGGGCTTTATCCAAAACAAATCTATAGTTCCATGCCAACGATGCTATTCATATTTGGGGCTATTGAGATGTTCATATATGAGAGAAAAATACGCTGCTTGATTCATAAGATTAAGCATTAAATTATCACAAATTGTGAAGGAAGAAATGTTTCTAGGAAGAATTTTGATGGGTGTTTTCAGTTCTTATTGAGTAGAGAAACTAAATACTTGATGCAAATAGGCAAGTTCCCTTTTTCATCACAAAATAACACCTGTTAGGATAGGCAAGTAATACCGTGAGAGAGAGAGAGTTGAAAAACAGAAGCATAACATTAACAATGCCACATAGTCCAAGTGAAGATTCCAGAGCTGTTTTTATCTAATAACATGATATAAACAATTCGAAATGGCATATACTAGAGGCGATTCAGCTGTGTTTAAGAATTTTTTAAGTCAAGGTAAGAGCACTTTTACCTTGAATTACTCATACACTACTATACTCTTGAGGAGTTTAGATAGAAAATAGTACCTTGAAAAGGTTGAAAGGAATTTGTTTCTGGATCCTGAAGTTACGAACTTTATCATGATCCACAAGATCAAAATATATATCTTTTCCGATCTGTTCTGACAATTCCTCATCACGGGCTACCTGCAGTCACTAATAAGACCTTGAGCCAATATGTTGGAGATCAGTTCAATGTGAAGATGCCCACAAATAACTACAACCTTGATAATTGTGTAAAGGTGTGCCTGTGCTTTGTATCTTCTTTTATCTTCCTTTTCTTCTTGCTCCTTTTTCAATCTTATCTGAAAAATACAATTCAGCACACCTCTATGCATAATAATAATGAGGCTAAACGCTAACCATACTGGAAATATTACCCGGAGATGTTCTGCAATGTCCTTCTCATCCACATCACAGATTATCTTATCCTTGTCACTCACTCGTATATATACGAGCATGTATGCATTGGAGTATTTTGTAAATTTGAAGGGAGTGTTGTTGTAACCAGGATTTGTTTGTGGAAGCTGAACATAAAGAACATGAGCAAAGAAAAAGGACATGCCACCAAGAGAACGACAACGAAAGGCGAGAATCATACCTCTTCCTCGCCACCATATTGCTCCTCTAATGCCCTCTTTACATCTTCTTTTGTGACTCGCTCATCATCAAATTTGTACCTAAGATGTGAGTCATGAAATAGAAAGACATCACATAGTATTGAGAAGATGACACAACAGTACAGAACGGCCATAGCATACTAAGAGAAATTTAAACAACAACATCATCTCAAAGATTAAGCTAGTGAAGAGAGAGATGCTGAATAATCTTCAAAGTGCAGAAAACTTTTATTTTATGCGACATTGCATGTGAAATTCTTCTTCTTCACAAAAGCTCCTGTGAGCCCAACCCTCTTCCCAAATAGCCCAACCATCTTACCCAAAAGCACAAGCTAGTACAGTCATGTATGTTCTTTAACAGGACTAAATGAAATATTAAAGCAAAATTTCGCCAGACAACTGACCCTCCTCCTTATACTGAAAAAATGAACTGGATAATGAATGCACTGATCCCCATTCTCAAATCACAACACTTGATATCACAGTATATTACATGTAGGACAGAAAAAGGAGGAAGATTCTTCGGAATGCAATACCATTGGTCAGAGAGTGTCGGTCTGATGAAAGCATAGTAATGTCCCCCATGAACCCCGCCGCTATGAACTAAAACACTGTTGAATAAGAAAAAAGTGGAAGCATGACATGAAAAAATTCATTGCCTCACTTTTGTAGATAGAAGTGTCTATATAACATATGAAAAGAATAACAAATTTTGGGGAAAATAACAAATTAATTCTCTCATTTATACACTTCATAAAATCTAAAATACTTAATCAAGCATTCTCCAATTGAGAATTGGAATTGACAGAAAGAAGACAATAAAACAATATGAGCTAAACTAGCAAAATGGAATGTCCAGATGGACAAAAGAACGTCATTATTAATGCCACTTACAAATACATAAATATAACTCTTTTTGGTGAAAAAAGAAGAGGATAAGATGTAAAGTATAAGCCTGGAGCTATTAGGCTATGTTTGCAGTGCTAAAAAGATGTGTAGTGTGAGTGAAGGAGAGAAATGAGGAGAAAGTGAGAGTGCCCGTACCTATGTAGCATGTAGAGATTTCGGACACTCCTATCAGCATCTGGTGACAAATATTTGCCATTCTCTCTATCTAGATCAAGTTCCAATGGGAACTCATACCGGTCATTTATCTGAAGCAGTAAAACAAATTTGAGGATGTCAGATTGAAGGTATCTGAAATTTTAATTGTATAATTTTTTTATGACCCAAAATGCAAAGAGAACAGTCGCCTGCATACAACACAGGTTATTGATATACCAAAAATGGAAATAAACCATACTGACTTAATTCAAGTAACAAACATTGAACTACTAACCTTAACCATTGTATCTCTCATAAAATCATACTCAAAACGCTTTAACTGAAGCTGAAGAACGGGAGGGAAGTCAATGAATAAGACACCCTTCTTCGCATCCTGAAATTCAAACAATGAATGCAATTATGAAAATCAAATTCCTAGCAAGCCATAACCTTATAATAAAACAAGGGATGAAGGTTCTGGATAACTTAAATAGCGATTAGCGGCAACCTACCTGCAAACCATGTTCTTCAGCATGATATTTGTTATCACCTTCAAGGCGTTCAACTTCCACATACTTGTCAAAGGACGCGTAGACATCCTTGCAACCTTTTACATCAAGTTGAAGGTCTGCACAAAGGCAAATTTAGCATAATATTGTCCATGAACACATACAATTCCAAGTAAAAGCCTGACAAACGTATACCATAAAATGACTCTTTTCTTGTAGATTTGAAGTCTACATTGATGCATTCTATGTAATTCATATGATGCCCTTCAAACAATTTTTGTATTGTGCCCTCAACAACAGTTCCCTGTTCAATAAGAGAAACATTTGAAGTTTAATTAACAATAGGTGCATCAGGAAAGAATTGCCAGACTTATGCAATCAGACACCAATACCTTCATCTTATCTTCAAGTTTTTCGCACAAAACTCGATTAAGTTCTTGCACATCATGTTGCATAAATGAATCATATGTGTCCCATCCAAACGATTTAGTCAATTCTTTCGTAGCCACACTACTGTCATGATATTGAAGCTTATAAAATAAACTTTGCAATGCCAAGGGAATACTTCCTGTGGGGTTATCATTTTCAGTTGTTGGCATATGATATACGGCCTGTTCGAAAATATTAAAAAGAGAATCTTGTTAGACACATTTAATCATTCATTATATACCACGCAGATAAACATATTAGAACCAAGAGAAAGCCAAAACCTTTCTGAAATATGGAATATGATACAAAGTTTGGAGCAGCGAGTTCATGTAACACGTAGCTCCCTGGTTCTTAAGTCCGACAAAGCCGGTTTCCTTCTTTGAATCATATGTCCAGTAATCAATAACCTTACGTACAGCAACATCAGCTTCAACAACACAAGTATC
>JAOYMZ010000020.1:583091-599449 GCA_025802335.1 Pinguicula primuliflora | reverse complement strand
AAAATAATCCGATTTTAAATGGATTGGTTATGGTTATTGTTTTTCAAAATCCGAATCCGAAAAAAACTGAAAAAAAAAATCTGAATCCGATCCGATCCGTTTGCAACCCTAGACAGGAATTGCAACTTTGAAACGAAGCAGAAAACTCCGGTGTGAAACGAAGCAGAAAACTGAGCCATATATTGCTTTGTTACTTGACACATTTGGAAAAGGTGTACCTCAGTCTCCTTGTCGCCTCCAAAGAGGGGGCAACTTATTGTAGGCAATGTCATGCCACGGTGCTGCAAATTGAACCGCGTTGGGAGTCATCTGTGCAGGAGTCGCCACACGAAGAAGTTAATCTTTGAGGGTATAATTTTATTCCAAGCTCTTTTCGCATCATAACTGTTTATGTGTTCATTCCATTCATCCTGCATGATGTTGTTGTATGCTCTTTTAGTAGAATAGATCTGCTCAGTAGTGTCAGCCTATACCCAACAATCTGAATCCTGAGTATGTCTATTGATCTGCGATAAGTCAACAAGCAGAGCAGCAAACTGGGATATACCCATGTCGTTGTTGTTCCCATTCCAGTTCCATTGCCAATTTCATGGGTCAGCTTGCTGCCCCTTATCTGTCATTTTAGTTGTTTTGTCCCCAGCAATAGCATACAAGTCAGGATATTTTTCAGCCAAGCTCGTGCCACTCGGCCACCTATCTAGCTAAAATAGAGTCTGGTCTCCCTTTCTCACTCTTTTGTAGAAATGTTCCTTGAACCAGCAAAACCGAAGCATGTCTGTTAATTTATCCTGAAATCATGTGTCTTGTGGTATGTAGGTCCCCATACAAGCTATCCAACACTTGTATCCATAGAAAGGAGTCATCCAACAACATCATCCTAAAGCCCCATTTAGCTAATGAATTGAATGACGTCGGGTTTTTGACCCCTAATCCTCCACGCTCAATTGGGTAGCACACACTCTTCTAGTTAATCCAGCTAATCCTTTGAGGCCCTTACACCTTTCCTCCCCACAAGAATTTCCTGAACAGACTGGTTATCTTTCTCAGAACAGCACAAGGTGCTTTATATATTGAGAAATAGAACAGGGGTATGCTGGTCAATGTAGACTTAAGCAAGACCAATCTCTCACCATATGAAATGTACTTAGTTTCCCACCCTCCCAGTCTCTTTTCTATAGATTTCACAACAGGCTCACATGTTTGAATTCTTTGAGGGTTAGAACCCACAGATACACCCAAATATGTGAACGGGATGCTTCCAGTTCGGCATTCTAGGAGCCTAGCACGATTTAGAGTCTCATTATGCCTCAGATTCACAGAGTAGATTTTGCTTTTGCTATAATTCACCTTTAATCCTGAGGTAGCCTCAAAAATATGAAGCACCCTCTTGATTGTTGATGTATCACCCTCTGAGTCGTCCCCAAAAATGATGGTGTCATCAGCATATTGCTGATGGGTGATTCTGATCCCTCTATTTCCAATCTCATAGCCCTTTAGTGCCCCACTTCTCATTGCCTTAGTTAGCATCACATTTAATCCTTCAGCAGCAATTGCAAAGAGCATAGGAGATAAGGAGCATCCTTGTCGAAGTCCTTTTTGCAATAGAAATTGCCTACATGGGCTACCATTCACCTCAATAGACATCTGAGCCGTTGTAACACAACTTTTAATCCACATTAACCATTTAGAGTGGAAGCCCATAGCTATCATAATATCAAAGAGGTAACTCCTGTTGACGCTGTCAAATGCTTTCTCAAAATCTACCTTGAATAAGATGCATCATTTCTTGGACTTTTTAGCCTCATGTAAAACACTGTCTAAGATATATCTCTGAGGGATGAATCCACTTTGATTTGGAGAGATCAAAGCTGGTATTACTTTCTTCAATCGAGTAGCTAGAACTTTAGACAGAATTTTGTATAGACTGTTTACCACTGAAATGGGTTTGAAGTTTGTGATGTGTTTAGGACTTGAGGTCTTCGATGCCAATGCTACAAAAGTTGCATTTAGCCCCTTTACCAATCTAGAGTCCTCCCAAAACTCTCGAAAGAATTGTAGGATTGTGTCTTTGAGCATAAGCCAAAAATACTTGATGAACTTGAAGTTGTAACCATTTGGCCCAGAGCTCTTCGTGCTGCCACATGACTTCACTGCCTTCCAAATTTCTTCTTCAGAGAATTGAGATATCAACTGCTCATTATCCTCATTATTAAGCGTACATTCCAGATTCCATCGTGGCCTTGGCCGCGAGATATCTTTAGTAGAATAGTGCTTTTTAAAACTGTCATGTATGAACTTTTCACCTGTATGACTTCAGTTATCCAAGCACCGTCAATCATCCCTTGCACGGTGTTTCTGCCTCTGTGCTTTCTTAAGGTAGCATGAAAATAACTGCTATTAGCATCACCCTCAGATTGCCATCTACTGCAAGATTTATGATATATGAGATGCGACTGCATTTTACTCAACTTAAGCAACTCTATCCGAGCTCTTTTACGCTCATCTTTTTTAGGATCAATCAGCTCTTTGCTTTCCTTCAGCATATCTCTTAGCTGTTTCAACCTTTGCTGATAAATGAAACCTCCAGTTCCTGTTGCAGCTGTTAGATCCCAACTTGTTCGAGCAAAATGTTCACAGTCAGAATGATGGAACCATGCATCGATGACCCTAAAAGGCTTTGGGCCCCAGTTCCTTGAGTCATTTTCCAATAGTATTGGACAATGATTAGAGTATCTCCTCTACGCAAGTTACATCTCTTTTCAATTTGGGCTTGTCTGTTGTCTCGAGTTTTGTTAAGCCATATAAGTCTTGCGAGTGGACCTGTATTGATAGGATAATATGTTCCCACTTGCTGCTGGGATTGCTGAACTAAAACCTCAGCGTACTGCATAACCTCTTCAAATATATTATTTATTGCTGGGCCTCTACTGTCCAACACAATTTTATCAGCCCGAGTTATGTCTTGCTTATCTGTAATAAGAGAATATTCGATCAGCAATTGAGCCTCCAGTCTATTTGGGTTGGTTTTCGAATTTTGCGATGCACTATCCATCTCAGCAGGTAACGGACCATCCTGACTGTTCATCTTAGGGCAAAGATCATGACAACTGGCAGCAGCAAATCTTGTGTTATAACGGCTCCCACTAGCCCGCAATCTTCTATAACCGTCAGTCGCTGATTGAGGAGTCAAATTCAAATTTGAATGATATCTTTCCATGAATAACGCGATGGCATCATCAAAATTTTCCAGGGACTCGTTTGAATTTCTGGCAACACATTTGAATTCTCCGGTGTATCAGTTGAATTTTCCGGTAGCACAGTTGAGTTTTCCGACAGCTCATGTATGTTCCTCATCTGGCCTCCCAGATTGATATTTGTTCTTTCTACTAGCAGCTGATTATTATCATTGAACGATATCAGTTGCATACATTTATCTTCTTCTTCTTCGAAGCGAACTTCATATTTGTAGCCATCAATAGCCAGGTATAAAGATCCTGTTAAACACTTCATCATTATTGCCCTTAAGAAAATCCAGCACCATCGCAACTCTTCATGTTTGATCGACTTGTCATCAATTTGAATCATTGCACCAAACTTGCTGCTAATCCATTTTAAGCAAGACTCATTCCAACAATGTAAAGG
The DNA here is from genome assembly GCA_025802335.1 of Pinguicula primuliflora. Lineage (NCBI taxonomy): Eukaryota > Viridiplantae > Streptophyta > Magnoliopsida > Lamiales > Lentibulariaceae > Pinguicula > Pinguicula primuliflora. The sequence continues at coordinate 595,807 of JAOYMZ010000020.1, read as the reverse complement.
CAATCCTTTTATACGCAACCAGATTTTCTGCTCTTCTAGATCAGACCCAACCTCCCATGGACGAACCTCAGCAAATAATAGATTAGTTGGTTGATTACCAAATTCCATGACCTGCTTTGCTTGTTCAGCAGATAGGCCACGAATTAGAATAGTATCATTCCTCAACATATTGATGCTGAAATCAACATAGCCATTCATTTTTAGTTTTGCAGCAACCATCTGCATCTCATGCTCTCCAGTTACCCTGAGTCTTGCAATAAACGCACGCGTTAGCCATGCTTTGTCAACCTCCGCTGTATGGTACCCATCAGTTAGAACTCCCTCAGCTTTCGATGTCGGCAAAACGACGCTACCCGTGGCCCTTGCATAGGATAAGCCAGGGGCTACCATTGCATCTTTATTTGTGATTGGTGGTTTCTTCAGTTGTTCTTTAGGCCTCCATACTTGGGCAACCACCTTTAGATCCGCATTTTGAGGTTAGTATCTTAAAACATTGACCTGAAGGCAAAATCCTTGCAAGTTATGTCTCCTGATTCTTGCAGCCAAAGCAGATGGTTTGTCCGTTGGAGCAAAATGCACAAATCCGAATCGGCGTCTGTCCTTTCCCACTTAACTAACATCAATCTACACAAAAAGCTTGCCGGACGCTAAGCGTTCATAAGGTACGAAAATAAATTAAGGTTAAACTTGATCATTTTATAATTATCCCACTAAATTTATTATTTAATATAATAGGCATAGTCACGAAAATATTTTTTCATTTACCAGTATAATCTGAATATTTTTATTCAAAATATAACTTTCCATACATATTATACAATTCCATATTAGAAAAAAATTACTTACCTCTAACCGTTTGTCTGACTAAAAATCGTTGTGTCCAAAAATGATTTAAGCCACTACCGGAGCCCACGGCACCCCCACTCACATTTCAGAATATTGGACCCCCCCACACCAACATATTTGTGTGTGTGCTCATACATGGTGTGAGTGGGGATGTGTATGAAAAGGGTAGTGTCTTATTGTGAGATTCTCTTGTGTCCCAAGTTCTTCTTATGGTCATCGACCCTGACGGCCTGGAATTAAATAAGCACATATATTTATTTATATAGAATATAGGATAAGAATCATGTACACGGTCTTATATGCTCAACTTCGTAGTCATACTTCACACCGTCCGTCGTCGAAATTAGTTGCACAATTGGAAAGACCATGTGTTGGAGATCAAAACTCCTATGTTTCGGTGATGTTCCGACGAGTTTATCACCGTTTAATATAGTTTCACATTTTTCCCTTGGGTTAAGTAGTCCTTAATAGGGTTTTAGAAAGTCCCGGCGACGGACCGAACCAAAACATGAAGCTTTTGATCTCCTACGCATTGTCTTTACAATGGTACAACCAATTTCGACGACGGATGATTGGAAGTGTGAGTTGAGTACACAAGAGCTGTGCACACGAACCACTCCCATTGAATAAAATTACAAGACCCGTGGGTCAGATTTAAACTAATCTATTTAAACAATATATTTCTTAGTTTGCCTATCATAATTAACTATTAATCTCGCACAATAATTATTAGCGTTGTTTGGTTTCCATTTGTTTTTTTTGGATAATTATGGTATCCGGAACTATTTTAGGTCTGACTAATCCATGAGATCCATGCAAAGCGATCCCTCCACATGAACCGGGTAAATCTCGGGTCTTTGGCCCGCGGTCATGACTCCAAAGAATTGTTTGCACCTGGTGGAGATTGAACCTGTGGCCTCATTCCTCTTTGAAAATTTAAGTCTCATGCCTCCACTACTAGGCCAACCCCTTGGGGTTGTTTGGTTTTCATTTGTTGCTCTTGTCTCTTCAATCATCCGTTGCTACAAAAGAACTCACCCCAAATTATGACACTCTCCTTACTTTCATTAATCTGTGTACAGAACCCAGCATAATTGTTATAAAAAAAAATGTGCACGACTAAATTGTATGTTAGATTTGTCCCGCAAAGACTATCAATTCAATCCGAAGTTGACCAATATATGTGTGTACCGACGATGGACCTTCATTTTCATCTGTATTCATCACAAATCTTCTCCTCCCGAGCACTATATTCCGAGCTTACGTCCCGAATGAGTTAATGAAGGAGATTCTTGAACACTGACAGCCTCGCTGTCGTCGCTATGCTTCTGTGCTTCGCTGCCGATGTTGTGCTTCTGTGCTTCGCTGCCGACGCTGTGTTTCTGTGCTTTGCCGCCTCACTGTGTTTCTGTGCTTTGCTGCCTCGCTGTGTTGCTGTGCTTCGCTGCCGAGAAGATGCCCGGATATGACCTGCAGAAAAGGCTACTAATTTAATCAGGACCGTCGGATTGATATCTGACGGCATCCGACGGCCCTAAACCCACTCGGGACATAGTGCTCGGGAGGAGAAGATTACTCCTGTATTCATACCTATTTGCAAAAAAAAAAATTCAATGTGTGAGGAATGAAACAAGATAAATGTTGCATACAACAAATGCAATGAATTTCAGAATTTCAAACATCCACAAAATGTCACAAAATTCACCGAATATATTCGGAGAAAACGGACTCTAAAAAATTGAAGTTTCTGGGTGTTAGTCAACAAGACGAGCTGCCAACAAGAAAGAACAAATTATCAACATTTCAAGTCTGATAAAGAATATATAGTGATGAACTCTAAAACATTTAAGGTTATGATGTGAATGAAATTAAAACACATGGCAAAAAAATTAAAAATTAAAACACATGGGCTATACGTTGATTAACGCAAATTTTTACTCCTTTGTTTGAATTCATCAAGTGATAGCCATGTATCATAGTATATATCCAATAAAATCTGTTAAGAGTTATTGTCTCACACCGAAAGTGTAAGTGTGAGATACGTAGTTTAAATAAAAATTGTGGGGAGAATCAATTACCTTGGGCCTAAGGTTTTAATGGTGGCACTCACATTCCTACCAACTTAACCCCCACACGCACACCTGCATACACGAAACCAGTTGTCCCTGAACTCGATTTATTTAAAACTCGTTGACTCGAGTGTGATGGGTCAGGCGACCGTTGACTCGCGTTTAGAGCTGACCCAGTTTATATAAAATTTATCATGGTATCGGAGCCAATAATGGTCTAACGACCGAATGGCCTGTGTATGCTTTCTCTCTTCTTCAGTGTGGCGTTCAAGTCCGACAGGGCTTGCATAGTCGGACTTGAGGGGGAGTGTTAAAGAGTTATTGTCCCACACCGAAAGTGTAAGTGTTGGATAAATAGTTTAAATAGGAATTGTGGGGTAATCAATTACCTTGGGCCTAAGGTTTTAATGGTGGCACCCACATTCCTACCAACTTAACCCCCACGCACACCTGTAAACACGAGACCCAGTTGTCCCAGAACTCGATTTATTTAAAGCTCGTTGACTCGAGTGTGATGGACCGGACGGCCGTTGACTCACGTTTAGAGTCGGCCCAATTTATATAAAATTTATCAAAATCAACGTGATATAGTTGGACTTTTTTTTAAAATACATGTGAAGCCAACAAAGCAAGCAAAAATAAACAAAAGTAGTTGCCCTCTCAGGGCGGATGAAAATGGTGTAGATTCGTAGCTCTGTGAAGACTGGTTATGGTGTCCGATAGTGTCTCCAGCCGCATTGGCTCCTCGACAGTCCTCCTTACCCCATATGCGGATAATTCGCCCTGGGTGATGGTTGCTGAAAAATCAGGACTTCCCCTGGAAAATGGGTCACCCTGCATTTGCGTGCCCAAAATGTTGCTGGATAGTCCCAGTTTAGCAAGAACATCTGCTTCCTGAAGCTGATGCCGTGAAAAGTTGCGCAATGTTGCCAATCCTGTCGCCAGGAGAGTTTGGATCTTACGAATCAGGCTCCGGTGAGGCAGCTCAACGGACTGCTCCTGTATGGCAGATAGTGCATTCTTGCAATCAGAAAAGATGATGGCATGCCCCTGTTAGAGATGTTGAAGCACAGAAAGGCCATGGAAGATAACCTAGAGCTCAGCAGTGAGACTTGAGCATTTCCCAATGCGTCCCAAAAATCCGGCCACCCGAATAGCGTTGTGGTCTTTAAGAACTCCACCACAAGCGACACGTAGATTGTGCTTGCATACAGCCCCGTCAACCAGTAGAGCGAAGGTCGGGCCCTGCTGAGGTTGAACGTCGGGCGGGATCAGAATTTGAGTAGGAGCCGGGATGCTGAATCTCTGTCGGGTTTGTAGCTGGGCTGTATGGACGGAAAAGACTTTGTGGATTTCAGTTGCCGAAGCCTGTCTGCTCGAGCATAACTCCACACCAGCAATCAGCTTGTTATCAAAGACTTCCGCGTTCCTTGCAGTCCAGATTTTCTAGCAAGCGACAGAGAATAAAACCTGCCAAAAACTCGAAACAGATTGAGACGTTAAAATAAGGATAATCCAATCTTGTATGGAACCTGGATCGTAGAATGAAGGTGGGAGATGCAACAGTCCAGAATATAATTGAAGTTTGATTCGAATATGAACAGATCCATTCATTCTACCTTCGCCTTATTGGATTGGAATTCTTTTTAATCAGAAAAGAAGACTACTTGGGATCATATTTAATTCAACCTAATTTGCTGTTCCTTTCTGCGACGAGGTAGTGAAACGTATAAGCTACGGGATTCACACACTGTGCAATTTTGGACAAATGCAAGAGATCCAATGAACCTAACTCAATATGAGGACACAAACTATGAGCAAATAAATGGATTTTATACCTTAGTCTCTCTCGAACATAACATCAAATGCTTACCTATATATGAATATCGCAGGGTTTGGCATCAACCAAACTAGAGATTGATATAAGAAAAACGTCACCTTCAAATTATGGATACATAGAACACGGGTTTTTCTTCAAATCATTCTTGTGTGTTAGTCGATTTTGAATAGAGTTTCATGAAGTTTCGTGCTTCAAATCTTCTTTTCTCGCTACTGAATGAGAGTCAGTGTTATAAAAAGTAAAGCTGCTACATTACCAGCATTTTTTGCTAGCCGTTTGTCCAGCAAAAATAAATTGGGCAATAGCACAAAAATGTGATGTAAGAGGAGTTGGATCCTTCGCGCCCACTTCCTGTCCCAAACTTGGGCATCTCCCTTACCAACTAGGCTAGGTTACATTTTGTTAATTTATGTACACATTTTATATATTACTAACATCAATACAATCTTAGTGTTATTTTTTTTCTCTTTGATATTACGGCGCAGCCGAAAAAATCTAAAACTCTATCCTATAAATTTATAGCCTAAATGTTATAAATTTTAAACTTTATAAATCCTAAATTTTACGAGATTAATATTACAGAGTCGCCGGAAAAATCTAAAACCCTATCCTATAAACCCAAAGGCTAAATGTTATAAATTTTAAACTTTATAAACCCTAAAACCCAAAATTTTACGAGATTAATATTACGGCAGCTTCGCCGCCGAAAAACTAAAGCCCTATCCTATAAACCTAAAAGGTTAAATGTTATAAATTTTAAATTTTATAAATACTAAAACCCAAAATTTTTATGATATTAATATTAATATATTTATTAAAAAATGCAAAAAAAACTTCAAAAATTACACAAATGCCACTGGCCACCAGGCTGGTCGGATGGGCACGGATCGCCCAGCTCACATGCCACCTAGGAGGTGCCCAACCAATTTATATTTTTTAATTATAAAAAATAAAAAATAAATATTTATAATAACTAATGAAAGATTTTCCTTAAAAGTAGCATAACTGTCAAATTGTACAATAATTATAAAAAATACTAATATGGAGTAGTTAAAACAAAATAAAATCAGATTCAAAAGTTAGTTTTCATGTTCAGCATCAAAATCTTCTCATCTATCATTAAAAGAAAAATTCGGGAGTCACTGTTAGAGACCAAAAGTTTTTTCTAAGATTGGAAGGATGAATTATTCTAAAAATATCTTTTTTGTATAATTAAATAAATAATGACGAACACCCTAACCAATTACACTTATAGATAAAAATGCCAAGCTTACAGAGAAGGGCTTTTATGATCTGACCTGGAGAACTTGGCGGTGGTCATGGAACTGGCTTCACCCTTGTGCAGGGGTTGAACTGGAACAATTTAGCTAGATTCTCGACAGGTTGAATCAGGCGCCGCAACGAATTCTTCACCCAGATGCTTGGGCATGGCGCTCTCAAGGATACTCCTCTGCAGACGTGTATACCAATATTATGTCAACTGAATGGGATGAAAATGAAGCTGTGACAATATTGGGAGAATTATGGCATGGAATCGTACCTCCAAAAATTGGGGCTTTCTGTTGGAGGGCACTGCAAAATCGAATTCCTACAGCTGAGAATCTGATCAGGAGGGGAATTACCTCAGCATCCATAGTCTGCCCACTATGCCAAGAAGAACATTAATCTGTACTGCACCTATTTCTTCAATGTCGAATTGCAACAGAACTATGGAAGGAATGCTTCAATTGGTTGAATGTAGAAATCAGCTTACCGGAGAACACACTACTCTTCGTCAACTACCATCATGCGATGCAGGCCTCCCCTAAATTTAGGACCCTCTGGCCGATTCTCTGGCAGAACGTGTTCTGGGCAATATGGCGAATGCGGAATAGTGCAATATTTGTCCAAGAGAGACCAGATCCTACAAACGCGATACAGGAGCTGCAAGTGAAACTCTGGCTTTCACTTAGAATTCATGGCCGAATTGGATTGGAATATGGGTTTGGGGAGTGGATTAGAGAAGTTGTATACACAAATGAGATGGGTTGTGGCTTGTACATATGTACATAAATAATTAGGAAATAAAATCTCCTTATCAAAAAAAAAAAACTAATTGAAAATGATACCCTTACCAACTTTACTAAACTTTTTTGACAACTTAACTGATATCAAAATCTTCAAGATTTTTTGTCCAGATCATTTCCAAAGTTCAAGGAGAATGTTAGATGTACCGAAAATTTATGTACTGAAATTTGGTAAATAAGCTTTTTGGGCATTTTTCGATCGGTGAAAAAAAAGTAAAATCGGTTCCGAAATCCTCGAATCGAAACGATTTCAGAAACGGTCACGGTCTTCGGTTTTGGTGGCGCAAAACATTTAAAATTTTATAAATATAGGTTTTAAGGACAACAAACTTAACCCAAACCTTAAATAGTATCATATGAGTGTATAAATTGAAATTTAGGACCTAATCTTAAACAACCTCGGTATGAGAATTTCGAAACTGGTTTTAAATTTTATTGTTAATATGTATATTTATTCTTAATTAACTTTTTAACTTGGTGTACCGAATTTAGTTTCGGTACACCAAGTATTATCGAAAGTTATGTATCTTGATTTTGGTAATTAAAATATATTATATAATTTAATTTGAATTAACAATTCTGTATTTTTCAATTTAAATTTTTTTATCCCCATTAAAATCTTGGATGATCTTTGTAACTGTACTCTTTGGACAAAATTAAGTTTATGTTTTTTTGTGTATCTTTCATTATGTAGAATGATGGTGAAGGTATTCACATCTGGTCAAAATTAGTTATTATTTTAATAGAGTAATGCTATATGTATCCTCAACTTTGACACACTTCATAAATTTTTTTATGTGACACCTATCACAACCACATACATAACTACACTCATTTTTTAATGTGTAGTTGTGATGGTTGACACATAAGGGGTTTATGAAAGTGTATCAAAGTTGGGGGTAGAAGTAGCATTAATAATTTTAATAATTAGATGTTTCACATTAAATGTATTGTTTAATTTATTTTAAGCTAGTCACTTAATTGGGTGAGATTTACAAATGAATGGCTAAGATTAACATTAATTACTACAGTACTTATGGAAATCTTGTACTAAAGAAGTTTGATCGCCCATCCTCTAGTTCTAGCCGATGGCCCTACATAACGGCATCAGCATGTACTACTTCTGGGATTCAGTTTGAGGCGAGCGAGAACGTTGGTGAGAGTAAGTGGAAGTGAATCAAGAATCGAGAGAGAAATCAGGAGAATAAACAGGAGGAAACTTCAAAGAGAGTGAACTTCCTTTTCGTTCTCTCTATTTTTATATGGGTGGAGGGACATTCGTGGATGGGGTTCGTCGTTTGTTTCAACGTCGATCAACATCTGTCACAAATAATAATAGCTCTATAGCTTCTTCTGGTATTAGTAGGTGTAATAGCAGCCATGACCAAAAATGGAATACAGATTTGAAGGAAACAGACAAGCAAGAAGAAGACATTACTGTTGTGGATGACTTTGATATATCGGGACTCACGTTAATCAAAGTTCCTAAGCGGTCTAACTTTCCTATACCGAATCAATCCATGGATCCCCAGAGAAAGGTTGCATTTTTTTTACCATCCTTTTTCCGGTCCTTCATTCTGTGTTTATGTAGCATTCTATGGATGTTGTATGTTTGCCCAGAATTTGTTTGATTGAGAATTATTCATTCCTGCACATTTTTGGGGGTGGAATTTGAACAGCCGAACATGATCCATGAAAGGAGAAGTTACGATTTTGTTTTTATTTGTTTTGGGACATTTTCGAACTCGAAGTCAATCGGTCTGGCGAAGTTCAATTTGTACCTGTTCGACTTGAATGTGCCAAATTGCTTAAAAATCGTATAAGTTCATCGTGCTTTTTATGACTATTTTGTTAGCTGAAGGACGAATTATCTTAATTGACATTCGATCGCCTCACTGGGATAGGATAATTATCTATACTCTGCACCCAATATCTACAAACAACTTATACCCAGATTTGTTTTCAGGATAGGCTTGATTTTTTTCCTTCCTTTCTATTGGTTGATGTTTACACAAACCATCTGTCTCATTGAGTATCTTTTGGCAGGGTAATATGGAATCAGAGTTCTTCACAGAGTATGGGGAGGCAAGTAGGTATGAGGTTCAAGAAGTTGTTGGGAAAGGGAGTTATGGCGTTGTGGGATCTGCAATTGATACACACACTGGAGAAAGAGTTGCAATAAAAAAGATCAATGATGTGTTCGAGCATGTTTCTGATGCCACGAGAATCCTCAGAGAAATTAAACTCCTGCGGCTGCTTCGCCATCCTGATATTGTTGAAATCAAGCATATCATGCTTCCTCCCTCTCGAAGAGAATTTCGAGATATCTATGTCATTTTTGAGTTGATGGAGTCTGATCTTCACCAAGTAATTAAAGCAAATGACGATCTAACACCTGAACATTATCAATTTTTTCTCTACCAGCTCTTACGCGGCTTGAAATATATTCACACAGGTTATCATAATCTTAATTTACATTTCAGATTTCTTTTTTGGTTTTCTTATTTCGACCTTAATGTTTATTGACATTCAAATATTCTCTCTGCTCAGCAAATGTGTTCCACCGAGATTTAAAGCCAAAGAATATACTGGCTAATGCCGACTGTAAACTTAAGATTTGTGATTTTGGACTGGCACGGGTATCATTTAATGATGCCCCATCAGCAATTTTTTGGACTGTAAGTATTACATGAAATTTTTTTTAATTCTTCGCATAGTGACGGTTCTGTACTTCCTAGCATTTTGATTTTTTCCCTCAATTTTGATGAAGGATTATGTTGCAACACGATGGTATCGTGCTCCTGAGTTATGTGGATCCTTTTTCTCTAAAGTAAGTTCATATTTTTCTTTCAGATTTCTTCGCATTGCTTCCAGCCACAGTTACCTAGCTTGTCATGTGCCTTTATTTGTACAAACCTATAAATAATTATGTACCGGGACGGTTTGCCAAAAAAATGCATTTATCATTTTGAAAGGGAGAATTCATTTCTTGTAATGCTCCTTATTGTGCATAAATTTTACTTTAATCCATGCTTACTTCACAGTCCCAACAGTGATAGTGAAAAAACAGAGGAACCTACTTGCATATAGTGTCCTGTTAATGCATAACATAGAATGCTAATTCTGAATCTAAAACTGATACCTCCGTCCTCCAGCCTCTTCTTATTTTATTTCTGCAGCAAGTAATTTTGGAATTAGTAGCATGCTTAGAATTATTTGGTTAGGCTTATAACTGGGATTAATTTGTAAATCTAGTCTGATGTTCTTGGTTGCAGTATACTCCTGCTATTGATATTTGGAGCATAGGCTGCATATTTGCTGAGATGCTCACTGGAAAACCATTATTTCCTGGAAAAAATGTCGTGCACCAGCTTGATTTGATGACGGATTTGCTTGGCACTCCTCCTCCCGAATCTATCGCCAGGGTTAGTGAACTCACATTGATACTTGATGTCAATTTTTATTTTTTTGTTCACTATATTCCTGTTTTTTGTTCACTATATTCATCTCTTGTTTTCTAATGTCTACTTAAACTCAGTTTTTTATTGTTAGTTACCTTCGTAACCAAACTTTGGTGCACTTCCAATGCCAGATCAGAAATGAAAAGGCAAGGAGATATCTCAGCAATATGCGAAAGAAGCAGCCTGTTCCATTTGAACAGAAATTTCCGAATGTCGATCCAATGGCACTTCGCTTGCTGGAGCGTCTGCTTGCATTTGATCCTAAAGATAGACCCACTGCTGAAGAAGTAATTCAAAACAGTGTTTTAGATTATCTCCCATCATATATTACTATTATGAAGCTTGATAAATTTTGTGCACGGTTATTTTCAGGGATTGTCTGATCCCTACTTTCGCGGGTTGTCAAATGTCGACCGTGAACCGGCTACTCAACCCATATCAAAGTTAGAGTTTGAGTTTGAGAGGAGAAAGCTTGCTAAAGACGATGTTAGGGAGCTTATCTATAGAGAGGTAAGCCCTCCAGCATAATGTTTACATTTGTCTTTTTTTCAACAGTCAGCTTCCTTATGATGGGTACTTTTCACAAGCATACAGATCCTTGAGTATCACCCTCAGATGCTTCAGGAGTACCTCCGAGGTGGAGATCAGACTAGTGGCTTCATGTACCCAAGGTACCTGTTGAATATGTTGCATTAATTGTAGAGTTTCTATTCGTAGCATCAGTAGGTAACCTATAATCATTTGATGACTAGCCATTTTGTACGGAAATTTTCATTGCACTTCCGTGTTCATATTTTTTTTCTCCAGACTATATCTTTCTCCTGGCATAGTTTGATGATTATTATTATTTTCCTATTGATGAATTTGACAAATTATTATTTTTGCCTTTCTAATGACATCTTGCTTCCTATCCTAATGGTGAACCTTGGCCTCTCTTACACTGAACACCATACCCACATTTACACAATTGGAAAAGATTAGGACTTTTATGTTCACTAAGTTGGAAAGTGTTGCACTAATATTATAGGTACAAAATAATTGCTTCTCCTTGTTTAGCTGTTGGGCATCTGACACGATACCTTTCTATCGTCTAGTGGCATTGATCGATTCAAGCGACAGTTTGCGCATCTTGAGGAACATCAAAGTAAAGGTGAAAGAAGCACTCCTCTGCAAAGGCAGCATGCTTCATTACCAAGGTGCCTAGATTGTTTCAGTTGATCAATTATTGTGGGTTGATTTGCATGTTAATTATTATGTTAATGGGATAAATTTCAATGATTAGATGCTGCTATTGTTGTTGCGTGCATCCGGCTTACGCTCTTTACTCAGTAGCCTCATCTAGTGTTAAATCACTAAAACATTCCATGCACATATATATCTGTTTCGTTCATTGTTTTTAAGCTAGTTGCTTCATGCGTTTTGGATTCGTGAATCGGTTGAATTTCACGTTCATATCAGTAATCGATGAACAAGCACATTGCACATATACTTGATTTAATCATAAATAATGATATGTGATACCTCCTAATCTTTACATTACTAATTCTTGTTAGTGCTGCAATTTGCCTGTAGGGAGCGTGTTCCAGCTCCCAAAGACGAAGCTGTAGAAGACAACGATTTTGAGAAACGAACTTCTGCCTCTGTTGCTACGTCTCTTCAGAGTCCGCCACGAGAAGTTGAAGGATCAGATGCCATGAATGGGATTACTCAAACTCAGACCGGACACAATAAGGGACACTACAGTGCACGTAGCTTGTTGAAGAGCGCCAGTATCAGTGCATCAAAATGTATTGGTGTTAAACCAAAAAGAGACACAGAGGTAACTTCAGTGTATCTTTCACGAGGGAATGTTTGTTTTTTCAATCATGGTTATAGATTTTTAGCCATAGATTCTCTTCTTTTTGACAGGATGAACCAATTGAAGAGCACAACGAAGATGTCGATGGCCTGTCGGAGAAAATTGCTGCTCTCCGTCCCTGATTTTTTGCTGACTAATTAGATGGTGCTGCTGTATTTATCATAATCTTTTACATCCAGTTGCTCTGCATGGTTTAAGGTCCAGGTAATGTATTAATGCATACATTATGGAGGATTCCTTTTCCTATACAGAAGATAGATTTCTAAAGCATCTGTTTCGTAGGTCAACACGTTGTATTGTTCATTTGCCTGTACATAAGTGTTTCTGGAAGCATCTGCTTCATGGAGATGTATAATGTATTCTACTGAAATGAATGCAGTCTCTAACTTTGCAAGGAACCACACTCGTAGGGATGCCGTGTTCGTGTTATCTAACTTTACAAGTATTTTAACAACAGAGTAATTTTCAAATGCAGGACGGTATGGTGCCGAATGGCACCCTACCGTGCCGAATATGCATCTCGACCGTCGGATTACATAATAAAAACATTGCTATTGGATAATGCTATTTTTCTAA
>JAOYMZ010000020.1:560973-582991 GCA_025802335.1 Pinguicula primuliflora | reverse complement strand
TGTAACCAAACAGGTTTGTTTGATATCAAATCAAACGCAATCAATATCAAACATAATCAACCATCCCCAAACCAAACGCAGCCTTAGTTCTAAAGTTATTAATAGCCCTCACAATGGCATTAATTGTATTGTGGCAATATGCGTGCATGAATTAGGAATAGCTCTTTTTTTCCATCTAAGGCAGATCATCAATTGGAACAAAACTATATTTGCAATTGTTGTTATCCTAGAAGTCTGTATCATAGATTCATAATTGTCTGCAGAAGAGCAAATTGTTGCCTGAGGAGAGCCTTTCAATTTACTGCAGCCAGTTGAGTTATATAATATTCTTCAATGCTATGCTGTTTGAAATGTATGTTTGCCCATTTACTCCGTGCTCTATGTAGGCGTAAGTTATGTGTAGATGTTAGCTATGTGTAGGCAGAAGCTCATTGTGTAGACATAAGCTATTTGTATATCAGTGTTGATGTTTATTCGTGTTATGTTTATCTCTGTTGAATGTTGAATGACGATATACAAATTTATGGGTTTGAGAAGCTTTTGTAGTACGAATTTTTATGTTGGGATTGTCTTTCATATTCTTAACTGCATCATATATGAGCGGATTCCACTATAGAGCACCACCTTTTAGCACCGCCCATTAATGGGTAAGCACACACATATGTTGGTGTGTGTATGTGGAACCCATTACCCATTAATGGGGTGTGGTGTCATGATGGTGTGCTATAGAGGTGATGCTCTATAGCATTACCGTATATGAGCACCATAGAAGTTCAAGTCTTTGCGTATCTGAATGCCTCATGAATGCTATGGTGTATTTTTGAACCAAATGATGAACTGTTGTTGTTGACCTTAGGGGATTCTATGACATGTTTCCTGAGCAGTGCTACAGCGCACCTCCCAGCAGGCACCCCCTCACACCCCCTCCCCGTCTGGCCAAAAAATTGACGATTTCCAAAAAAATTAAATGGTATAAACCCTATAAACCCGAGGGCTACATATTACGGCGGCTTCGCCGCCGAAAAAACTAAAACTCTATTTAAATATTATAAACCAAGAGCTAAATATCAACCCAGGGCTAAACCCTATAAACCCAAGGGCTAAAAACTATAAACCCAAGTCAAAATTTGTGAGAAATCGTTCATATTTTGGCCAAACGGGCAGGGGGTGTGTTAGGGGTGCTGGATTTTGGGGTACCCATATCATTTTTGGGCAAATTCAACCTCATCCGGTTTGTGTCAATAAGATTCATATTGGGTCACATTCCAAATTAGTGGGCCAAGAATGTTTAAATGGGCTGAGACAGCCATTTTGCTTCTTTTATTTGTTAATTGGCAAAATAATCTTTTTAAATATCATTAGTCATTTTAAACACCAGTCAAAAATGTATTTCAAAAACTAAGAAGTAATGAGAGTATTCTTCTATTTATCTATATAAAAAATGCTCAATCATTTTCCATTCACGGTCCAATAATATTATGCATGTTAATACATCTTAATTTGCATTATATTTCTACTTTCACTTTATCTAATAGTCCTATATTTGTAAGTCATAACATACTAGCGTACATACAAAAATAAAAGTAAACGAAATTATATAAATTGGTGGGTAAGATAGTGGCTTCAGCCACAAGTGGAGTTACCACACTTACACAAACACACCAAACATACATACAGCCTAGAATCATATAGCATCGTATCTATCCCATCCTCACCATATGTGCGCTATAAGGTAGTGTTATAGTGACTCGTTTGTATTGCTACAATAAAATAAATTGAGACATCAAACAATTTGTCTGAGATCCATGATCCTTACAACAACAAAAAAAATGGTTGCTATCTTAAAAACAAATGGTCGCTATCTTCCAGAAACTGATAAATCCCACCCCTCCCATTCCACCCATATCCCACCTCTTTCCCAAAAAGTGTTTCTGTGTTTAGTGGGCCATACCACAAATCATGTGGGACACACCACATTTTTGAAAATGGGTGGGATAAGAGTGAGATTTTGGGATGGGAAAAATCGGGGTTGCTATCTTCAACAGCCCCACATTGTTTCCTCTTACAACGCTGAGTACAAAATATCACTCATTGATCATGAATACTAAATCTAGAGTCATCAGTAGAGACAGTAATTTGCGTGTTTATTTTCTCTCTCCTAATCTATTTCTCTATAAAATCACTTTCTTGTTGCAAGCATTTTATAGAGTCATCGACGCAAAAAAACTGGTAAGGCCTAAATGAATTAGACCAAACAAGCCATAAAGGGGGGAACTAGAAGATTTATTTCAAAAAAAAAAACAGTGTACTTGATGAAGTTCACATCAATTATTTGATTCTAGATAGCAGAAACTAGCCTTGCCGACCATTTCTACTGGTTGAAGGCCTAAAACAGCCACAAGCAGGGCCCTTCTTGCGCTTCCCACTGTTCTTCCTTCCATTGTAGATGAAGTCCCTCAGGATTATAGTTTTACTCCTGAAGAATTTGCTTCTTGCCGTGATCTTCTTGTCATCCTCCATGTTCAGCAAAATATATTGGATCTTCTGAAGCTCCAGCTGCAGCCTGCCGATTCTATCAGACCCTTTTCTTGCCTGTTCAGTTATAGTCCTTCTCTGTGTTTTCACAGCATCTCTGTCAGCCAAAGCCTTTCCACCTGGAGTGGGGCAGTCTTCTGTGTTCTTCACCAGACGGCCATTCAGAATCACTAGTTGTAGAACAGTTTCCTCGGCTTCTTGCAACTGTTCTCCAATCGTCTCGAAATCAACATTCTTGGCATGCTTACTTTTCTTGCATGCCCGCAGTTTCATTTTCAGGTTGTCCAAAGTCATCTGAAGATTATCGAGCTTCTTTGCATCCGAGGCAAGTCTCTCCAGGATCCTTCTTGAGTTCATTTCCCTTGTGGGTTCAGTGATTCTTGCAGACAGCTCCAACTTATCGATACTCAACTCTTTCTCCAAGCCCGAATCAACACGAGATTCAGGATTGATCTTCGTTTTTTCGTGTTGATCACGTTCTATAATACCCTTCTCAGACATTCTACAAGACATCCTGAGGGACTCTCCAATTGTCAGCTCTCTTCTGCTATCTTCAGCAGTTTCCCACAGCTCAAGCATTTCATCATCTAATCCAATATGACTTCTCTTGCTATCAGTGACTTGATCAAGAGGAATGTCTTTTATTCGTAATCCACTGTGAACCATAGCGGCTTTTGTTCTGTTCTTCTGCAACTTGGGTGGAGAACTGATGTCACTCACATGAACTTTCTTTCTGCTGTGGTCTTGCTTATCGCGGCTTAAGATACGGCGGACCTTTAGCTGCTCAATTTCATTCGTCGGAGATTCTAAACTGCCCACGTAGCCTGATTTTCTATGCAACAAAGGCGTGTCCATTTCTTCAATCATCTTTCCAACTGCTTTAAATCTAGTCTGAAGGTTCTGCAAGCTTACAAGAGATTTTTCCTCAGCATGTATATCAGAAATACTTGAAGTTGAACTGGAATCCATAGCATCATCCAACATCTGAAAAGGAGATAGAAACGAAATTCATATGTGCTTTTCATCAAGACAAGAAAAAATAAATTCACTTAATCACAGGGTATATACAATCTGTCAAAACATTAGAAACCAAAGGATACATCGCTTCTGGGTATTTATTTGTTACCTCTGGCTCCTGATTCTGCGACGGTTTAAGCTTCATCCGTGGAGTTGCATTGTCCTTGAGTGATGTTGTATCATCCTCTATGTCATGTAGCCTAGATTTCAACTTGCTTATTTGACTCTCCAATGAACCAACTTTACTTTTCATCAGTTCCACCTCTGATGTTTTTGCAATATTTTCTTTCTCGAGATCACTGCATACATCTGTAAGCTCCTGAATCTTCTTTTTATACAAGATTTCATTGAAGGAGGACATCTGAAGGTCAGAATAAAATGCTGTAGCTTCTGTCTCCCAGCTTTCAAGCATACTGTTCTTTTCCTGGAGTTCTGAAAGCAGAGCCTGCTCTCTGATGACCTTCTTGTTTATTTCTAAATGGAGTAGGTCAAGCTCAGACTTTAGACCTGCGTTAGCCATACGAAGCCCCTCGATTTCCTCCTTCTGAATGGAGTTATCTTCCGATAGATGAAGTACATTCTTTTGGAGAGTTTCTCCTATCTGCGCTGATTCTTCAATATCAATTTTCAATTCATCAACTATTCGACCCAACTTTAGGTTAAGATCTTCAGAAGCCTGAAGTTTCATCTCAGCTCTCAGGAGTTCCGTTTCCTTCAGACGCAATCTATCCTGATCAGATTGAATATCCTTCTTCAGCTGGACAGTATACTCTCTGATCCCTTGAATCTCATTTTCCAGTTTCCGGATAGATTGTGCTTTCTGCACTTCCAGCTTCTCTGTCAATATGCACATCTCCCTTTCAAGGCCACTGTTGGCATTACGTTGTCTGCTCAAGTCTTCAAGAAGCAAATTTAGTTCTGCAAGTTTCTCATTGATAAAACTCTCCAAAATAGCTGAATGGTTAGCAGCTGATAGATGCTCCAGGAGAGACTCATCAATATACTGATCCATCCGGAATTTTTCGTCCTTCAGATCAGAAAACTTTTTCAGCAAATTCATGTTCAACTCCAGGACTTTATCCTTTTCTACTTTTACCATGGAAAGCTTCTTAGCCATGTTTTTGAGCTCCTTCTCAATGCATGCCTTGTGTGACTCCATCTCCTTCCCTTTTGACTCCAACTGCTCAAGTAGAGTTAAGAGAACTGAGTTCTCAACCAAGCACAGCTGTTCATTGTCCTCGTGTTCTAAGAGGGAACGTTTCATATCGTCAATGATCCCAAAAATATGATGCATATATGTTTCTTCTTTCTCCATCTTTTCCTCAAGAGTAGGACGTTCCGGATCGTTCTTCAGGGCACGGAAGATCTCATGTATGCCGAATCTTAGTCGTTCGATTTCATCCAAAAGGAGTTCAGCTTCCACCTGCTGCTCTAGACTTTCACTCTCCAGCTCTGAGATCAACTTCTCTGCCAATTTAGATGCACCAACATGTTTCTGGCACTCAACAATGAGGGAGTAGTTCTTTTCTTCCATATCTTTCATGAATTTCTCTAATACAGATAACTCGAACTGAGCTTTCAGAGATTTCTCAAGCTCATCATCGAATTCCTTCTTTTTCCATGCCTTCTCTTCTTCCAAGTAATGAATTTGCCTTTCGAGTCCGGCCATCCTCATCTCACTTTGGCAGTGGGAGCTACTTCTTTCTTGCTTCTCCGTACTCAAAGAAAGTTCTAGACTCTGGACTTGAAGATGCATGGCTTCCTTCTCCTTCTCCAGGTCAGCATACCTTTTTTCCAGTCCTATACATTGTTCCTCAACACTTTCCAGTCTTCTTTCAACTTTTTCCAATTGAAAAACCAGCCTCTCCCTCTCACTCAAAAGATAAGACCTTTCATTCTTAAGCATTTCACAGATCACTTCCAATCCCTTTGATTTCTCCCTCAAACCTTCGAGTTCGACTTTCGCAGTAGAGAATGAATTCTCCAGGACGGCATTCTTTTCCAATAGCCTATGCATATTCTTAGTCATCACCTGCAGTTGAGACAGAAGTGAAGATTTCTCAGCAACTAGTGCGGTTTTTTCTCCATGAAGAAATTGAGAAGATTCATGTAATGTATGAATCATTTTTTGTGACTTCTCAAGTTCAGTGTTCAAGTCGGACAGAGATCTTTCTGCACTCAACTTCTTCTCAAAAACTTCTTGCATGTTTTCGAGCTTTTTCGACAGAACTTCGTTCTCTTTGCAGCTCTGATCATAATTTTTCATGAGAAGTGAATTCTCATCCTTCAAGCTCTTTATGGCAGATCCCAGACATTCCGGGGCCAACCCTTCTGCTTCCACTTGCTCAACTAAAGCATCATAACTCGTATTCAACCCTTTTATTTCTTCTCTCAAACACAAAATCTCCTGTTGAAGTGAATCACTCAGGCCAGCGTGGTGAGAAACTTCTTTTTCAAATCTCGACTTGATCTGTTTCAAACTAAGGATTTCACTTTGCATATTCTCCATAGAGACGGCAGAAGATAAGTTCGCCTCACACAACCTTTCTTTTTCATCCTGAACTCGCTGAACTTCTTCTTCCAAGCCATGCTTGCTTATTTCCAAGTCCTTCAGCCTTTGAAGCATGTCTTTGAGCTCCGTCCCAAGAGCTTTTTGATCTTCTTGCGATTGCGAGTGCAAATTTTTCAATGTTTCAAAAGTGGATTCAATCTGTGCACGACGCAAGTGCTCGCCTTGCAAACAACTTTGGAGGCTCTCCAGCTCCTTTTGCTTTTCTGAAAGTTCTTGATCTTTCACGCTGATCTTCTTTGCCAGATTTTCGGCCTCGCTCTTCAGTGATCTGTTCGATATCTCCAGTAGGTTATACTTGTCTTCAGCGTTCTTCTGATTGAGATTTCCAATAGATAAATCCTCCTCAAGCTTAGATATCCGCTCCAAGTAACATTTGTACTGGATGGTTGAGGCCTCTTTCTGCTTGGTAAGGTTGGCAACAGATTTCTTCAGCTCGGAAACTTCTTCTTCGGCTTTCTCTGCTTGCTTCTTGAAAGCTCTTACGACATCTTCTCGATCGGAAATGACATCCTCAAGTGCTGATGCTTTCCTGGCACACTCTTTGTACTGATGAAGCACCTTGTCTTTTTCAAGCACCAATCTTGCAATTTCTTCTTTCAGGGACAGAACTTCTCCTTGCGTTTCTATTTCTCTCGAATTAAGCACTTCGATAGTTTCCTCGCATCGAGAAAGCTTGAGCTCAAGGCGAGATATCTTCTCCATGTACTCCATTTCTTTAACCAATCCAGCATTCTTCTCAGCCTCCAACAGAATGAGAGCTTCTTTCAATGTTTGAACTTCAACTTCAGCTCCATTGGCATTTTCATTGAGCCGAGTTAAATCCTTCTGCGCGTTACTCAGCTGTCCTTCCACAAGTGATAGCTTAGATGTGCACATCTGATACTGAACAAGCACATTTTCCAATTCAGATTGCATATCATCCAGAGTCTGTCTCAACCCTCCAACTTCATTCTCTGCTTTTCCTGCTCTCTCACTCTCTTCAAGAACCTTTTCTCTAAGATTATGATTTTCATTGGACAACTGGATCACTTTATCAGCAGCATCTTCCTTACAAGGTGCATTCTTGTGTGACATGGATTCGGAAAGATCATTTCCATCCCCAGGAAAGTCATCTCCATCATAAGCCGAAAATTTCATTTCAGGAGTGTGGGGATGATCATGGCCTGAGTATTGAACCAGCTCAGGAGGTATTTGATCAGGATATGCCTTTGCAAGGGCGCGATGCGCGGAGCGAAGTTCCCCGGTTGCGTGGCTATACCTTTCAGCTAAAGCCCGGTATGCCCGGTAGAATTCCTCCACAAGTTTCATCAGCTCAGGACGTTTTTGGTAGTACATCTCAGCTCTTCTAGCAAATGAATCTGCATCTTCTTCAATTAGCTTGATCATAGATTGCACTTTGGCATCAATATCTGATGCAAAATGAAGGAAATGAAATATTAGCAGATGGATGAAGAATACATACAAGATAACAACAGGATGCCAAGAAAATATAACAAGCAACAGTTTCTCTAACTTCTACCTGTAAGATTATCTTGGAGCCATTTTGAGTTCTTTGGGCTATTGTGGCTATCCCACCACCAAGAATACAAGCTCCTCGATTTACAACGCGACAGTGTTGCCATATGATTCTTGCAGCTGGATCCTGAAAAAGGTGAAGCAAGAAGATGGAGAAAGATGTTCCTCATGCTTTTGAAGATCCACAAAAATAAACAATTAAGAGGCCTGTGAAATTTACCAGGTACTGTAGGAATTGAACTTGAGAAAGAACAAGATATGAACTCCTCTGAGCTAATCAATGGAAGAGATCCTGAACAAGGTATCAAACCAACATCTTTCAGACCTCAAGCAGTCAAATCCAACATATCCCGGAAAAGATGTAATGCACATGAGCTTCAGCAATTAATAATGCAGTTGTTCAACTTTTAAAAGACCAGCAAAATATAAATATGACTTTCTCTTTTGCAATGTAATATTGCCATAACTGAGAAAAACGATACCGATCGCTTTCGTTGAACCGGACAAACAAAACAAAATGAGTAAACCATCAAAAATGAAAAATGGGCATAAAATTTTTACACCAAAGCAACTCCTCAACCTGATTGCAGAACGAAATCAAAACTGGGTATTCATACATACAAGTGGGGAAGTGGGCTACAGCACACATCAAAGATGCAATCTTTGAGCCGTTGATATTTTTCTAAGAGAACCCAGAATAGAAAAAACCCACAAATATAACACGAATAGCAGAGTCATGATATGCAGCCATAGCTGAGAGTTCTACCCAATTATCCATTTCACTCCATTCTTTCTCTTACCTACTTCTCTCTGTGCTTCTTCAGTCCACTTCCTCCCGCTTATCTTTGACGGGTCATCTGCATTGCGCACTCAAAGCTTTGATTCCTGGTTGGTGCTGTGTCAGTACTGCAAAAGTGAAAGAGATTGTATACTACTACAGTATTATACTAATGTATTATACTAATATACACGTCCATATATACCTGTAAATATATGCACACTCCTCGGGATATATCCCCTTCTCAGCAAGATGTGAATATGGATTCGGAAACTGCGCAACTAATTTGCGTTACATTGTTTCATTTAATAAAGGGTCACAATACTGACAACGGGCATATATTCGTTTGAGGAGTTTGTTACCCTTTTCTTGCCTCCACTTTTTGGGTGTATGAAGAATGATTAAGAATAGTGGGTAAGATTACTCGTGATTCAAGCACAGACTGATATAGAGATTTGTTCTGGATTCTGGGCTTTGATTCAACTCTATCCTTTTATATCGAATTAATCTACAGTGAAAATATCGCAACAAGATAATAATCAGCAACAGGTAACTTGCCTATTTTGCGGGAGGTTACTCAACAATAATTTCCATTTGTATTTTGAATGTTTAAGCAGCTAAACCTGTAACTGTTCTTTTATCAATTCACCATTAGTCATACTAACGTCATAAAAAAAGTTAAACTATTACTAATAGTACACACTCATATATATACAAACAAAATAATATATACAAATAAAGGGAAGTGGGCCGCCATTGAAGATATAGATGGAGCAGGCGCGTCATGACTGCCGATTTTAAAATTAACAAGGACAGATGCAGTTGGTGAACAGAAAATGATAAACTTTTGGGATTTTTTTTTTCTGGTTCTTTGTGTTAAAGTTTAGGGTTGAGAGTTATTCGTTTATTTAATAAATATAACCATTTCAAAGCCGACGGTAGCACTGCATGTGGGTGATTCAAGCATACCGAAAATTAGAGATATTACTTTATTCATTTTATTTTTCTACACATAAAACAGAAAGTACTACACGTTGAAAAAAACATAAAAGATTATTGCTAGAAAATACAATTGAAAATCGTTTTTTGTATTTAAAAAACAAGTATTATTTTATATTTTCATAAATATAATTCAAATCTATATCTACAATTTAGCTCATTAAACGACATGCTATATGTCTCACGAACATCACAAAATTTGATCCTTTTGATGCCATGTAACATTATGTTGAACCAATTTACATAACACGTTGTGCCCCTATATTTTTTCCTTTTTTTCCTTTTGGTTTCTTTCCCTTTTATTTAGTCAACTTTTGTTTTTTAATTGTTTTTTCTGTCCTTTTGTTCATCTCTCTTCACTTTTTTAATTTTCGGTTTATCCAGTGCATCGGTCATTGGTTGTCAAAATTGAGGTCATCATAATTACCAGCGGCGTCGTGCACTTTCATATGACATGCGACTTCATATAATTTCAATAAAAATATAATATATTTTTTATAAGTATTTTTGTGATTGTCGTGACCTTAGAACACGGGCATATACTATCATTATACAATTTAGCTCATTAAACGACATACGAACACCACAAAATTTGGTCGTTTTGATGCCATGTAATATTCTGTTAGACCAATCAACACAACACGCGTGCCCTTACATTTTTTCCTTATTTTTTTTCTTTTGATTTCTTTCTCCTTTATTTAGGCAACTTTTGTTTTTTAATTGTTTTTTCTGTCCTTTTATTCCTCACTCTTCACTCTTTTAATTTTTGGCTTATCTTGCGAACCGGTCATCGTTTGTCGAAATGGATGTCGTCATAATAACCAGCGGCATCGTGCGTTTTCATATGATATGCGACTTCATATAATTTCGATAAAAATATGATATATTTTTCATAAGTATTTTTGTACTTGCCATGACCTTAGCACACAGGCATATACTAATCGTTTATAATAGAAGATAAATGATTAATTGGCAAGCTTAGCTAAATTAAAAGTCCTTACTCAAATAATGAGATTTGTGGACTGCTGCCCCCCAATTCATAAATAATTTCTTTATGTAACATCAAATATAACTATATTGATTGATCCATTATTATGTTTACACAAGAGATGCCATTGGTCATCGACTCGGCCAAATTGTATAAGGATATGTCAGAATATTGACGAAATTGAAAATGTGTGTTCAGGTAGATATTTATTTATAAGCTTATTATATTGTAATCTATATTATCCTTATAATTTTTTTAATTCATGTAAAATAATTATTCTAAACATTCCGACAATAAAATATTTTTTTAAATTCTCTTTACATCTCTAACATTCAGACTACCTTGAAGGATGGAGATATCTGATCTTTCTTTGAAACGTATGGGCCCATTCGGGCTGCTCATGCTCCGCTCAGATTGGAGAACAAAGGCTAATGATATGGCTTTGTCGGGTTCGCCAAACATGTCAAACCTAGCAGATCTGGTGATGAAACTTAATGAGTTACAATTGGAGCATGAAAGTTGTATGTTAATTTCGCGAGATCTACAGTTGAAGCCTCAAAGGAAACTATCGTGGCAGATGAATCTCATGTCCCCCTTTAGACAAAATCAGGAATCTCAATAGATGAAGGGGGTACCCCAACGGTCACAGTGAAATACAATATGAAGCCTGGAAACTCACCTTGGCTTGAAAATTTCCTTACTTGAATGCCATCACCTATTCTTGACCTAGCTTCTCTAGATAAAATCCTAGAGGAGCAGAAATACTGTGAAAGCGGTCCATCTTGAGGGCGGCGAAGTTTTGATCAAGTTAAGGAGTCTGGAGGATAAAATGAGGTTGCAAATTGATATGACTACAACTAATAAACTCTGTTTGCGCAATATCAAACATTGGAAAGTTGTGAATGGAAGATTGGTATGCCCAGCGTGGATCTGCATTAGGGGAACTCCTCTACATTTTCGGTGTGAAGACCTCAATCATTTTTGGAGCTTCAGTTAACTCAAATTCTATTTCTCATCTCCAATATGCTGATGATACCTTGCTAATGATAGCAGGAACAAAGCAGGAAGTCTTAGTGGTGAAAGGAATTCTGCAAACTTTTGAACTTATCTCTGGCCTTTCAGCAAACTTCTTGAAGAGCAATCTTTATGACATCAACATTCCTCCTAACTCTGTTGATATCTATGCACCAACACTCAATTTTTAAAAGAGCAAACTTCCATTTCAATATCTCGGCTTAACGGTTGGGGACAATCCAGGTAAACTCAAAATGTGGGACAAGCTAATTTCATATATGGAAGGAGGTCTGTCAAAATGAGATAACCATTTCTTATCTTTAGCTGGAAGGATAACCTTGATCAAATCTACACTTTCAAGTCTCACCTTATATTATCTGAGTATCTTCAAAGCTCCAGTTGTTATGTTAAAGAGAATGGCCAAAGTTATAACAAAATTCTTATGGAGGAAATCACCAGAAGGACAACGTCCTATACACTGGATCAGCTGGGAGGACCTATGTCTTGAAAAAAAATAGGAGGACTTGGAATCAAGGATCTCTCTTCTATGAATGTCGCTCTCTTGACAAAATGGCTTTGGAGACTTCGTGAGGACCCGCACAGCTTATGGACAAGAATCATTAGATCAAAATACTTGTCTGATTATGATCAAGCAGAGTTCTACCTTATTTCCTTACCAGATAACGTCTCGAAAACACGGAGAGAGATATGGTACACTACTTCTACTGAACCTTGGCTCATATCTAATTTGATCATGCAGATAGAATCTGGAAACAAGTCTCTCTTTTGGCGCACTAACTGGACAAAGCAAGGCTGCCTGGCTACTCAGTACAATGAATTGTATCGACTATCTGAAGCCAAGCAAATCGCAGTGCAGGCTATTCTGACTGCAAGTGCAATTAGCATGGCAGCAACAGTCAATTCAGAAGACCACAGAGAGCATGGGAAGAGGACCAACTGGACATGCTGTTACAACAGCTCCAGAACTATAGACATCTTCAAGGTGGTGAGGATACTTAGAAGTGGTTGGGTGACCCCTCAGGCTGCTACACAGTTGCTTCAGGCTATAAAATGATCAAATATGCTCTAGTCCTAAATGCAGCCACGCCCAGGAGTATCCTAGTTACTGCTTGGACGAAACTTCCACCAAAAAAGGTCCAAACTTTTACATGGCGCATACTACAAGGAAGAATTGCGACAATTGATAATCTGCAGTACAGAGGGAAGTAGTTTGATGAAGCATCAAGTCGTTGCATATGGTGTGCCTTAGAGATAGAGTCCATTAACCATTTGATTATCAATTTTGATCATTCACAGGATATCTGGTCAGAGGTATACTCTTGGCTACAAGTTGCACCAATATCTGAAGTTGAAGTACAGGGCCATTATACAACTTTCAGTAAGTTGCTAAGTTGGAAAATTGAGGAAATTTGTAGCACTTGCTCTATGGCAACCAATTGAGGACGATAGAAACAGTATACGTTTTGAAACTGAAAGTATTGAAGACGTTCTAGATATTGCAAAGAGATCGATGTGGCTGTGGATAGAGGCGCAATACTTAAATCCAGCAGCAACATCCTTGAATGATTGGTTGCATGATCCGTGAGCCCCAATTATGTAGTCCTCTTTATGTAATTAGTCAGATACTATCAGTTGTACATATCTATTTTTGAGTGGAATGAAATCTCTTAATTACCAAAAAATAATAATTATTCTAAAAACTTACCATAGTCCATTGTCTAAAACAACATTAATTTTTTGTTATTGCCATTGTATATTGTCGGAATTTAAACCATCTTTGAAAAGCTTATAAGAGGGACTATGCATTTATAAAAACCAGACTTGTTCTTTTGAAGTTGCATTGTTTTGAACTATATCACATCACCTTACATAAGTTGTGCATGAGGACTAGTTTATAAGAGGGATGCAATGTGAAAATTATTGTAAAATCCGAATATCGAAATAATTGATTGCAGTACTGTAATTTTTTTATGTAATAACCATTAAGTACAAACCTCGACACACACATTGTGATTGTAGTATTGTGGAACCATTTTGTTGGTTTGAAATCAATTCAATAAGAAAGAACAAGATGTATCAAAGTATTGATCATATCACCCAAATATAGTTGGTGGGACATCTATTGTGAAATGTGTTTGATACCAAGTTTCTCTTTGTCACCCAACATCTAAGTTGTTCGGTAGGTAAACTAAACAACAAAAATTAGATGCAATTTAATAAATTGGGATAGCTTAAAGAAATTGGGAATGATAACATATTTTATTATTTTAGTCACCATAAAGGTAAAGTAATTGTAGAAGTTAAAACTCCAGGTATGTGCAGCCCGAAAAACAGAATGTGTACAGTCGGTAGGGATGACAATTTTGGTCTGTTCGGTAGGTCGACCAAGACCCATTCCGAACCTGGCTCGTCCCATCAATAACATAGAAATATATATTTATTTAACATCATATTAATTTAGTTTATTAGTTATTAATTTATCTTGAACTCTTAAAATTCTTTTACATGTTTCATTTTATCATATATAATTATGTTGTATGATCAAATTTATATGATACAATCTATATCTCATATTATTAGCCTTTAATTAAAGAAATAATATATGATATCTTAATAGTATTTTAAAAGATTTTGATGATGAAAATTAATAAATTTTAAATTTGAGATTTATTTATATTATAATATTAAAATTTGTAGCTTAATTAGTTGGAATTATTTATATTATTTACATTAAATTGAAAACTAATATTTTATATTTTTTGGTGAATGACGGAATTTATTGGGTATGTTTGGTTTGGCGAAAAAAATTTGTTGCATGGGTTTTGCGGATCCGAGTAGGCCCATGGGTCTCTGAGGCCCAACAACAACAACAGTAGGCCCACTTGCCATCCAAACCGCTTCCGTCATGTTGCTTTGTGCGCATTTCACTCACAAACTAGTGTGTGACGGAAGATGAGATTATGCATTGAGTTTCTCACTGCAAAAATGCCCTCGTGGCACTGCAAAATTGGTTGGCTCGCACAAAGGTGTTGGACACCAGCCCACATGCTGCACCATAATGTCATATGAGCACTACCTAGTTTGCAGCACACCCCCCAGATCCGTGTGACATATCAGTTTCTCGAACTGCAGGTCGCGGAACCAGAAACATTATATAGAAATAAAAACTTTGTCCCATACAGTAGAAATCGGTGGAGTGGAGGGACCCTTCGAACTAACGTTTTGTGACGGGATATAATTGTATACGACATCGTTATGGGACCTTTGATGCTCTTGTCCAGAGTCATCGTGAGAATTTATTACTCCATTCGATGGTAGCACTGCTAGATTCAAATCAAATATTGGTTTTGTTTCTAAATGGAATCTTTCCTCCAGATCAACAATAACCATCAATGTCTCCTGAATGACAACAGTATGCAACAATGCATGCAGTATCTATCCAATGCTTTCATTCCAGGAGTTGAAGATATTGGAAAGTAAATCAAAAGGGCTGGACAGGGAGGGGCTTTAGTGTTCGAGAAAGCGCAAGGTGGACCATACGCGGTCAGGGCCCGTTCAGTACCTTAGCGGCCTAGTCGCCCGCCTAAACGGGTTTTTAAGCAATCTAAGCAGTAATTCGGGTAAAGCAGAGGGTAATATACAAACGTTTAGGCGGCGCCTGGGGACCGACCTACTTCTGGAACAGAGTGTAATACCAAGTAATAGATACAACATTTTGCTGAGTTTTAAAGTTGTAGATAAATCAAAGAGGAGGTCCACAAAAGCCAAGTCTTGTTTTGACAGGGTTTTCAGCCAACTGCATGTGATGTGTTGGGTCCTGAATAGTTGAGAATCCTGAGAACAGTTTCTATCAAAGTGGACCAAATTATTTAAAGACAAGATTTTCTTTTACTTTGTCAGATCAAATCAGTCAAGCCTTGTGGAATGGAGTTCTCAACTTTTGGAAAAGCCCAATAACCATATGCAGACCAAACCTTGAGTAACACTTTAAGCATCCTGTTGTTTTCAGGCTTTCAAAAGGTTCAGCAGAAATAGAAGAAGGTTTCTCTAATATAACAACTTTATTTCCACTGATCCTTACAGGAATTTTTCGCACTCGAACCACCAACAAACCAATGTAGAAACATATGAAGAATTAAGGCGACAGAGACATCTTGCATTCTATCCTTATAAATATAAGGTGTATTAGCAGCGCATTCAGCACAAAAATATGTAATTATTGTTCCAAAACAGCAGCACTATCATACAAGGAAGAGGACTCAAGAGCATACCGGGAAAAATAAAAATAAACAACATATGCAACATACCTACAACGACAACATATCATGAGGATATTTTCCTTGCGAGAACAGCCCCACTGGAGGATCGGCCAGGACAGGCCTCTTCATTGATTCTGTGTGAGTGAAGGGAATGATGGTATAGATTGAAGTATCAACTTTCTGCTGCTCCTCAAGTTAGTTGTGCCGTGAGGGGGAGAGACCCTTTTCCCGTTGGGAGAGGATGACTTGATGGTGGCATTTGGAGAGGATGATTCTTGGAGAAAGTCCGGCATTTCGTCTTCTTTGACAGTTTCCAAATGCTGATCGAACTTGGGTGGTGGTTGGAAGCTTCGTTTTCCAAGCACGTGGTGGGTGCTGAACCCGGATGGGAAGCAAGGCACCGATGATCTTGGTGGTTTTTTCTTAGAGGAAAATGGGTGATGAAGTGATTGCCTGGGAAGTATGATTCACAAAGATTTAAACTTGCTTTAAAACAGCTTCTGCCATATAAAGAAGAGATACTTGGTTAATATTGCCTACCTTCCAGCACCACGTAGAGGTGTTGCAGGAGGAGCAGAATCCAGGTCAATTTTGAGTGGCGTTTTCTGGTAATTTCGATCCAGCACGCTCTTCTCATTTACATCCGTTCCATCTGCTTCAGCATCGGCTTCCATGCAGGTTACACCATATCCTGATACAAGGAATCGCAGAGAAATTTCAAGGTGCTCTAGCAATAGATTACTAGCACTTGTTCTTTGATATTTCAGGTGTTTATAGCTCTTGGATAAAGATGAAGCCCCGAGTTGGATATAATGATAAATTGATCAACTGATAAACTCACCATCCTTCCTACCAAATGCGTTCTTACAGCCTTCACATCTGCAGTTGACGGAGCAGCCAACACCACCCTTTAAGACGGAACAAGATTTCCCATCAGCCGGCATGTTAAAGAAAACCGCAAGAAAACAGAAAGAGAGACACAAACCTGATAGCACTCGCAATATTTCTTCAGGCAACCAGATTTTTTGCAGTTGCATCCCCGTTTATGCCGAGCAGAAGCCGGTGTCTTGCTGGAATCATCCTGCGAGAACGTGCAAACGAGCGCATTTCATCACAAGAAATGGAAAAAGAACTCTAAAAACTCAGTTTCTAACCCCAGTTTCTGATGGGGGATCAGATCCCCTGATCACTTTGGGAGCAAAAGCAAGAGGATTTCTTGATTCTATCTGTTTACGAGTGGCAAGAACTGTGTCTTCATGGACAGGCTTGTTAAAGCAATCTATACAGGAGCAGAGATCCACACAATATACACCAGCCGCGAAGCATTCACAGTAACTGCGTTCAAAGTTAAAAGAGGTCATAATGTGCATCAACTGAAGCTATAACCGAGCCGGAAAAACAGAAGAATCAAAGGACTTACAGCTTTAGGCATTTCGACTTCTTGCAGTTGCATCGCTTACATCCCTCCGCATCACCAGCTTGATCCGCTTTGCGCCTGACAATCCAATCCCACCAATGAATATAAAACAATACATATGTCAAAACTGGCGTAATTAATTACCCCGTTAAAGACAAACAAGTGAAGAAGACATATACCTCCTCTTTTTCGGACTGTTCGGGCTTATGTCTTCATTTGCCATATACCCGATTTCCTGGGTTGGATCTTCCACAAGAAGAGCAGAATTCTCCATTCCCTCATCTAGGACTACAGGTAGGGTGTTGTTAAGCAACTCTTGGTTACTACTCGAAGGATGGAAATTGACTGAAGAGCTAGGTCCAATTACTAGCCGTCCAGAGGCTGAAGAATCATTGCCGATGATTCTGTAGTCCTTGGGAGTTGCTGCAAGGGTATTTAGATGCAAGCCAATGCCTGGTAACACACAACGTGATGAATTGTTTGCTGTATTTGCCGAGATCGCACTCTGGTCGTTGAGAAAAGCATCGCAATCAGATGGTAGAATTCGAGATGAACTCGCGTCCAAATTCTCTTCACACTGCTCTCTGCGGGATTCCCCCATCTCAAAAACCAGGCAGCGTCGTCGCATACCACGGTATAAACCAGATAGCTGCTAAAATTTAAGATAATGAAAATTATATCGCAGTCGCAACATTTCACATATACAAACACACATGCATGCATACAAGTATTACTTTCCCAACAGGTAAAAGAGTTCAAATACATATAGCAATGAAAAAGCAAGTTAATATGTCTATGTGCTTGATAGTTTATATGAAATTGCATTTGAATATATGCTATTTCAAATAAATGCATGTGAATCTATGGACATATTTATATATGCATGTGAATCTTTTACCTCATAATCCATCTCTTCAATGCCATGGTCGACAGAAGACCCTGCAACAATTTCACAGGCTTCAGCATTTTCAGTTTTCTCACTTTCTTCTCCAGGCTGAGTGCACAATTGATCTTGTCTGTTTCCTTGTCCAAATTGTTCGCTAGAACTCATGGCACAAAGGGACTGCACGTTATCCATGTCATTTTGAATACACGCATAGAAGCTCCCCCCATTGTCGTCTGATTTCTTGTAAGGATCTCTGTCATTAGGTGATTCAAAAATAAAGGCATCAGACATCAAATTGTCCCATTCACACGATGGGCATTCTTCATTTCGATTAATCTGGCGTACCCCCTTCAAATCTAATTCAGATTCATAAGGAATTCTCTCAGAGGAATCTGGCACACAGGGAACAAGATCAGAAGAATTGCATGCATAATCGGGCATGTTTTTAGCTTTAAGGACAGAGTTGGAGTTGGGAGTACTGCCTTCGTAACTTGGATCTTCTGAATAATCAACCACAAACTGTGAGCAATCAAAAGATGGTTCACCGGCCAGTTCCTCGTCAGATGCCCTGGCCTGAAGGTTTTCTTCTTCTGCATCCGATTGCTTGGCACCATCAATATTTACCTGACTTGCATCAACTGTGCTCCCATGATCTGAAGCAAATTCAGGATTTGATGGATCAGGGAGCCGATGCCTACGAGAGAGAAGTGTTTAAGCAAGACTGTCTATAACTTATGCCAAACCAGGAAAGAACAAATAATTAATTGTATGCAACAAATGGATCCATTACCTTCGAAGAACTCTGGAGTCTCTAACATGAGGGGACGTGAAAACCGATGGAAGAGCTGCAAAATTTAGTGAACTGATTGTCTGTGACATGGGTATAGACTTTACTGGCTTGATAGGGGAAAGATTGTTGAGAAAGTTGAAGACAGGTGAATCCTGCATAGTAAACAGGGAAGATTATCATTGCCAGAGCACAATGCCCTTGTAGTCTGCGCCTAAAGAAGCCAAAAGTTCATCCAATTTCCAATTTACTTAAAAATAGAGGACTTGTGATCTAGGCTCATCAAATCTGGGAGCAACAGCAAACACTTATTTATACTCGTTTGAAGGAACATAAGACACTTGTATAGCAATTTATAACAAGTACTTTAGTAGCACTCCATCATAAAACCATGCAATTGCATAGCATTGAGATCCAAAAGGGCTAGAAAGAGGCTCATATATTAACAAAAATGCTTCATGTTCCTTCAAAACACCAAAAAATCACTTCAAATAAACGAAAAATTTAAGCTAAAGCGACATTCAAGACAGAGCATTTTGCTTCGAATAGCCCCAGCTCAGCAGACCAGAAATCCGAAGATAAGATTCACAGGCCCTAAACCCAAATGTAGAATACATGCATTCCCATCCGGAATTAATGGGAAATGAAATCAAATCTGAGTTTCAGTCATGATAAAAGGTAAGACGACGACATTCTTTAGCAGATTTGCTCAAAACCCACCATGCCTCAACAATTTTCCAGCAAGCAAAAGTAGCCCATAACCGGCATTGAATAAGAAACATGAGAAGTTTACAATTTTCAGTAATCCCCACATTTACAATGAAATAGGAACACACAGAATGCAGACCCCGCGGAGAAACCAAAGCCGACCTCAAATTTGCTGACAGATGCCGTGATCTGGTTGTTCTTGCTCCTATCCGGAGTGTCCATCACCTCCCCATCACATTCCCCGTTCTCCCTCGCAGACTCACACCCATGCACCATCCTTTTTACCCAACGATTCTATCCTCTTGCCCCCTTCTCTCAACACCACACCTCCACAAAGCCCAGACCCCAAATCCGCCGCATCGGATTTCAACAAGAAGCGGGAAAAACTAGTGAGAGTGAGTTGATTGAGTAAGAGTGAAGGGAAATAAAAGAATCCATCTTTCTCTCCCCAATTCTGACAAAAGAAAAAGACCCCACCTCCAACAAAGAACACACAAGAGCAATATTACATCCAGTTGTTCTCCAGTAATGTGTTTTTTTTTGTTGTTGTTTTTGCGGATTGATAGATTTGATTAATACTCCGAGGCAGCACAGCACAAACCAAAAAGGCCAACGTTAAATAGGGGTTTGAGAGGGAAACCAGACGAGAGAAAAAAAGGAAAGCCTGTTAATATACACTTCGATAATTCGCTGTCAAAAAAATAAATTTTACCTTAATTGCCCTAACCATTTTTAAAGAAATTCTTATACAGGAATAAAATTTTGATCGGTTGATCCATTCAGTGTCCGATTGGACTTTGTCAAAATGACAAAGAAATCCGGTTCCATGATCTTGTCGTTAGCAAGTTTAGGGGGGTGATTTTGTGAATGCCAATTTTTGTTGGATAGTATTGCTATCAATTAAAAATATATTCATGCATACAAGCAGTCTATAATAGTAATATGTAATTATTAATTGTACATTCATCCAAAATCATTGAAATCAAATATAAGAGTTACCAAATCAAATTAGATGTATATTTGTCAAATAGGGGTAGGTCTAATATTTATGAAAATGATAATTGTACTTTAAGGTTATAGATCAATTCTTTCTCAACGACATGATTGTTTTAAATATAATTTGTCAAGTGTGACTTAACTCTCTATCATAGTTTGTAAACTATTATGGTAAGGTGTTGAGTTATTCTAACTATGTGCCCTTCTTACACGTTATAAAAAAATGCAAATACAATTTTAGCACAATTATTTGGCAGATAGTCATCGATTCTGATTGTCGATATTCAAATTCTATGACTCCAAAATCTATGATATATTTTGATTTATGTGATTTATCATCGAAAAAATATGAAATCCTAAGAATATGGTTTGACATTGCAAAAAAATAACTCAAAGCCTAGTCATACTTTCTATTCATTGCATGATGGGTTAGAGAGTCACCTTCATATTCTCTTTACTTTAATTTCGGAAACTGTCATAGTCCGTTACAGAAATTAGTCACACCGTTGAAAAGCATATATACAAAAACCGAAAGTTCCATATTTCGGCAGAGTTTCGGCGATAAATTTTCTAACTCCTAATTAAGGACTAATTAACTTAAGGGGAAAAAGTGTAACGAAATTACCGACGATGAAGTCGTCGGAACTCCGTCAAAGCATGGGGCTTTCGGTCCCCTGTATATAGGCTTTCCAACAGTGTGATCAATTTCGCTAACTGACGGTGGCATTGTCTGGATTTAAAATGAAGGGTCGTCATCGGAACTCCGTCGAAGCATGAAGCTTTCGATCTCCTATCATCATATGTATAGACTTTCCAACGATGTAACCAATTTCTGTAACAACATTGGTGTTGTTCAGAATTAAAATAGAAGGTAACAATATGAGTATCTGATGGGAATATAGACTCCACCTATATAGAGATAGTTATTTGGCGACCCTAAAAAACACATTTAGTCTCACCACTTAATTTCACCCACTACCATCATATGTCGTCGGAATTGATCACATTTATGGAAAGATTATAAACATGACAACTTAACCAAAGAGAAAAATGTGCAATAAAATTTACGATCACAAAGTCATCGGAATTCAACTAAATCATGAGGTTTTTGTCCTCCTATTTATTAGTTTTTGATCGATCAATTTTAAAAACAAACAATAATAATATATGTAATTAAACGGTGTTGGTAAATATCAATGTTTGAAAAGTCGGTATGCGGAGGCGGAGCGGTCAGAGACTGCCCAGCATGGGCCAAAAAAAATTGTAAAAAAAAAATTATGGCAGGGCAGCCGCCCAGTCAGGCGGCGCACGCCCAGCCACCAGACTACCCCGACAAGCCAAACAGCCCCAAAGCTGAGCGACCAGCCAAAAAACGTCGCCTAAGCAGTGACATCTAGAACACTCCTAAATATAAGTATTTGGGGGACGAACCAGGTTCTTTTGCACAGCCCCTTTTGTGCACAATCGTGCACAACCCATACCCACCACTACCCGTTGTCAAAATTGGTTGCACCATTGGAAAGGCC
>JAOYMZ010000020.1:546183-560873 GCA_025802335.1 Pinguicula primuliflora | reverse complement strand
TGATATAGCAGCTAGAGGAGTAGACCTGCCAGAGACAACCCACATTTACAACTTTGATCTTCCAAAGGATGCTGTTAGTTATCTCCACCGAGCTGGACGAACAGGTAGGAAGCCATTCTCAGACAATAAATGTTTTGTGACAAGCATTTTAATTGCTGAAGAGCGTTTTGTATTGCATAGATTCGAAAATGAGTTACAGTTTCATTGTGAAGAATTGTTCTTTTGAATATTGCAGTTGCATTTATACAAAATAAGTCTCAGCGATTGTGTGAAATTTGGTAGTATGCAGGAATTGTTGATTATTTAACTTGTCCTTTATGTTACAAAATTCCAAGTTATAACCCGGGAACTGATACATCATTTATCCACTATTCATGCATAAAATTCTGAAAACTCATGATTCTCTTTATCCTAGATAGCAAGTTACAGAAGAGAGACCAAATGGTCTGTTATATCACAGTTCCATCTTTGATGTTGAGTTTTTCAATATTAGTGTAACCCCGGACCGGATGTAGAATCCTTCCGAAGTTCTATCAGCCTCCCGGACCCGGACCCCCTGAAACCAATGCATACAAAAAATAGTTTGAGCTCCTCAACCGTAGAATTGAATGTTTTCTCTTAAGAATTCTCATAAATTACCTCCAAGTTTTCAATGACAACGTTTTTACCAATTCTTGCATTCTTGTCAATAATGCATCCTCTGTATAACATGTAAGAAACAAATTTAGAAGATAGAATTGGGTAGAGAATTGTTGGGAATACAGTAGGAAACCATATTTTCTGGGAAATGATTTAAGGCACAACTTTTTTCACACACACCACCACACCTCCATTAGTTAGCACCCTCACACACATGGTGTGTTTGAGTCCCACTGTGCTGGAATGTGAGTAGAGGTGCGATGGAGGTATGCGGTGGAGGTGCCTTATATCGATTTTGATATTTTCTATACTTGATACGCGAGTTTTCTCCAATTCCAACGGGAACATTCCCGTTAGCCAAGGCAAAGGCAATTTCGGGGTCAGTTTCATAGAAATCAGCACCGAGCATCACTGTATCCTGCACATATTAGCAAAACCTTAAGGTGACGTTTCGTTTTCCAAAGCCTTTAGGGAGTTCTGATGTAAAAATCTGTCAGAAATGTGAATGTTGATGGTTGTTGATTGTTGATGGTTGTTGATTGTTGAGAAGAATCTGAAACTAAATACAGAAAGCTAACCTTTAGGTGGACATTGGAGTTTATGCCGGAACGGATGCCAACAACACTGTGCTCTACTAAAGAGTTAGTCAGGAAACTTCCATGGGATACTATGGAATCAACAATCTATCCTAGGAAGAAGATGACTTCATGAGTTTTTGGCATGAGAAAGGAAGCTCTATTTCCATGATCAACAACATTTAGTTAATTACCTTGCTGCTGTCTATCTTAGAGGGTGGCAAGTTTCTTCTTGAAGTATAGATAGGCTTTGTTGCATCGTAGAAACTGATTCTTGGTGACTGAAAACGAGGATGTAACCAGCCATAGGCCTGCCCGGTTTTAGTTTAGTTGAAAGAATGCAGTAAGACTATTTTCATCTTCCTCATTGGAAGGATAATTGTCTAATCAAAAATCCTTTACGTGTTCAATCCGGGCAAGATTTGCTTCGAAAAACGACCGGATTGTGCCGATGTCTTCTTAGTAATCGTTGAACAGATAAGCCTATGTAAGTCCATTCTATACAAATGATCACCAGAGAGAATAAGGACATCGTCCATGTCTTTTCTTCTTGGATCCTGTGGAGCATGAAAATCGAACATTCCTTCCACTAGCGTATTGAATACAACAGGCATAAATCATTCAGCGTTTGTATGTTTCGACGATTATTGCAGCTATAACGTGGTAAATGTGCTGTTACACTGATAATCCCTTTATTTACATGATTCATGGGCAGATTTCCTCATGAACTCTTTACCTTGGGTCTCGTTGTGACGATGATGAGCCGGCTCAGTCCAATCATTAATACCCAAGAGCTCTTTGTGATTTTCTCCTTTATCATCAAAAGCAGGGCAGACGTGAGGACAGTCTTCAGCATTTGTGCCTCGAGCCCTTTGAAGAAACCAGGTATGCCTTCTTTTTCCCAGATGGAATAGATTGTCTTCGAGATGGATTTATCAGGCTTTGATTTGGTTTTACCATCTTCCAGTTCATCTGATTTTGCAGACTGAATCACCACCTTGCACCTGTGCAATTTTCAGAACTTAAGACATGATAAATACAAAAGCAACAATGTCTTAAACCGGGAACGGAAGTTTTCAATTGAAGAAGAACCGCATTCAATTGAAAGAAGAGTTTACAAATATTCGGTTGCTGGTTAACACATCGAGATATATTTTACCTTATAGCTGGATAGGTCAAGCAGGTAGCAATGCATTTGGAGATGGCACCCAAAACAAAAGCAGAAAATGCAGAAAGAGCTTGTTGGGATGATGGGTCATCCTTTTGTATCCTTGTGTTCCCCTTGAGCATTCGCTGTTTTAGTTGATCAAACACTGTATACTAAGCATGCCATTATTAATACAGTTAGAACCTGTTAAGGAATGGCCAGACGAATAAAAAGGACCCGTACATAAAAACAAAAAATGTTTTTCAACTTCCAGAACCGAATTCGAATAGAAAGCACACAGACCTGTATTGAAGGGTTCGTCACGAGAAGGAGGGAAATGCCTAGACCATCGAAAGCATCACCCCAAGTGCCCTCTGATAGATATTCCCACAGTCGTTTGGATTTTCCAAACTCACTTGTTTGCATTTTTGAAGATGCTGTATCAAGAGGCTGTAAAAGTAAATCAGGATGTGGATACACTCCACAGGAATCACAATTCAAAATGCAGAACCCAGGATCTGCAATGAAAATATAAAAAAACGCCAAAGAGAGCTATCATAACCTGTGTCACTATTGCTGTACATGCACCAGCCACAGCAGCAATGACTAAATTAGCTGCGGTTCCTATGGACTTAGACCTGCTCTCTCTCAAGTATAATCTCTTAAAGAAACTATATCCATAGAAGTAAACAAACTGTGAAATCAAAGACTGTAAGTTCTTCGTTCCCAGACCCTGGTACAACGATAGAACTTGGCCTTTAGAAATTGCTTCCCAAAAGACATCTGAAATGTTCCTGCCGAAACAAAAGAAATCTATTCAGCTTACCAGCCAAAACCAGTAACATTCTTAAGGAATTGGCAATGAAAATGAGGCAAATGCATTTGACATATTATGATAGTAAACATATCAACAAATTGCTGCTGAGCTAGTGATCATGAACTAACACATATAAACAAATCCTCTATAGTATCCAATCTCGTGCATTTCTACCAACAATGTCTTATTAAATACCAACAATGATTTGAAACCAAATATCCCATCCAAATAATTGAAATAAAATCCTGAAGGAAATTTTTAGTAGAAAAATTGATTTCTATTTCCTTAAACCGGTGTTCCAGTTAATTTCCAGAAACGATGAGCAGAAGTCCATTTTTCCATTTTTCATATCCAAATAAGTATTAGACCATTCCAGTGAATCTGGCTGAATGAATACCATGTACAGGCCCAAAAACAAAACAAAAAAATATGTGGAAACATCACATGGAACTGCAATTGCGAAGGAAAACATAAAGAGGTGACCAGAACCTGTATTTTTGCTGATGATGAGCTCGATTTTCAGCTTGGTACTTCGTTTTGCAAGTATCGAGGGGATACAAAATGGTGGTGCTGACAAGTGCACCCACCGCACCTGATGTCGCCTCCACCAGCGACTCCATATCAAACGCCGGCGACAAATTCCCCTACAATTTCGCGAGATTGAAATCAAGACCCATCTAACTCAGTCCTCTCTACTGTGATTCAGATCAACTGATCAGCCGGAAACCAAAACAAACCAAATAATAAAGGAAAACGAACCTCAATTCTATGTTCCTAGAGGCGTCCAGAGCAGCATGAAAGACTCCGGTGGGTGTGATTGCTGGAGATCGCAGAAAAAAGAAAAAATGTATTGGGATTTGGACTAGTGGGTATGGGCCAACTCTGACATTTAGCTGGTCCATATTATTTATAGCATCGCTACCTGTGAGAGGTTAAATTTGGAGAAAAACTCAATTAAGATTTACCCCCAAAGATAGTAACTTTTTAATGGCGAGTCATTTTCGTCGGAACTCTCGGCCTAACTCGGAGAGTAGCGCGGCTCGCGAGCTAGCTC
The DNA here is from genome assembly GCA_025802335.1 of Pinguicula primuliflora. Classification (NCBI taxonomy): domain Eukaryota; kingdom Viridiplantae; phylum Streptophyta; class Magnoliopsida; order Lamiales; family Lentibulariaceae; genus Pinguicula; species Pinguicula primuliflora. Next base: position 556,641 of record JAOYMZ010000020.1, on the reverse strand, counting down.
CAGAAAAATCACTGGATAATCGGTCATTGCATCCCGTGGGAGATTCTTAACAAGAAGCCGTTTTGCCTTCCGTTCGATTTGTAGCTTTCTCGTACGGTTTTCAGATGATAATTAACCGGCCTGAATCTGATGACGGCCATCTACCCTGCCTCCATACTCTTCTCTCGCGTGCGGCCCGTCTCTTCACAGGGAATTGCACCATTTTCCTTTTCTTCTGAAGGTACATATCAATCTGGTCTGCTGGATTTGGAAGAAATTGAGAAAAGAAGAGACGAGTGAGTGTAGTTCCAACTTCCGTGGACACGGCATTGCATGAAGATGAAGGGGAAAGCCCGGCCCCGGCCCTACCTTTTTATCTCAACAGAATGCTGTCCACTAATTTTCGGGCCGTATTTGGGAGAAATCACAATTAGCTTTTGGGCTTGATAAGCCCATCAAAGAATGATGATTCATTTTTTGCATATAATTCTCGTTGTGAAATTTTATTTTTGACCGGTTTTGCCTAAAGAGTTACCTAATTGAGCACAGATCCCAACTCGCAGCAGTAGGAGACCGTATTATCAAGGCAGCTGGTTAGCGGTTTAGGTGCAATCAGAGTTGTGGGGAATTTACACTGGTTTGAAGCTTGCTCTCAGGTATGGAGTGCGAAAACTTCAATCCTCTCAGATTCTAAGGAAGCGCTTCTAATGATTGAGTCTCATGCTAATGACTCCCTGGTCAGAGCAATTACCATCACTGCTAACCAATTCTGGGATATTGATTGGGGATATATACCCCGGACCAGCAACACAATCGCGGACTCGTACGCAAAGCAGGGGTTGAGCCTCCAGGATGACAGTACCCACATCTACACAGAACGGCCAGCCTCTCCGTAGCTAACCACTTCTGCAGACATTTTCGGCGGTCCGCACCCAGGGGGACAGATCGTTAGGCCCGCCAGAATTGCACGCAGGGGCGAATAGTTCAGACGGGGGAGATGCCAGCCGCAGTAATGCAACTCAGGCTTCACAATGGCAGTTCACATTAGAAGACCGATGAGTCTTGTTGGGACATTCGGATGCGACGAACTTCCGTCCACCTTAAACCAATGGGTTGTAATGTACCTTGGCTTATGCCTCCCTTATACTTAAAAAAAAAAAAAAAGAGTTACCAATTGAATTCGGTATAGCAAAAATTGACTTTTCGGGATTTTGGATTATCGAAAAAAAACCTTTTAATAATTTTAGGAATTTTCGCATCAAAACTTGTCCGGAACTGATCATAAATTTTGTTTCTTGTGGCTTTGCCGACAAAAAATTAATGCCCTATTAAATAAGTATTTTAAAAAAAAATTTAATCATATTCTTAAATGGTGTGTTATTATGCCCAAAATGAAAATTGATGCCTAACATTTTTTTTATACATGTGAAGCTTCCGAAGCCGAGTAGCAGACTAAAACTAATGAAACAGAATTCAAAACAACGAAGTCATCCTCATGGTGGTTGGAATAAGAAGGATGTAGCAGGGACGGTGTTATTCGAGCTGCTTGTTGCTAAGCCGCTTGATAATGTGGGTTGAGGATCCCCCTCCTAGTAGTGTCGGTTGCGTTAGCAGGTGTATTTCGCATGACTCTAGGAATACCTCCCGGTGGTAACAGCTCTGAGGATGTCCCAGGCATAATGTCAGCGACACACAATCCCCTTGCCAACAACTCGGGTAGCGTGAGCGCCCTCTGCAAATTTTTGTCAGCATAATAAAGCACCTCACTGTTGTGACCCGCTATACCCTTCTTAGCCAGGAGATCCACTTCCTGTAAGTTTGCTCGGGCCCAATAACAGAGGTGTATATCCGACTGGGCAAAAAGCCGTTGGATTCGCTGAATCAGGGATGAGTTAGGCAGGTCTACGGCCTGATCAAGCACCCCTGCTATCCCTCTTTTGTAGCCCAATGTGAGCAGGACACCTCCGATTCCCAGTTGCTGGATCAGAAGGACACCATTTAAGATCCCCCATAACTCTGCGGACGTGCTGGAGCACGATCCCAGTCCGCCCATGAATCCAACAATCTAGCTACCTAAGCGATCTGAGAGGACCCCACCACATCCCGCTCGCTTTGTGAATCGACAAGTAGCCCCATCCACCTGCATCACATATCGTGTATCGAGGTGATGCAAATCATTGAAAGTGGGGACTTGGTTAGTAGCCACTGTCTGTTTCCGTAGCAGAGCTGCCTGGTAGGTGAAGAATGTGGATGTCTCTTTGGCTATAGCTCGTATTTGATTACATATTTCAGGGCCAATGATTCTGTGACCCTGGAAGACTTCGGAGTTTCTTGATCTCTAAATCTGCAAACATGAAACGGCAAACAGGGTCTGCCACTCACTTGAAAGGTTAATATCAAACATATTATACAGTAGCCATTACTGATGGGAACTATGCCCATCGAAAAGGTTTTGGAGGGGTGATAACCCGTTCCAAATTCTCGTACTACAGACACAATCCCGCATGCAGTGGAGCATAGTCTCGGGAAGGGAGCAGATGTGGCAACAATTGTCAGAAGCAATACCTCGTCTGTGCCTCTCCCAGTTAGTCCATAATGCACTGTGAAGGAGTTTCCATATGAACATCTTGATGTTCTCCGGGAGTTTTAGAGACCATACCTTAGACCAAATGGAGTTATCTGGTAGAAGTGTTTGGAGATTAAGGAGCTCTATTGTCGATGCACATGAAAATAGCCCGGAGGGGGAGTGAGACCAGGTGAGACGATCAGCTCCGATTTTGATGAAATGGAGGATTACCGAAAAGAGCATTGTGATCAACTCCTCTGGAATTAAGCACCTGAGTCTGAGTAGATCCCATTGGCCATTAGAGCTCACCATACAACTAACAGTTAGCTCAAATTCTTCAGCAGTGGGATGTCTTAGCGCCGAGTTCAATAGAGGAGCCTCGAACGGGTACCAAGTATCAAGCTAGAATCGAGCAGTGGTTTCATCACCCAGTACCCATCGTGTATAAGCCGAATGAAGTTCGTGTGTCACGAAATTTGCCGCCATAACCTAGAGCCAGGAACAGTGGATACGTGGGTCGGAATGTCGCTCCTAGAGAGGTTATATTTGGCAGCAAATATGGCTACCCATAGCTTTGAAGATCCAGCATACAGTTCAAAAGCTAGCTTGATGAGTAGGGCACGGTTAGCATCCTGAAACCGACGAAGGCCCAAACCTCCCCGCTTTTTAGCTGAATAGACAATGTCCCATCTTACAAGTGATCTCTGTCTTTGAATCACTGATCCTCCCTAGAGGAACGAGTGATGCTTTGTCCATCTCTTTTACCAGTGCAACGGGCAGGGGGGGCAGATTGCATCTGATGTAGAGGAAGGGAACTGAGAACCGTTGTACATAATACCAGTCTACTCGAGAGTGATATTCTCCTAGGATTCCACCGACTTGCATAACTTTGTATCATGGACAGGCTCCTCCCATGAGTATCTTTGGTAATGCGACCGTGTATAATCGGTACACCTAAGTAGGTGTCTAGGTCCTCCACTCTTCTTATCCCTAGTAGAGCCTCAATATCAGTATTGAGTATATCTTCCACCATGCTTGGCGTCCAAAATACAGACTTCGTGAGATTGATAGTCTACCCGGATGAATCAGCGAATGTGTCAAGAACACGCTTAATCACTTGGGCCTGCAGTACTGAAGCTTCTGCAAACAAGTTCAAGTCATCAGCAAACATTAAATGAAATAAAGGGAACTTACTTCGTCCAAAGAGAAGGGGCTTTCAGTGTCCTGCCGTTGTGGCTGCGTTAATGAGCTGTGAGAGTATCTCAATGCCTAGTACAAAGAGATATGGGGAGATGGGGTCATCCTGTCGTACACCTCGGCCCGGTTGGAACATCTGCCCCGCCTTCCGTCCCATATCACCTATGTATGACTAGAATCAAGAGAGGACATAATGACAGAGGTTAGGAAATCTGGGAAACCAGCATCCGCAAGTGTGGCTTGGATGAATGGTCACTCTATCTTGTCAAAAGCCTTCGCCAGATCCACTTTAATGGCCATATATCTTCTTTGCCCCTTCCGGGTTCGCACAATGTGTATAGCTTCCTGAACACCAATTAGACTATCCGCAACTGTGTCCTTGTATAATGCCTGTCTGGTTTGGTGATACGAGTAGCACCATAAGTGGTTTGAATCTGTTGGCAATTAATATCGTACCACTTTGATGCAGATATTGATCAGACTTATAGGACAAAAATGGCTGAATAATTCTGGCTCCGTGATCTTTGGGACAAGAGTAATCATCCCCTGGTTGGAGGAAGATGGGATCCTTCCCTCCCGAAATACCTGCAAAACAAACGAAGTTAAGGAACTAGAAATTGTCTCCCAATCAGGTGCGGATCTAGACTTTGAACATTGGGGGTGCTCAAATCGCCTTATTCGCTTCTCTTGTCACCTGGTTTTTATGGTAGATTGGGATGCTAAGAGTTCCTGGAATTAGCCCTATTACACTAAAAAAATTGTGTGCTTTAGTTTTTTTTGTGTGGATGGGGTACTTAATAACATCAACCAGTCTTATGGATAAATCCGCCACTAACCACAACATTGATCTGGCAAGCCACAATGACTGAGTCCAACCTTCGAGCACCAGGGTGAACAGTGTTAGAGCCAGTGTGACGCTCTTTTTTTATTGTAGATCTGGGTGTAGACTCTCTAAATTAGGAAGATAATGCAAGAGTTGTGAAATTATTTCTCATATTTACATATGTTAAATATCGAAAATTAAGCATCGTTAAACGCAGAGCATCCATCTCCCCCACAATTATCTTCCTCCATTCAAAACGCTAGCTCCACTCCAATTTCTTCGCTAAAAAAACAACCACCACGTGCCACATGATCGGAATTGTGGAGGGGAAATAAACACTTATACACAACAAAACCCAATACTAAACTTCTCCTCCCAAATTATGAGCCACCTAAACTTTGACTCCAATTATTAGAACGAACGTGCCGCACCTTACAATTTACCTCGCTCACCTGTTGAATTCGAAAAAATAAATCCTCTCACATTCAAAATTGAGTGCCATAATTCTTACAGTTGGGGGTGTAGTAGCCGTCGTTCAGATGCAACGAATGAGATAGGATGATGAAATCCAGAAAAAATCAAAGAAAGGCAGAGATATAAAATGAAAAAGAAATGCAAAATGGTGGAAGGCAAGGGGCTGAAGGAGTATCTGAAGAAAAATGCAGAGTTCCACCTATAAAAAAAAATTTAGATGCACTGGGGTGCTTGGGCCCCTCAAGCACCCATGTGCATCCGCCAATGGTTCCACATATAAAAAAAAATTTAGATGCACTGGGTGTGCTTAGGCCCCCCAAGCACCCATGTACATCCGCCAATGCTCCCAATTGTGCTGGAAGAAGCCCGCAGAAAACTCGTCGCAATTTTTTTACAACTTTTTTTATACAACATTCTATATAACCATCAAAACGACGTCGTTTTGTATTTTCTGAAGTGATAAAAAGTGTGAAAGCAAAATGTTGTATAAAAAAGAGGTTACATGAATAGCATTTTCAAATTTTATAACTAGGGTTTTTCATATATTTTATATTTTAATTTTTTGTTGTATTGTTATATTTTCAAACCTTCTTGTTTCCCTCCTCTCTCTTTCCGATTGCATTTTTCTCTTGCTTCAGTGAAGCCGCTGACTTGTAGTCGTACAACGAGTAGCATCTCCGGCGATGCAAGACTTCATCGGTTCCGTTAGAAGATCTATAGTTTTCAAACCTACAGGTGAAGAGTCTGTTGGATTTGGGGGATTCGTGGAGAGAATAGGGTCCAATATTCGAAAATCGAGAATCGGAATCTTCGCCAAGCCTTCGATGCATGCGCTGCCGTCAATATCTACGCCTCCGGGGGAAATGGTGAAAGTTCTGCCTCCAATGGAGGAGGAGCAACTACCGCCGATGGAAGATTGCACTGAGGATGAGCCGCCTGTAACTAGAGAGAGAGATGAGAGGGTTTTGGAAGCGAAAGTCGTGAAAGGGGCAAAAGAGGAACGATCAAAGAAGAAGAAGGAGGTCTGTTTGCCGCCTACGATCCGGTGGAGGAAGGGGGAATTGATTGGCTGCGGCGCTTTCGGGAGGGTACACATGGGGATGAACCTCGATTCTGGCGAGCTACTTGCTGTGAAGGAGGTGGGTTCGGTGACATTGTCAGCATCTATGAATTTTTTTGGTTAACATCATGTGAATGTAATGATTGTGTTACTTTTGTTTGCGAACACAGGTTGCAATTGCAGCAAATAGTGCATCCAAGAAAACACAAGTAAATGCTATTTCTTTTACTAAATTGTTCTGTTATCTTTGCACCAACTTTTGGTTTCGACAATCCCAGTGAAGTCATTACCATCGAAGCTGTTGGATTTTTCATATCTTTCACTCTAAGGTCTTTTCATCTTATAGTTAACACTCATGCTATGGTACTTCATATGAAAAAAAGTAAAGCACTTTGCTTACTCTGTCTACTATAATTTATATGTTATGCTAGTTCGTACCAAGTTCACAACTTACTTTCATCACAAGACTGCATACAAATTGGACTTTGGTATGATATATTTTACAGGAGTATATAATGGAGCTCGAGAAAGAAGTGAATCTGTTGAAAAATCTCTCACATCCAAACATTGTGGTGAGATAAGTTTTGTATTAAGCTACAAATATTGGTCGCTGAAGTCTAACTCCCGATCTAAACAAATTTTATTCTTTTTGTCAGAGATACTTGGGGACTGCTAGGGAGGCAGATTCTCTTAATATATTACTGGAGTTTGTGCCAGGTGGATCAATTTCATCTCTCTTGGGAAAATTTGGGTCTTTCCCTGAATCTGTAAGTACTACAAAATACTACATAAATACAATGCAGTTCTTTGATGTTGGTTCAATTTAAAGGAATTAGTTGCATATAAATAAAAACAAATGCCTAGTCTTATGAGATTAAGACCTTGTTCCACAGTGGAATCACTTCTTCATGGAAAAATAGGAGTTGCTCAAGGCTTTGCATTGTTCATCAGGATCTGTAATCATCGAAATTGTTGCATTGTCGAATCTGTTATTAATGTTTAGATTTATTCCATTGTGAAATTTTCATCTAGGTTATTAGAATGTACACAAAGCAGTTGCTGATGGGACTAGAGTACCTTCACAAGAACAAAATCATGCACAGGGACATCAAGGTACATCTGTCCATTTGGATTCTGCATGTGTTTTTCTCTTAAAGAGCTTTACTTGCTCAGTTTCTAATGCTGACTCATACGCTTGTAAGGGAGCAAATATCCTCGTTGATAATAAGGGCTGCATTAAACTTGCTGACTTTGGAGCGTCCAAGAAAGTTGAAGCGTTGGTATGGGGCACCCTTTGTCTCTTGACAACCTTTCACAAATCTAAATTGCCGAGATTAACGAAATTTAGTGCAACTGCAGGCCACCATTACCGGTGCCAAATCAATGAAGGGCACTCCATATTGGATGGCACCTGAAGTCATCGTTCAGAGTGGTCACAGTTAGTAAGTGAAGAAACATTTGAACTGTTTCAGCTGTTGATGTTTGCATTTATGTGTCTTCATACTGCATGATCTTTGTGAAGCTCATAAAAAAAATAATCATCAGGATAGATGCTCATTTTGAACTGCACTCTCTTGTGTTTCTGATATAGCTAGCTATTTTTGTTATGCACTTCAACAGTGTTCTAAATGGTGGCCGTGGCTGCTATCTAGGTACCGCCTAGTCGCTCGGGCCAGCACCATGATTTAGGGGTGTGGCGCTGCCATTCAGCGGGCGGTATGGCAGCTGCCTTAGCCGATTTAGTTGCTGCACCAACCCTCATAACAGACTAGGCGGCGGCCATGGCCGATTTGGTGGCCAGCATAACCTTATTTATTTGCCTTTTGTTATTTTATATTATTATTAAAATAAAAAATTTGACATGGCGCCCCCACACAGCCTTGCAGCGCCGAATATTATTTAGAACACTGCACTTCAAAATGTAGCAATAAAAGAGTAAAAATAATATGGATGAGATGTTGGTGGGGGTGCTGTAGGTTGCATGTCTTTAGAAAGCTGCATCATTCCAAGAAAATACAAATTTAAGGGCGACCTTGAATGTAAATGCATAGTCTCGTCAATCACTTTCCCTATCATAATCATCCCTCTTTTCTGAAGTGTAACTGTACGTCCTGAACTAAAAACCACTTTACTTCTCTATTAAAAAATATACAGCTCAGCAGATATATGGAGTGTTGGATGCACCGTTATTGAAATGGCCACTGGAAAAGCTCCTTGGAGCCAGCAGTATCAGGAGGTTTTATTTTCCTTTTTATAGTTTCTTAATTGTTAGTCCTATTGCTTGATTATTATCTATTATCGTCTCCAGTAAACATATGGATCTTGATAATTGGATCATTTCAGGTTGCTGCTCTTTTTTATGTCGGGACAACCAAATCTCATCCACCAATACCGGAACATCTTTCTGGTGAGGCCAAGGACTTCCTGTTAAAATGTTTGCAGAAGTAAGTTTGTTTCTATTGGTGGGTTGGTGGGTGACCCTTTTATTTATTGTCATTTCTTCCCTTCCTGATCGTAATATTTGTCTCCATATTTTGTCACAGGGAACCAGACCTGAGGTCTACCGCAGTGGAATTGTTGAAGGTAATAACAAGTGCTTGCTTAAAGCGTTCTATCTTTCAATGGATAAATTTTGCTATTGGGACAGGGCAACATTTCATCTGTAGTGCATCTATTTGTGATTTTTTATTCACAGTTTTTCCATTGTTTTGTTCGGTTCAGCATCCATTTGTAACCGGAGAATGTCAAGAATCCCACCTTCGGCGCTCTTCCATAGTGGTCAGATATTACCCTGTTGATATTTCTATTCTTTGCTCTATCGATACTATAGAATTAGAATGTTATATAACAAGTTAAGCATTTGGATCAACAGGGAAGTTCCGGAAAGCAGATTGCGGCCGTTGGGATTGAAATTAAGCAGCCGTACGTGTTTCTTAGAAAATGTGTTCCATATTTTTCCACATAATTCTTGTTTAGTTTCTCCAGAAATTGAGGTTATGTATTTATTTTATAGATTTAACCCAGAGGTAAGTTCTTGTAACGGCATGAAGGATGTGCCTGAGTTGGATGGCACCAGATGCTCAACCATCTATTGCGAGCAGTTCCTAGAACGAGGATCATTGTGGCAACCTGTCAATTTTGATGATGATATGTGCCGAATGGATGATCCTGATGAATTTTTACTTGATACAACCACAAAACATACACATACTTTGCTTCCCAGCCACTGCAATCAGGTTAACATGTAGTGTCTTATGATCATCCAAAGTTCAGAGCCACACCATACTTTTAATGCTAATTGACATCTACCCGATTATGTTCATGTAGAGTTTTAATCCTATGTGTGACCCCAGTGATGATAGGCCATGTGTGTTTGATGAAAGTCCTGAGTTGACAAAAGGTGGGACTAAGTTTCTTCACAATCAAACTGTTGAGCCCGGACTTAGATCCTTAGCTTCTAGCCGGGTGGATTGTAGTTCCACGTCTCCAAGAGGGCAGTTTACACCTGAAGATGATGACGAAGAAACTGAAGCAAAAATTAGAGCATTCCTGGAGGAAAAGGTATCTTCTGTGAACAGTTATCTTGGGTAATTGGCTAATTGCATATATTTGTTAATGTCTGATTTTTTCAAGGAAATTCAAAATTTTTGGTGGGAATGAAGTTAAGTTCTTTTGGATTTTCTGAAAGTTTCATCTATTTAGAAGCTTCTAATTCAGTTTCTACAATTTATATCCATTAAGATCTAAGATTACTAGTAATGTCTACTTCCAGAATGCACTAAGTGATAGAAAAATAAATGAAAGCACTAATCTTTAATTTTTTGTAAGGTAATTAGTACTGAACCTTAACTGAGCTTGCTATGCGACTACTTCTGTAGGCCTTGGAATTGAAGAAGCTGCAAACCCCCCTATATGATTTCTATAATTCGTTGATTGTCGCCGGTTCTTCATGTCATCTGGGTGTCAATGACAAAGAAAATGTTGCAAGTAATTGCAATTTACCTCCAAAAAGTAGATCTCCCAACAAAGTTGGTAGCAGAAGATTTTCTACCAACATTAATACTGAGCCCACCTCCAGCCCAGGAAGTTGTTCCAGACTAGCATCAAATGTAGGTGATGTAGATATTCAAGTTTCTCAGGATGTTGCAGAGCTTCTTGATTCACAGCGGGAGCCACTTACTCCGAGGTATGTAAATAACATTTCTTTTTCATATGTTTTGTTATAGTCTTGTTTTTTGTTCCTTCATGCTTGATGCAATGAAGCAATGACTTTCATGTAGTTCTAAGTTTACTGAGATACAAAGAAGATGGAAAGAAGAACTTGCTGAAGAGCTTGAAAGGACAAGAGGCAAGTTTTAT
>JAOYMZ010000020.1:513420-525306 GCA_025802335.1 Pinguicula primuliflora | reverse complement strand
TATGCCAACAATCATAATAACAATTAAAAAAGATGAATAAAAATAAAAAATAAAAGTTGTGTTTGTCATTTCTATCATGCCATGAGGTTTAGGTCCTGTTTGTAAGTTCTACTAAAAAATTATTTTTTTGCTTTTGAGGGGCTTTTAAAAAAAGGTGTTTTTATAAAGAAGTTATAAAGTGTTTGCAGTGAGGGTTTTACTGTGGCAAAAGTTAAATAAATAGTATGACAAAATGGATATAATACGGGGAAATTTTGGGGTATTTTGATATTATCGATTTGTATATAGACAAAATTATATTAAACGTAAATTTTTAAATATTTACAAAATTGTCACCGCCTGTAGCCTCCTAGAAGCTTACTCTAAGGTAGTTTTTAGCTTTTGAACTTTTAGGAGCTTTTCCACCGCCAAAAACCAAAATCGTAAACAGTGTAAAAAAGACTTTTGCAATTAAAAAGCGAAAAACTGTTTTTGAGAAGAACGTGCAAAAGTCTTAACATAATCAAATTAAAGATTACAAAAATTGAGGATAAAAAAGATCACATTTTGTGATGTTTAAAAAAAAAAGAAAAGAAAGAAATATTCAACCCATGACGATGTGCCACCCGTCTTCTTTACGCTGAAAGTTTCAAATAGACACCTCGCAAGCACCATTGGGTAATTTTTTTTTTTTTTAAAAAAAACACCATTGGGTCATTGGCCGTGTACTCCCCAAATCCGCTGCCATCAATTCTATGAACCTCATTTCTGACGGGGTAAATCTCCCTTTCCGGCGCCATCTAACTCATGGAGGAGATACGCTACTCTTCACCGAGCTCCGGCGACCTGGCCTCCTTATCGGCCGCAACGGTACGACCTGTAAAAATCATCCAGTTGCAGCATCCCACCACCTCCGACTCTTCTACCGCACCCTTTTCTTCTTCTTATATGGGGAAATGGACGGACAAAGTTAATCGGATGACCCGGACGGAGTGGATTCAACTATTCCTGCCCTGCTATCGTTGGATTAGAACATATAGATGGCGGGAGTACCTACAGCCCGACATCATGGCTGGCATCACCGTAGGTGTTATGCTGGTACCGCAGGTACCGTAAATATCCCCGTATTCCTTGCCGGAAGGGATGAGTTTTTTTAATTATTTTCCTATTTTGCCTACTTCAAAACGAAAATGGCTCACTTTCCTTTCCATTTTTATGTGCAAACCAGTCAATGTCTTATGCAAAGCTAGCTGAGCTGCATCCCATTTATGGGCTTTGTAAGTTCCTTTCATTGCCGTTCAGTTATTGCCTTTATATTATTCTCATTATCTTCCTGATATTTGATAGGGTTAGATTTGAGTTCTGTTCTTAGTGTCAAGATATGTGAATGTGAATGTGATACATCATATTTTGTGTCTGATGGTGCTGTGCTGGCTTATTTGGGATGACTATTTTTGCTCTGCTGCTTAATTTGAGCTGTATCACGTTGGTATGTTGAATCATTGATCCGTTTGCTGAGACCTATCTGTTTTCTCTTCATTTATTACATTCAGACTCTGGCTTTGTGCCGATATTTGTATATACCGTTTTTGGGTCATCTCGCCAGCTTGCTATCGGGCCTGTTGCACTGACCTCCCTCCTGGTGTCTAATATTTTGGGCAGCATTGTCGACTCATCAGAACAATTGTATACAGATCTTGCAATCCTGTTGGCTTTTATGGTTGGTGTTTTTGAATGCATCATGGGCCTCTTAAGGTGATGCTGCCTTGTTTACTGTTCTATCAGTCTGTAGTCTGTAGTCTGTACTCACAAAATACAAATGATTAATTTTTTCTCCTTCTATTAGTGTTCTTTATTTTCGTCCGGATGAAGTTCTTTTGTTAGGTGATTACCTTGCTTATAATCTTTTGTTAGGTGATAACCTTGCTTATCACCTAATTACTAATGCAGCAATCTGGACACATATTTAACTGAGAACTCATAACGCTATTTTTGTTTCCTTTTTGTATTTTTTTGTCACTTATTTGAATTTTTTTCACTGTTTTTTGTTCCTTTCTCCTAGAATGGAACTTTCAAACACATGGAGTATCTTATATTGATTTTTCTACATCTAGGCTTGGATGGCTTATACGGTTCATCAGCCATTCCGTGATTTCTGGTTTTACTACTGCTTCAGCAATTGTAATTGGCTTATCTCAGGCAAAGTATTTCTTGGGCTATGAGATTGAACGTAGCAGCAAGATTATCCCACTTGTCCAAAGCATTATTCTTGGAGCTGATAAGGTGTGTTGTTTCTCAAATGAGTTAAACAACAAGTGTCTGTTTCCTTTTCTTTTTTTCATTATTTTTGGAGTTTCTGCTTCTTTTTCTTGTATCGTAACATGATAAGGAAACCCTTTTTATGGAAACATAAATTATTTTATTTTGCTTGACTGATCTTTGCGAACTTCTTGGGGTGTATTATACATTTATATGATGAATAAGCTAAAGCAGAGTTGTATTGTTGCATTCCTCCGGTTTGAGAGCAAGTTCGCAAGTGAATGTCCAACATTGAGAAATGAGCATTGACCAGGATCTACTCTTTACAAATTAGATTAATTTCTATTGGCATTTTGTCACAATTCCGAGTTTATTCTATTTTGCTGAATGCGCTAATTTGATTCACTTAATTAAAACATAAATGTTTAGTTATATGATGTGCATCGTTTTCTTCTCAACGCCCAAATACCTTACTTTCATGACAAACTGATCATTAATTTTATGACAGACTTGTTGGTGGTTGATGGCCATATACAGAACATTTGGATTCTTATTCATCTTGTAAGAGTGCCTCGAAGAAAATATAACACGAGTTCTTACTCATAAGCATACTGAGTATTTTTTTTTTTAATTCTGTGAAGAGGTTTGGGAAGCCACTATTGCAGAATTTTTTTTTTTAACTCATACCTTCTTTAGACATCGGTCAAATTGTCAGGGTCTGCTGGATGGCTGTATCTCCATTATTTTGGCAGGACGACTTTTAAATTCTTTTTAAGATTCATTTTTTTACACTAGATTCATTTATTCTTTTTTCTGAAGGGCTTAGTTTTCCATTCTAATCATGGACTTCCATGTTCTGGTGATCTATTCTAACTTCAGAATTGCATTTTGCTGTCTCTTGTTGCTGCTTCCTCCAGTTTTTGTGGCAACCTTTTGCCATGGGTTCAATTGTATTAGCCATTCTTCTAACTATGAAGCACTTGGTACGTCTTCTTCTCTTTTGTTCAAGCGGATGCGTGCCCGCTATACGTCTCTACATTATATAGTTGGTCTCTTTTGCAGGGAAAAACGAAAAAGTCTTTGCGGTTTCTTCGAGCATCAGGTCCCCTAACGGCTGTGGTTCTGGGTACAGCTTTTGTGAAAGTGTATCACCCATCTTCTATTTCGTTGGTAAGAACTTCATGCCATGATAAACAACCATGATTTTGAACTATAGGATTAAAATAGATATTCTATAAAGGATTTTAACGCGGATGGACAGTGTAACTTCTGTGGCTTGTATACTAGGTTGGCGAAATACCTCAGGGGCTACCGAGGTTTTCCATCCCAAAGGCATTTTCATATGCGGAGTCTTTGATTCCTACAACAATTCTCATTACTGGAGTGGCTATTTTGGTAAGTTTTCTATCCCCTATCACCATCATTTTCATTTTTCTCAGCTTTCCATTTAATGACCATTTCTAATGTACAGGAATCTGTAGGGATTGCCAAGGCACTTGCTGCTAAAAATGGATATGAGTTGGATTCCAATCAAGAGGTTTGGTTTATTTATTGACTTTGAGTCTACATAATGTTTCTTGCTGATACTTCCCACGCCAGTACACAAGAGAACCCACCCCGTAATAGGATCTTACCTTTTATATAGGCATTTGCATGAAGTAAAGACATGTGAAAGGCACCACAAGCCCAAAACTGTCATAATGCTGTCTCAGCGTCCTTTGTTTATACAAGGGTGAATAGGATGGTACCGAGATTGTGTTTATTCTTAGATGAACCAAAATAAAGCAAATAATCTAGAGAAAAATAAAACTATCACAGCAAAAACACAAAGATAGGCAATAGTTACCAACGATCTTCCTCCGGCATTCATGCTCTCTTTATGACGAATTCTCACTTATAAGCTCAGCTCTATCAAATTCATTTGTCTAAAGAGTCGTTCTTCAGCAATGTTGTTTAATTACCAGCCATAGAAAAAATTCCTTTTCTAAATAATTGTAAATAATTAGGAAATATTCATCTTACTGTTCTTCATAACAATGTCTTGCAGTAATTCCTATGCAATTTGTTTCTTTCTATTGGAGGGATTCTGTCGAATCAAATTGGTAATATCACACGCATCTCCTTATTTATCGGGATCATGCTTCATACTTCTACATCATCACCCACTCTTTCCATTAGTGCGTCTTGGACAACCATCATTGGTGCTTGCTTCATTTGGCATGTCTTCCTCTGTTCCTTCTATCTGACCTGGCAAAATAGTTGTTTTCCAGGTGGCTCTCCCGTCATTGCTTCTATCTAAGTACTTAGGATTTGCTCCCCCGACTCTTCCGGAGCTATCATAGGACCTAAGGTGGTGTGGTCGAACATGCCATATGACTCCGTACAATAATTTGTCTCTCACTATAATTCTACCTAGACTAATATGGAGATAGAAATTAGTTCATTAATTTGTGGTTCACCCTCTGACATTCTTATTCTCGCAGTTATTTGGTCTTGGTGTTGCAAATATTGTTGGTTCATTCTTTTCGGTGTACCCTACAACTGGTAAGTCTCTCTTTCTTGAAGCATGATGTTCCTCGTGACATAGTTCAAACTTTTCAGAATCATGATCAAAGCAATTCTGCAACTTAGGTGAGGATTACGAAATTTCGTTCTTCTTGTCTGTGCAATGCAGGATCATTTTCTAGGTCAGCCGTGAATCATGAAAGTGGAGCCAAAACTGGTTTATCTGGATTAGTTATGGGAATCATTATGGGTTGCGCACTGCAATTCTTGACCCCCTTGTTTGAATACATACCCCAGGTTGATAAGAAGACTACATTTCTCCAGTTGTAATATTGCAAACTCTGAAATTCACTGCATTATTAGCAAATGTGAAGATTGCCCCTCGCACTTTTCTCCACTTTGAAATTTGAAAATTGTGTTTATCAATGTCATGCCTTGTTGGATTTGGGGCTTCATCAGGCATTGTCAAGTTTAAAGAGCATGATATCCTTCAGTGACAACATTGTAAAGCCCTCTATTTTTTGGGATAGGGTCATGGCAATTATGCATACGATTTAGAACTTTGATTATTAATGTACCCTAAATCCCAGTATGCCGTTTATGTTTCCATGATGTTGATAATATACTTCTGTGTTCTTTTGCAGTGTGCACTGGCTGCCATTGTGATTTCCGCTGTTATTGGACTGGTGAGTCATTCTGAGTAGTAAGTACTACCTTAGGAACTTTTTGCTGATAAAACCATTTTTGTTTTGTTTAAAGCTTGTATCATGACGGTGTTGAAATAAAAAGTCAATTGCGGTGTGCATATGTTTTTCTGTATAATTTGGTGTTGTTGCCATTACAAATTGAAGTTATTTTGGTTTAGGGGAAGTTTTGAACTTTTGGTTATGTTCATTTTACCATCGAACTTGAATTCAATTCTTGACAGCTGAAGTATTGAAATCCTGACTCGTATGATTCGATATTAATATGTAGTTGATGTTGATTTTTTAGTATTTCTCTTGACGTAATGAAATGCGAACAGATCAACTGAAATAGTGTACAGTAGATAACAAAACCTTTTTTCAGGTGGATTATGATGAGGCAATTTTCCTATGGCATGTGGATAAGAAAGATTTTCTCCTCTGGATAATTACTTTCACGGCTACTTTGTTCCTTGGAATAGAGATCGGTGTCCTTGTTGGTGTAAGTATGCATAGAACTCTTAGCTTTCAGTCAAATATTTTAAACTTCAACGCCCTATGTGCCATTGCGTTAATCACTCTTTGTTACCTCTGATGGGTTTCTTTGGGTTTCAAATATGGCTCGTGCTCAATTTTGGGTTTTGTATTATTGGATTGAGCTAACCTCATCGTTGAAATATGATAGTTTTTCTCATTTTCTTTCCTTGTTTGTCATTAGGTAGGTGCTTCACTTGCTTTTGTCATCCATGAATCAGCTAATCCACACATTGGTAAGTCTTGTTTAAATGTCACAACTCGAATCTTAATCATTACCTTCTATTTGTTTGATATTTTTTTATTGTATGATATGGGCTTAGTGCTTCCTTCTTAGTAACTCGTAAATCTTTTGGTAAGATTATACGGTTCTGATGGAACAATGTTTCTCAACTTGTTCCAAAGGACATTTGCTTTATAAAGAGTAGCTATAGGATCCAGCAAATTGGGAATTCAGTGGTCAACAGGTCATGTTGGCGAACTACTGTTTGTATGAATTATGATTGAAACATCTAGAAATTAACTAATTAATGCCTTTTTTTGGATAAGCAAATTCGTATTAACCATAAAAAATTTACAAATGTACAGAGTACTGGCTGCAGGTAAAAATTATGTACACTCTGCCAAGCACAGTATTGGATCTCGTGCAGATGCTTTTATTTGCTCTCAGTATATTCCTATCTTAACCTGAAGTTTCCAGCCTATGACAATACCATGATGACTAATATACAGCTAATACCTGTTGATGCTTACAATATGACCAGTAACATGGTCTGCGGGTAACATTTGCCATCTAGTTTGCCTGATTTCAATCATCTTTAGTAGTATAAGACTCAGCTCTCTTTTTTACCTTGGTAATGACCAGATGATTCCCTGCTGTTTACAAAGCGGCTGAAAATTCTGAGTACCTTCCATCATTGATTCTTATTACAAAGCACATTCCTTCCTCTGCAACCCATATTTTTGTTTCTGCAATTCGTCATGTTTTTTGATGAGGAAAGTAATCTTTCTACTAGGAAGAGTCTTCTATGTGGTAAAAACTTCTCATATAATAAGATATCTATGTCCTTGATATCCTGTTATATTATTTAAGAGAGCGCATTGTTTCTCTTCTTCTTACCATATGTCTTACCTGTCTATCTTTTTGAGTAAAAAATGAGCTTTCTTTGGCTGAAAATTGTAATTTGCAATAGCGGGATGGATTCTGCTAGATCTTAATAACACCTTCTGATGAATCCTATGTTCATTATTGAAATCCCTAATACTAACTTTCATCGTGCTAGCAACTCGAAAATTTCCCCACATGCTATACCGATTCTTTCAAACATTATAGTTAGCTATTCTTATTTGCTCAGCCTTAAATTATGAAAGCTGTTTTAATGGTATCAAGGGTTTGACGATTTTCGCCTTGCTGGATTACCATCATTCTCTGATTGTGTTCTAACCTCCTCTGGATTTGGGAAAAGAGAAAATTGTTGTTGGTTCTATTTATATAAGGTCCATTATGGTCATGCCTCATGACCTTGAAATGATTTGTTCTGCAGCTGTTTTAGGTCGACTACCTGGCACTACTGTGTATAGAAATGTCCAACAGTATCCAGAAGCCTATACATACAACGGAGTTGTCATTGTTCGGATAGATGCGCCAATCTATTTTGCAAACACAAGTTACATAAAAGATAGGTTAGAATAAGTTTCTCTATTAAAATTATAATGCAAGAACTTTCTGCGCTGGTGTCATTTCCTGATAAGTCAAGCTCTCTATAACTAGGCTCCGGGAGTATGAAATTGAAGCTGATCCATCTGTAGGGCGTGGACCAGTTGGAGTTACACGAGTTCACTTTGTAATAATCGAAATGGCTCGTGAGTGACAATTTTCAACCTTCTTGTCTGTTCAATGAAATTTCTTGTACTGCATTCCATTTCATTGTAGGATTTGAGTTAAATTTGTTCGTGAAGTATCAGTTCCTCTTATTCCTGCATGAAAACCTAATGTTGAGAAGAACAATAGCTGTGATTCTGAATGAAAACACTGCACGCCCTTGCAATCTATACCTTGTTTTTTTTCAGCTGTTACTTACATAGACTCCAGTGCCGTGCAAGCTTTAAAGGAATTGCATCAAGAGTACATATCTCGGAACATTCAGGTAGATATGAGCAACAACTTTCTCTTGACAAATATCATAAATAGTAGAGCGGATGCTGTGCACAGCCCTTGCAGGCTCAACTTCGTACTTAACTCCGTACTCAACTCATACTTCTCACCACGCGTCGTCGAAATTGGTTGCACCATTGGAATGACCATTCATAGGAGATCAAAAGCCCCATGTTTTGGTGCGGTCTCGTCGACTTCGTCCCTATTAAGGACTACTTAATCCATTAGGAAAGGATTTTCGAAATTCACGGCGATAAAACCCTATGAAGCTGCCGGAATCGCATTGGAACATGAGACTTTTGATCTCCTACACATGGTCTTTCCAATGGTACAAGCAATTTCAAGGACGGGTGGTGAGAAGTGTGCGTTGAGTACGGAGTTGTGCATATAAGGCTATGTGCAGGATCCTTGATATCATAAATAGTATGCTTTATTTAAACCACTGTGTTTGATTTAAATTTCAGCTTGCCATTTCCAATCCGAATCGAGACGTTTTGTTAACTTTGACGAGATCTGGAGTGGTTGATCTGATAGGCAGGGAATGGTACTTCGTTCGAGTACATGACGCAGTCCAAGTTTGCCTGCAGCATGTTCAGAGCTTGAATGAGTCCAGTGTCAGGACACAGGTGCCAAATAAATCAAGCATTTTCCAGAGACAACAATTAAGACAGAAATCGGACGATCTCTCCATCTCTCAACTGGAGTCCGGTAACAGCGTATTTTTCACCACTAAAGATAGCAGCAGTCATCTGGAGCCGCTGTTAAAGAAGACTTGAGGAGAACTGTCATGCTGCTGGCCTCCTTACCATACCAGGTATGTGTGGATGTAGATCTATATAGGTACTTTAGTGTGTCCCTGTGTACCGTAAATTGGTTGAAGGGTGTTCCACATGAATACGCATGTTTTTTGTATACAAAGTAGTATATGATCGGTGGCATAAGGTATTATACCTTCATAAAAACAAAATTGTAATTTATTTAGGTTTATACGATTTTTCATTTTGCTATTTTTTACAAGGTAATTCACTACTATTGGTTATTTGCCGATGTATTGAATTTTAATTATGAATGTCAGAGCTAAATGGTGGATCGCAATCTCGATGTTCACGATTAGAATTCGGTGCATAATTCATTTATTCGGCCCGGTAAGCTTACTCTATTTGCAAAGGCCAATCTGTTGCAGACTTTTTCATAAGTTAATGAAGTTTTACCAAATTTGTAAAAATTTTAAGAACATGAACTTTTTTTCATGATCTGTGAGGGGAGGAGACCTCTGAAGCATCCCTCTTGCTCGAGTGTGAGAAAAATGAAAGTTGCTCCCAAGTGGGATTCAACCTTCCATGCACTGAAGAATCCCAGTATACTCTTCACACCTGCAAGGCACAGATTCATGTCACACAAAGCCATAGAAGCATTAGTGTTTTGATTAAAAACACAAAAAAACAAATGAAACCTATAGAAGATTAATAAAATAAATGCACACAATAGAAACATGTTAGCATTGCAGTATACAACTATCAAACCAATTGACCTCCGGACAAAAAATAAACCAAATCATATATTAGCATTGCATATTTACCATAAAAAATACCAAAGAGGATAGCAGAACAATATTGTTTAGGCAGGCTGTGTTTTGCTGTCATATACCTTTGGGATCTTCGTTGTTTCATACTTGTCTCCTACGAAGTTTTTTGGCTTTTTTTAGCTGCATTTCTGACATGCAACAACTTGCGATCAAAGAGTAACTTATATTGTTAAATTTCAAGCTCAATGCTACCATAGAATCAGCAATTGTTTTCAAAGAGAGGTTGACCTAATAGTTATGAAAGTGACAATTACACTTTAGCGACATTACCTATAAAAAAAATCATTGATTGTTCAGATGGGATTACACATAAACAACATCCAATCACCAGAGCTGGTCATCTCTCAACACTATTACTGCAATACATCTTTCCAGTTCCTAATGGTAACAAGTCCATGGTGTTGTTAGTGTACAAAACTAATACATGGTGCAGTAGTGATTGTTGTAAGCCAAATCAGGAGAATGTTTACAGCACAATAGAGAAGGCATAGTTGCCTACCCGTAAGACAAAATAAGGATTTAAACCAAGTAAAATCTCAGAAATTCAACATTTCCTCCATAAACAAAATAAGGATTGGAAAATCTCACAAATTGGAGCGATCATCATTCCAGGTAAGATGGAGAGAACAGCTATTCAGTTCAGTGGGAAATTCAATATTTTCCAGAACAAAGCTGCTACATGGCCTTGCTGGCCATGTGTCCACCAATTTTGAATTGGATAAAATAGCACAAAAATGTGATGTAGATTAGAGAACCTGTGCCTGCCCTCTTTCCTCTCCCCAACTTGGGCATCTCCCTTACCATTTAAGCTAAATTACATTTTGTTAAATTATGTATACATTTTATATATAACTAACATCAATACAATTTTAGTGTTATTTTTTTTTTGCTTTCTTTGATATTACGGCACCGTCGAAAAAATCTAAAACCCTATCCTATAAATCCATAGACTAAATGTTATAAATTTTAAACTTTATAAACCCTACAATCCTAAATTTTACGAGATTAATATTACGGCGGCGTCGCCGCCGAAAAACTAAAACCCTATCCTATAAACCCAAAATGCTAAATGTTAAAATTGTAAACTTTATAAACACTAAAACCCAAAATTTTACGAGATTAATATTACGGGCCGCCGCCGGAAAAATCTAAAATCCTATCTTATAAACACAAAGGCTAAATGTTATAAATTTTAAACTTTATACACCCGAAAACCCTAAATTTTAAAAGATTAATATTACGGCGATTTGCCGCCGAAAAACTAAAACTCAATCCTATAAACCCAAAAGGTTAAATGTTTATAAATTTTACACTTTATAAATACTAAATCCCATTACCCAAAATTTTTATGATATTAATATTAATATATTTATAAAAATATACAAAAAAACTTCAAAAATTACAGAATTGCCACTGGCCAGCAGGCTAGACAAAATCCTGCTGGCCATGTAACATTTTTCTTTCCAGAATCAGTCCAACGAAGTACAACCAAAAACAAACTAAAATTAACCTGTATAGGAATATGTCAAAGATGGTTGACCTAGTGGTTATGGAGTAACAATTGCACTCAGAAGTCATAGTTCAAATTCCCCAACGATATTATCTATAAAAAACTGTATAGGAATATAATGTTGAGATCTCATCGAGGATTACATACTTCCCCTGCAAACAAACATTCATTTTTGAACTTCTCACTTACTTGACAACAGAGGAGAAGAACAAACATATTGTCTCGTTACATGATTAGTATAGTCATTATATTATAAGAAAATGAGACAATATAGAATTATAAAATGAAAACAAAAGGGTTCTTCAAGTTTTTGCCTTTCAGAAGCTCGATAATCAATCATTACAAACAGCTAAAGAAATAACTGAGATCGGTAGGCGAGGCAACAATATAATTAGATAGTGAATGTACTTGCTTTCAAGGATGGGAAACAAATCAATGTTATATTTTGACACGAATCGGAAATTGTCTAGACAAGAGAATGTAGGATCAAAATTGTATGTAATTTTGATACAAAAATTAAATCACTAATAGGCTTTCTCACGAAACCGATATGAGGCACCCTCTTTTTGGGGCACCCTCTATTTGGGGCACCCCCTGCGCACCCCCCACTTTTTTCCCCTTTTGGGGGGTTAGCTCTAGGGTTTATTGGGTTTAGCCCTAGGGTGTATTGGGTTTA
>JAOYMZ010000020.1:502127-513320 GCA_025802335.1 Pinguicula primuliflora | reverse complement strand
TCATACACTCCGGCAGAGATCTGTGTTCAAAAAGTCAACGAATTGTCCCAGTATCAGATGATCTGGACTGATGAAGATGGTTTTCTCTTAAAACCACTTGGTATAGCTTCAACTGCTGCATATGTGCCAATTATATTATAAATCAGTCGAGCAATGTGATATTTTTCTTGTTTGCAGAGCCTGGAGTGTTAATGACAAAATACTATCTAAAGTTCGACACAATGAAGCACATTATTCAGGCCCCTGCAAATTGCAGCATAGAAGAAACACTTCATATCATCTGCCGAGCAGAAGAAATTGCATGTGAGTATTTATCGTAGTGATAGTTTCTTTAAGCTATGGATTTTGTACGATTATATGTTTCTTACCTGAAAACGAAGGGATACAACTGAGGAGGACCGAGAAGAAGTTCCTAAATGACATAAACCATGAAAAAGAGGGCCGACTTCGATTTCATATTCTTGATGACAAAGGAAAGCGGAAAAAACGCATCCAAACAAGGGAAGAGAAGATATTTGTTCTGGTGAACGACTGTTTAACTGGTGATCCTTTAGTGCATGACCTGTCCATGATCCAGGTTTTCCCAACATCTGCAAACTTGTCTATGATTCCATATTTTCGTGGTTAAATCATGACTCAATCTTTCTACAATCTACTAGGATGTAAATTCCATATGCTCAAACGGGTCTCGAATTGCGAAGTGCATGAAAGAGTACTTTATGTACAAGAAATGCTATAAAGGAGCTTTGAATTCAACATTAATAGCGAAATGTTTGCATCAGAAGCTATGGGATGATAGCCCATACCTGCTTAAACAGTTACCAGGCATTGGAATGGTGACGGCAAAGGTTTGTACCTTGAATATATGATGCTATAGTATTATATGAATGTTATTCTTCTTTGTGCAACTGACAAATTCTGATCAGGCCCTGCATTCCATTGGAGTCACATCATTTGAGAAACTCCATGAAGCTGATCCGAGAAAGATAGAATTAGTGACTGGTAGAAAATATCCCTTCGGGAATCATATCAAGGATGCATTGTTGCCGCTCCCCCCGAAGATTGAGATGGTGGTTCAGGAAACAAAGTGCCAGAGGCAAGGGCAGTCCAAGCTACTGATAACATTAACTAGGCTATCACAACCAACACAATCAGCTAAAAGACATTATGCTGATTTGGTATTGCATTGTTTCAGTGACTCATAAGAATATTACAATCTTGCTATTATTTTGATTCTGAAAGGTTCTTATCATGTAACATACTTGAATTTTTTTTTACAGATTGTCGGTGTGGAAGAAGAAAACATCATTCTGTTCTATGAAAAGATAAGGTATGGTAGATTACTTTAGCAGAGATTCAAGTGTCAGCTCACTTTTGATATTGTCATCTCTTAATTCTGACACACTTTTCTGATGGTTTAGATTGGAGGATTTTTCCAGGTACATATATTGCAAACCTCGAAGTCAAGATGCCATCTTTTCTTCAATGAAATCGATGGACATGTTTCCAGATTATGACTACTGACTTAGAATTTGCTTAGCAGTCCATACCATGCAACAGTCTTATTTTCAAGTCCTCAGCAAGGGAAGCTCACAATTAAGGGAAACCTGATATTTGAACAATTCGGTATTATCTCCTTTTCTCCATGTACTTTTGCATAAACTGTAGAGTTGACTTACTGGGTGAGCATTAGCTCTTATTATTATGTTTTGTAGTCGGCATTGATCTCCATCAAAAGGTTATTGTCACACCACGAATCAGCTTAAATTCGTTTCACAAATACGGAGCAAGAGAGAAGCTGTCCCCCTCAAGTCCCGAGGTTGCTTGCATCATCGATGAAGATGAAGCTCACTGCTCCAGTGAATTGATGCAGAACTCAATGTCTATGTATGGATCAACTACGACTTATGATTCTCATTGTTATTCGATTATGATTGCTTGAGAGAATTCAGGTTTATATGCTGATGTCTGTTCTGGTAATACCAGGCCAAGCTTCAAACTTCTAGACGAAGAACTAGAAGAAGGTACGTAACTCATCTTTCCGATGTCATGGCTCTTGTCCCTCATGCCAACTTACTGTTACTGTTTCATTTTTCTTACTTCAAATGCCATGCCAGTGGTTGAAGCTGAGGAAGAAGACTGCAAAATCATAACTGAAAGGACAAAAGACTTGCCAGTTTTGCATTTTTCCAGTGAAGTGGTGGCATCTCCATCAATGGAGGCTATCAATCGTATCAGAAAGCGCATTCGTGAGGAACATATCGAGCTAGATAACTACATCGACATCGCTAAAGTCCAACAGAGAAGTACAGTTCCAGCAACTCGATATCCAGAACCACAACAGAACTGGCAAGTTATTGATGAAGATGGCCTCAAAGATAATCCTTACGGGTCCAATACTTCTTATCTGATGGACACAGGTTAGAAATTACTGAGGACAGTATTTGAGCGATAAAACAATCCCAATCTTTTCTTACATGCTTTTCATTTTCCACATCTATTTTGTTGTATACTGATTCAAGGTAATTTTCCTGCAGAAAAATTTCTTGAGAAAGACACACGTGCTACTGAATATCAGCATACTGAACCAGGAAAATGGACGGAAACATCAATTCTGCAGCATATGAGGAAAAAGTTAAGGAACTCGACAGTTGTTAACAGTTTGAATACATCTACTGCATATGGAAACTCTGTTATGAAAGACTCTTCAATCAGTTTTGCCAACATGGAGAATGACATCAAACTCCCAATAAGATCTAAGAAAGAAGAAGCAATTAAGACCGTCTCGCCTAGCCCACGAAAAAGTCCCATTTGTTCAAAGGCAATGGCCGGCGGAGTCCTTGATGTTTCGTTTATGGGATACCGAAGCGTGTTTTCATTTCTCTAAGTGTTGGAACAATCAGAAAAATGTCTCTTGCCTTGTGGCTACTGTGGGTGAACTTTTGGTTCCAATATTCAAGTTGTTCAATTTCGATTCTTGTGCTTTCAGTCTTGAATGCTGAAATGTTCATGGTTTACTGACTTTGAAGTGTGTCTAGATTTCTGCTGTGTTTATTAGAATTCCGATTTCAAACCTTGACTGGCAATGTGATTGTTATTTCCATGGATTATAGTTTGACATGATTTTTGGCAACGGCAATACTTGGTTTTCTTTCTCATTATCAAAACAACCAAACATATCCAGTAAATTCTGTCGGGAAGGGCAGAATGGAGTGATTTCTTTCTCATTGTTCTTTAATATAGAGAGAATATTAACCTGAAGAATAAAAAATAGTGAAAAATGGAATAACAAACAATCGGACCATGACCCTTAATTCCCGTTGATGCAAACTATATCACCATTCCACCACCGACCCACAGTAGTAGGGCTACAAATTCTGAAGAGAAACTGCAAATATCTGCATCCACCTCTTTCGGCTGTATCCACCGGAATGTGTATGGTGAAGGTGAACCATATTGCTCTAAGGGAGAAAATTTGCAGCTCTCAGAAGATGAAAGAGGTGAACTGATAAGGAGATAAATGGCAAGAAAGCGTTGTGCATATATACATAGGCATGATCCCCTTGGCCTTGTCCGATGAATCGAGACACAAGCCAGTTTCTTAATGTGTACTGTACATGTACATACACACATATCTATCTATGTGTTGCATACTTAACCATTCGAAAGGGGTGCAATTTTTTTTACCATCGCCGTGAGATTAAAGTCATGTTCATGTGGAGTCAGAGTCACTTACCTTATTTCATTACCTAACCATTTATATTATAATGGTAGCGGCTTATGATACCTTACAATCATCAAAGTAATGTATGATTCTTCTGTTGTTTATGCATAAATCGACTCACAACTTCAACCGCATATACAATGTCAGGTCTAATGTAGCACAAGTATACCATCTTTCCCACAAGATGTTGATAACTCTCTTTATCCACATACCCATCATCACCGGAAATTCGGAGGTCGAGATTTAGAGCCATAGGTGTATCAGATGGTTTGCTTTCCAACATACATGTGTCAGTCAACAAGTCAAGAACGTACTTCAATATACGAATACTCACCCGAGACATCATGACCTAAATTCGAAGGAAGTACTATGCATTGTAAGATCCTTCATCTCGAACTCTTTAAATAAATTTGCCTTCAACTGTATCATGTCCTGCTATGATCATATCATCGACATATAGTATAAGAGATTATTCCTTCGCTTCTTATCTTGATGAACAAGGTGTGGTCAGAATTATTCCGCACATAGTCATACTTCCTCATCACCACAATAAACCTTCCAAGCCATGTTTTAGGAGACTGTTATGGCCATAAAATGTCTTCTTCAATTAGCACAACTCTTTAGGTAAAAATTCTTTTGAAAAATCGGGTTGTTCTACCATATAAACTTCATCTTCAAGGTCACCATGTAGGAAAGTCATTTTCACATCAAGCTAAAATAGGGGTCACTCCTTATTAGCTGCAATAGAGAACAAGGGGAAATGTTTCAAAGTAATCTACTTCATAGGTCTGGGCGTAGCCTTGGCTACCAATCTCACCTTAAACTTCTCAGTAGATCAATCAGTCTTCCTCTTTATACTGTATACCAATTTGCAGCCTACAACCTTCTTCTTCTAACATAATATACATATCTCACAAGTATGCTGTTGCTCCGGGGAACTTATCTCAGTCTCCAGCATGCTTCCACTCAGGTATTGACATTGCCATTCTTGGGAACTCTCGATATACAACTATAATCAATGTCTTTGTGGAAATAGATTCTCTCTCACTGATAGATTAGCCAAAGGATCCTATTGTGAGTTTGAAATATGATCGAGAGAGTATCTCTGAACAGTAAATCAGGGGCGGACCTATTGAGGTTCGCGGGGGGCACGTGCCCCTCCTTCAATTCTGAAAAAATTCTATTATATAATGACATTTTTTTAATTACAAAAAATAATGAGAAAAGTTAGTTATATATATAAAAGTCCACACAAATAATAGTTGGTCATTCTAGTTGAGATGGTTGAAGAATTTAATATCTTTAAAGACAGTCAAGGTTTCGATTCCTAATGCCTTAAGAATTCAATTTTTTTGAATTAAAAAATATAAATCAATTCATCTTATCGATTAATTTTCTAATATAAAAATGATATAATTCCTATTTTAAATTTTATCTTCTTTCTTTTTTAGATTCAAAACTCTTGATTTGAAATATTTTAGTGATATTTTCCAATCAATAAATTTAAAGTAAAACTCAATATAAGTAGATATTGATTGGAACGGTAAATATTTTTGTACTATAAAAATAAAGTCGTTCAAATTGATGCTATAATTTTTTTAACAATTTTAGAATATTCATGTAGAGACCATTTTGGAATTTAAATTATGAGAATTGACACTTTAAATACAATTTATTTAGATTTTATTTTTTTAACGATAAAGCACTCATAGCTAAGAACTATGACCGGTTCTGAAATCGTCTTGACATGATAATGTCAAAACTTTTTTTAAATTTTAATTTTAAGGACCATAAGTAGAAAAATTATATATTATTTTGCCATTATATTTTTCTCCCATTCTTCTTATTTTCTTAGTCATATTTTAATGCAATTTATTTTTTCTTCTACAATAATTATAATATAAAATAGTTCGAGATTGTGCATTATATTTTTATTTTTCATATAGTGTTGTATATTATTTAAATATCATTAGTTATTACTAAATATATATAAACGAAAAAAAATCGGACCCCCCTCCAAAAATTCCTGGATCCGCCACTACAGTAAACCCATGAGTGCTACGAGCAGGTAGTACCTGTGTCGGGCTCACAACGTTAACATTAGGGATAGGAGTAACAACCTTAGGTATAGAAGTAGTCCGCACAAAAATAATACTAGAGCTATCCTGAAGAGATAAATTAGAACTACGAGTGATAGTTGTGTCACATAAAGATGGGTCAGGACCACTTACCATCAAAATCGATGATGGTGTAATCGAAGTCATACGACTCTCCCCCTTATTACTTGATTGAATACCTTGATAGTAGAACTCGGACTCCAAAAATTCACAATAACGAGTCGTGAACACCTGTCTGGAGATGGATCATAATATTTATATCCTTTTTTATTTACCCCATATCCCACAAAGATATATTTTAAGGCACACGCGTCAAGTTTAGTGCATTGGACTCTTGGAAAATGCACACACATAACACCCGAATACTTGAGGTGTATTGGTAAGGTAGGATGACACTTTATAATATGACGACATGGCTTGAATGAGAGTTTTGAGTTTTAATACCTTGCTTCAGGCCATAAATGGGATGAACTTTAGAATATAATACTATCAGTAATCTCCAGCAATATTCGATTTTCCGCTCTGCAATACCATTCTGCTCAGAGGTGTATGAACATGAGGTTTGGTGAACTATCCACTTTTGAACATTGAATGATTGATAAATTCCCCTCCCATTCATTGTCAGTTCGAAAAATTTTAATAGATGCCCCAAATGGAGTACAAATTAAACGATGAATTGTTGAAATTCCAAAAATATTAGATTTATTTCTCAAAAAATAAATTCAACACACTGTAATGTAATCATCCGCAAATAACACGAAGTACTTAAAACCACCCGTTCTAGAAATAGGTGAAGGGCCCCATACATAAACATGAATTAAATCAAAGGAAATATCAAAGAGAAAAACTCCTTGGAAAAGATGCTTTGTGAGTCTTAGAACATGCACAAGAATCACAACTAATTGGAAAATCAACTAATTTTGGGAATAGTTTC
Source organism: Pinguicula primuliflora (assembly GCA_025802335.1). NCBI lineage: Eukaryota > Viridiplantae > Streptophyta > Magnoliopsida > Lamiales > Lentibulariaceae > Pinguicula > Pinguicula primuliflora. The sequence goes on along the minus strand of JAOYMZ010000020.1, from coordinate 506,545 downwards.
TGAAGATACACGTCAAGACGGATGTTGTAGCCAACCATAACAAGGGAAGAAAACAACAAATTCATAGCAAACTTCAAAGACTAAGTGCAATGAAAATAGTGTGTCTTGTTTCTTGTGAAAAGCGAATTAAATAAAACATAAGCAAAACTGGAAAAATGATGACAAACTATTACTATGACTCAAAAATAATGAAAACGGCATTCAATGGGCATGCCCTAGTTGAGGGAACAAGCTCTCCATTTTAACAAAGGAGAACAAGAAGCATAGATGAGTCTTCAACTTGTCCACTTGTTCGCACTATTTTCGTGGCCTTCATGTTTTTGGTGGGCTTTTCTTGGTCTCCAAGGTGATCCATGACACAATAACATGTATGAAGGTTTTCATGATTTATGAAGAAAGACTTTCATGGTTTGGATAGGTTTTTCATTTGTGTGGGAGGATAATCTCTCCATATTTAGTAGGGTGTCTTACAAGCTAAATTCTCATAAAATTTCTTCATATTTTAACCAGTGTTCGAGAGGTCGGTCGTTTCGACCGACTAGACACCGCCTGGGCGCTCAAAATAGCCTTTCCGACCCGATTAGGCCTTGGGCGTGCTGTCTGGGCGCCTACGAGCAGCGGGCCGGCCGCCCGGGAGGCCGCCCCGACCGCCTGGGCACCCGGGGCAGCCACCCAGTAATTAAATTTTATGAATTTTTTTAAAAAAAATTTAGTTTACAATAATTAATCCAACGCATTGAAAATTTCCAACATGCCATTGGATTTCCAACGGACGTGTTGGAGATTTCCAACACGTCTGTTGGTGGTGATTCATGAGGTGTCCGTTGGATTTCCCGGGATCGCCCAGCGTCTAGGGGGCTCCCACCGACTTCTCGTACCTTGATTTTAGACGATTATTTTTTATTTTTAATAGAAAAATGATTCATACTCAGCTTTTTCTCGCGGTAACAAACGTCAGATTCGCAAAAAAATGACTTTAATTATATCAATGTTAAATTTATATAATCAATGATAAGTGTATAGTACATGAACACATGGTAAACAACCTCGAATTTGCGTGTCTTTGATATCATATTACTTCCCTTAATAGTTTTTGATAAATTATTTGTATATGCATTCACATATACTGGTATTTTTTATTTTTTATTATTTAAAATTATTTATTTTATTAATATATATAAATAAAATAAAATGAATTTGTCGGATCGCCCAGACCGCCTAGGAGACCCAAAACCGCCCAGAGTGCCCAGCTTTCTCTAACATTGATGGAGAGTCACGTTGGCCGCCACCACAAATGGGCGGAAGATGGCGAGTCTCATAAGCTGGGAGTAGTGGACCTAAGCGCCCAATTTTTTGAAACCACACCATTTGTTGACTTCCCGTTCTTGAATTTTCATGGGTCTCCTCCACCACTGGCGACCACGATATCCATCTGGCCATTGTTTTGCGCGGAAGAAGATGCATACGAGGTACTGTAACACCTTGCATCCCACCTGGATTTGAGTTCGTTCTGTATTGCTGCGTCGATCTAGTATCATATGGTCCAATTACTAAAGCAATGTAGTAACGGTCAAAGGACCTTCAATTAAAGTTCGTAAATAATATTTAAAAATATTCCTAATTTTAATGATTACATGTACATAATATATAATATTTTCTGCGCAATTCTTCGATCGGCGGTAGCTGAAATCTTCTACTCTTCATTTTTTGAAACCTATGCAAAATATCTTCATTTTCAGTACTTAGAAAATATCTCTCTCAATATAACACACCATGCTATCTGTCAAAAAATTATCCATCATCTTGTTCTGAAAATAACTTTTGATTAACTTCATCGCCGAGAAAAGGATCACCAATAACATCATTATCTAATAACAAAACGCCTTAATAAATCATCACTAACCTGGAAAGGATAATCTTTGATTGGTATGAGTTTTCCCGGATCACCAATAACATCATTATCTAATAACTCATTACTTATTCGTAGTCTTACTATCATTTTCATTCTCATTCTCATTTACAATAACAGATGACGACTGTTCCAATTGTATAGGGAGGTTCTTGAAAAAATGATTAATCTTTTTCATGACAAGGTACCTAATAGAAAATCAGAACACAATCAAAAATCAATAAAACCAATCAAATTCATATTGATTCAATGAGAGCATAATCATAAACCAAAACATTTATCAGCAAAAGTCCAAAACCCACATTCCACACTATCAGCCAAATGAACAATTATATATTCCACAACCAAAATCCAATTGGACCGTTTGCATTTTCAACAAAAAAACAAAATGCATACCAAATGGCAAAAGTCCAAAACCCACAATAAAACAAAATATATTATATTGCTCAATTGATACAGGACATCAACACCTTTGGATCTTCGTCATCGTCAATCAAACAAAATAGGACCACCAAAACTAAGAAATCCCGTCCGACGGCAATCACTTTCGCCAGGCAAGGAGGCAAGGCACTAACCTGGACGGCAGAAATCAGAATCTTTCGAACGGCAGAAATCAGAATCTTTCCAACGACAGTCGCAGAATGTTTCGAACGACAGAGTGTGAGTTTGAGATTTGGCAACTTATTTTCTTTCTGTGCTGAATAATTGATCATGAATTTGAATATATGGGCCTGCAGATCCACACAAAAATCTTAAACTTACCTATAAAAATTAGTTTTTTGGGGGGCTGGGGGTGATTGGGCTCCCCCAAGCACCCTTATGGGTCCGCGCCTGCATATGGATGGGAGTTGGAGTCGTTTTCATCGGTATGCTCCACCTGTATTCTCACTTATTGTATGATTTGGATCTGAAATCGTCCATTTCTGCAATAATATCTTTCTCCTTGTTCTTGTGTAGGATTTACGTTTTTGCAATGACGGTGGTTTGTTTTTGTGCTTCTTGTGATTTACATCTGGCAGTGTGGTGGGGTTGAATTTTGATTTCGTGCTGCTGAATTTGACACTTATATATAATGCGTCCCTCTTCTTTAACAAGACTGTTCAGAGGCATTACCGGGAAGCAACACTGTCGCCGCAACATCTGACATTTTGGAATACTTTAGATGGTTTTCTGGAAGCAACACTGTCTCTGCAAAGGTTGCATAGGCCGCTCAATTCCATGTTTATTCTTGAGATTTTGTACGTGATTTGTATTGAAATGTTTGCAATTGATGGTAGAATATTATTAATGGGTAAAATGATAATTCTATATTTTTTCCAAATTGGATTCTATTTTGAGTGTGAGTTAGTAAACATAGTATTGTTTTTTGGAGTCAAATGTCATTGCCATTTTTTCCAAATGGCAATAGGGCGGGGCAGGTCAAGGCAGACCCAGACCCAGACTCGCCCCGCCTGCTTCAAAATTGGACCCAGACCCGCCCGTCCCGTTCCTACAAAATTATTTTTAAAAATTAAATTAAAAAAATATGTTAAAATTAAAAAATAAAGGAAAAAAATATCAAAATTTTGAAAAAAAAAATCGCTCTACTCATTCTTTACTATATTTTTCTCTTTTTGGTCTTTGTTTTTAAAATTTTTCAATATTTATAAATTTAAAACAATTAAACTATTGTTATAAATAAAATACTAAGATTAAAAAATATACAAATAAAAATAAAAATGTGCGGGCCGGGTCCGGGACGGGTCTCCAACCCCTGCCCCGGACCTGTCCACGGGTCGGGTCCGACCCGCCCCGCGGCGGGGCGGGTCCGGGTCGCCCCTCCGGGGCGGGGCAAAATTGTCATCCCTATTCTAGCTCAATTCCACCAATGTATGAAAAATGGGTTTACATGTAAAGTTAATGTAAAAATAATTCATGAGTCTGAATTCAAGTAAACGGACCCTATGTCTTTGATTATATAAGAATTTAATTTGTCTTTATTCATGACCATGAGTAGCTAGTTCTTTTGTATAGGGTTGTAGAGTAGTTCTTATGTACATTAATTGATTAGGGTATTCAATTACATGAAGCAATAAGATTTATTTATTATTTGTTATTTATCAATGTTTTCAATTGTCTAGGGTGAGTAGGCCCACCGAGCTACAAACCCTAGGAAATTCGAGACATGAGGGCCACCGAGCCCTAGAGACTAGAGGAGTAGGACTACCGAGCCACCCTTTAGATAGCTCAGTCAAACAATATTCTAGTTTAGGCACCATTAGTTTGGGTCTAGCTAGAAAGGTTCAATACAAGATCTCAATCACGATTTATCATGAGAACTAGCGTTAATTGATAGTTCGTAAATTAGAAGACAATCACCTAGAAGTGGGGAACCCTATAGCCTTTGAGGTGAACCAATAACCATTGCATGTTTAGGATACCCAATATTAATTATGTGCATCTGAATGAAACTACAACCATGTACTCATTTTTTCCATCAATTCTTCTCTAGAACTTCTCTAGAATAGTG
>JAOYMZ010000020.1:485226-502027 GCA_025802335.1 Pinguicula primuliflora | reverse complement strand
AGTATTTATTATTTAATTAATATTTAACAAAAATGTATGATAAAATAAATTATAAAATAACAATAATAAAATTGTAGGGGTGGAAATTTCTTCTATGGTTGTGGAATATGGAGGATAGATAGGAGAGAGAAAATATGAAAGATAGATAGGAGAGAGAAAAGTGGATTGATGTGATAGGTATAGGTAAAATGGGAGGAAACTTCCTCCATGATTGCGGACAGCCTAATAATCCAAAGATAGATCTACGAATTTTTTGAACACAGAAAGAAATTTTTTTACTAGGGATAAAATGGACCCGTCAGAAATCAGGGCCCACAACTGTGTTGTTTTCGAGTAATAATCCCTACCCCACCTCTTCCTGCGCCATACGATGTCGTGTTGAGGAAAATGGTGGTGCGAATTTTCGAACCTCATTCGTTCGATTTAATGATGAATCCCTTCGATTTGATGATAAAATCTAAGTTGGGTAATGGATGAGCGGAGTCCATAATTCCAACTCCAGCCACTGCAAAACTCGAACAATTTCCAGCTTTCCTTGCCGCGCGTGTGCCCTCCACTCACCACTGTCCAGATTGCAGGTGAAGCCCTGGAGTTTTACTGAATTGTCCTGTAATAGGTCGTCATTGTAATTTTTGGTTTTAGCCCATTTGCATTCCTGGAAGGATTCGATTCGTTCTGTTGATATTAACTTAGATAACTCGGGTAGTGAATTGATGTTATTGGTTATTAGTTTAGAATTAAGCGTTTGAATTGGGATGACTCTTCATAGAAAAATTTAGATGGATAAGTCCATTTCCATGAGTTCAGTTTACCTCTAGCTTTAACGTATTTGTAATTTGTATAAGCTTTTTTTTTATAAGCTTGTTATTGCTTCAAAAGCTAAATTTGTTAAAAAAAACTCAATAGTTATAATTTTGAACTGCCCCCTTCAAGTATGGTATTGAACTAGCTATGATGAAATAACATCATTTCATACCTCTTATTAATATTAGTCACTGATGAACTCTGTTTGTAGTAAGTTCAGGAGGTAAAATAAATTGTAAGATACTTCATTTTGCTTGCGAAGTAGCCCTTAGGCTCCGTTATTTTGTTGATTTGAACATGTCTGAGACTTTTCTATTGGTCATCTTATTACGTCAGTGTACAATTAATTAGAGTTTCATCTCTGTAACCCTGATTTATATATTAATCTGTTTGTGGTTTGTGCCAATCAAGGGATGGATGTAGAGGCAACAGATTCTATGAACGCACGGAAAGTTCAGAAAGCTGACCGTGAGAAATTAAGGAGGGACCGCTTGAACGAACAATTCATAGAGTTGGGGAAAGCCCTTGGTAAATATCCTCTAAAATTATCAGTACGGGTGGAAAGTCTAGTCTTTGTTGCTTGTAGTTGTAAAACACACACAACAAAGATAACTCCTCTAAAATTATTGGTACCGGGTGGAAACTCGAGTCTAGAACACATACAACAAAGACCTCTTTTTAGAACTTGCGGTTACCTGCATAAATGAATTCTCATGTGCTCAAATTAAGTGTTGTTGTGCTCAATTCTATTCTGAGTCATCCATTTGCCAATATGACAGCTAAGATTTTTTTATAGGTAAGGTATCGAACTATGTACCTCCATATTGGAAGATACTCAAACTTACCAGTTGAGCCATTAGATGAGTCACTTAAAATGACTACATTAAATGACTCATTTAATATGAACCGTCATGTTGTCAGATAAAATTCAGATTTGAATTGAGCACAACAACTAATTTTTGAGCACCTGAAAATCTCTCTACCTGCTTGAGTCTATTATACCGCAATTGTTTTTAAGCAAAAGCATTTGCAGGAGCAATCACTATGGCATTAGCGATAGGTTTCAATGTCAGGCAATCTTTTTACTTTCACTTTTTCTTTAGGATGTGCCTTTTTCTTTCATTTTCGTAAATTATTTTTCTCTTTCGAACTTTGAACTGGAAAGATGTAAGTAGTCGAAGTATTTTTTGGCAACTCAATTGTTAACATTCATCAAGGACAGCTGTATTGTTATTTGGATGCTTTATTTGATCTAAAATTTTCTGATACTAAAAGCTTTGAGTGTTTATGTTGATAACTACTATCAAATATTTATCTTTTGAGGCCACTTCTTTTGGTCATATGCCACATTTCTGGGCTTCGTGATAAACATTTGAGAATCCTTGATGTTGTATTGCATCTCCTGCAGATCCAGATAGACCTAAGAATGACAAGGCATCTATTCTCGTTGACACGATTCAAATGCTGAAGGCTATGACTGCTCAACTTGACAAACTTAAATCCGAGTATGCGGGACTCACCGATGAATCACGGGAGGTGATACATTACAGTTTCTTTATTACAGCATCGAAATTTGAACAAGATTTCACCAGTTCTTCCTTGTATCAAGCAGTTAACTCAGGAGAAGAATGATCTCAGGGAAGAAAAGGCATCTCTTAAATCTGATATTGAGAACCTCAATTCCCAGTACTTACAAAGAATGAGGGCCATGTATCCATGGCACGGGATGGATCCATCCGTTGTAATGCATCCGTCTGCTTATCCTTTTGCGATGCCAGTCCCAATACCAGGTGGACCCATCCCTTTGCACCCATCTGTGCAGCCGTACCCATTCTTTGGCAACCAAAATCCACCAGTTGTTCCTAATACCTGCACAACATTTGTTCCTTACGTGAACCGTAATACCGTGGTCGAACAGCATTCGACGCAGCATGCCTCCCAAGTCATTCATCATGGCAATGGAGGATCTAATGCTTCAAGCAAACAAGACTCTAGAAATAAATCGCTGGATGGGGAGAGCAGAATAGAGAAGAACGATGATTCAAATGATATTACAACTGATTTGGAACTTAAAACGCCTGGATCAGCTTCTGAACAGGTGCAGAATATTTGTCTACACTTTGACACGCATGACATTTTGATGTTGATTACTGATGGTTTCATGCAGGATTCATCTCCGAAGCAAAGAAAATCACGAAAACTTACGAGGAAGGAAGCCACCCTTGCAGATGCAAGTTCTTCTAGTGGATGCTCCTCATCTCGGAGCGTGCACTCTCTATCATCTAGTAGTGTTGCTGGTTGCAAAAGACTCGGTGAATGAGAAAGGGAAGCCAAGTAGGAGTTCTATTGGAAAATGTATATTACCCTTTTCATAATTTCACCAAATTATTGTTTATTAATAGTGAGAAGATCGACTTTGTGTATAGACAGAAAATGAACTTATCTTTTGTAGTATTATGGATTTATTTCACGTGAGTCCATTATGAGTATTTAATTGTATAAATTGTATGAATAATTTCCGAAAATTTTAATTTAAAATTTAATTTTCTACTTTATTTTTTATTTATTTTTATTGTTCTTTTATTTAAAAATTAAAAATTATTAAATGAAATGAAAGAAAAAAAATAAAATACTAAATTGTTTTAATCTCTTCTAACCAAGTCGACAGCCTGAAGATTTTTTACTGTATTATCTCCGACGAGAAAAAATTCAGAGTTTAAAAGTTCAAATTATGGATGACGTCGTTGCAGTATTAGCCGATTTAATTACCGCTCTTGGCGTGATCGCCTCTAATCTTATTATCGTCTAATTCATCGATTTTCATGCCAACGTCACCTTCGCCTCCAAAGTCGCAAACCTCGTTGCCCTATGCAACATTGTCGAAAATACCCCAGACGATTTTGCATCAAATGCCGCCCTCGAAGATCTTGTTGCGACGACTGCTGCCATTGACTTTGTAACCGGTGAACACCATAACCCAACATGTTCAGTCTGGATAACCTCGACGCCACTAATGCAGCCCGAATTGCCACCGTATTTTGGAGCTTATCACCCAATTTTGCTATTTCTACCTCTAACTTCGTCGGGTGGCCGGCACAATCGAATTCTTTATCGTTGCCTCTGACTTTGCCCTTCAGGACGAATTACTTGGAGGGCAAGCCATACGCCGTGACATCAACTACCGTATGATAGAAGTTAACATGTTGGGCCAAATAGCTACCTTGCGCGAACACTTCAATGGAAAAGTGGAAGATAATGCCGATCAGCACTACGGTTCATCTATCTCGTCTAACGATGCACCGCCATGGTCACCGGAGTAATCATATCTAGGCTGCTCGTGGAAATTAAATATGAAGAATCTAGTCTAAAATGTTGATGATAATTTGGTTCATCTTGTTTCGACTATCCAAGTTCGTAATGAATATACTACCTGGTTCAGAACAAAGGTACTACCCGGGTTCAGAATGAATATACTATTAGGTTCCGAACGAATGGATTGCTTTGATTTTTGAAATGAAAGTCATCACTGACTCTGTCATTCACGATGACAACAACCACCGTATGACGAACGTTAATGTGTAAGGCTGAATAGCTACCTATGCTTTGCGTGAACGCATCAATGGAACAGTGGAAGATAATGCCGAAGTAGACAAAGTCGTCCAGCAATTCATGGAGATGTTGTTCGCTGTGGATACTACCATGACACTGAAGCAGTCGAAGAGAACCTTCACGAAGGCCTCGACCTATCTGTCTCGTACAATCGCAGTGTTCTTGACTGGCATACGGTCCACACGTATGATTTTGGTTCAGTCGTGGTGAATTTGATAAGCATACACGTATAGTCGCGGTGAACTCGACGTGAATTGATTATTGTCCTTTCCAATTCAATCCATCCCAGCATCTCAGAACATGAAGTGACGCACAAAAATTATGAAAAAAATGCTCACTGTTTAATGCTGAAAATAATAAAAAGATGCGCCCTCATCGGGCCAAACGAATGATTTATTATAATCAAATGTACTATTCGGGTTCTGAACGAATGAACTGATATGAAATGAAAGTCGTCACTTACTCTGTCATTCGCGATTCATGGAGATGTCGTTCGCTGTGGATACTGCAACCAAGTCTCAAAAACGTTATTAATTATTTTTGTTCAGTCGCAGTGAATTCAACTGACATATGGTCCACACTATTATTTTGACTTCAATAGGCATATGATTCTCACTGACTGTTGTGCTTATTCCGACTCGTGAATTCAGGTTAGAAACGAATGAATATTCGGATTCCGAATTTGATTATTTGATTGTATGTTGTTGAACTGAATGTCGTAAACAGAAAATAAAAATTAAAATAAAATATATCATATCAATCCTTTCATCAATTTTATTAATAATATAAAATCATTAGTTAGTTACAAATATCGTCGCAAAGAAACTGAAAGAGATACTTCATACATTGGTAAATGACACAAAGAACTATATTAATAATCGTCATCAACTTGGAAGATTTGTTTATCCCAATTTTACGTTGCGTTGCCATCTTGTTACAGCTTGGAGGTGAAACCGGTTGGGATCTAAGGATGGGAAGGGTATACATATAGGGGAACTATATTATGTTGGCCAACATGTATAAAGAGGGCAACTCTCTTTATTCCGAAAGACACACCAGCAGCTGAACAGGTAGCAAAGGAACTGGATATACTTTACAAATTATCGTCAAATGGAACATTAACTAATGATGTGCTGCAAATTTATACGAAGATGCTGGCTCTATCTGTCCCGAAAGATATACCTGCACAACTTAAAATTATTCTGGCGGAGTCGGGGATGGAATCGGAGAAGGAAACGACGTTGACAACCATGTTGTGGATGAGGATGGATTTCGTGTGGTTGTTGCATCTATTTGAATGGTAATTAGTTGCGTCGAGGACGTGGTTTCCAGCTGTTTCCCATTCATTGTGCACAAAATGTCGTAAACTTTGAATAAATGCGTAGTCTTTGATTTAATGCAGTCTCCTTAAATGTTGTGCTTATTAACGAATAGTTGGAGTACGAATGGTTCGATTAGTTAACCACGTCAGGTCGCGATCATATCAACTGAAGTGTGTTTGTCCCGATAGAAGTTGCCCAAGGAAGTTGGTCGAACTTGTAAAACTTTTTGTTTTTGAGTGTTTACCAAGTGGATAATAAACTTGGTAAAATTGCTCGAAGAGTTCAAACGAACAAAATTGGGAGCGTGCAAGTAAATTAGGGGGTAAAAGAACGATATTGCATCTATTTGAAGAGTAATTATTTTGGTGATTGCAACTCACTTTATCCCAGCAGCAACACTTCACTTCTAAAAGTGGGGGTTAATTAGTAGCATGTTGTTGGTTTGTCTTCCGAGATAAAGATAATTGCACATAATATGATGTGCCTTATTCTGGCAAGGACGGAATCGGAGAATGAAACAATGTTAGCAACCATGTTATGGATGAATGAGGAGTAGATTTCTTGATGTTGTTGCATCTATTTATAGGATTATTCTCGCATCGTTCTAGCTGTTCAACAACAGAATATGAAAGACTCACTATGTTAATGAAAAGACGTAACATGCGCAAATTATGAAAATACTACACGCATAGCCTATGAAAAGACTACTCGCGCTGACTGAGATATCGAGGTTTAGGGTTTAGAATTTAGGGTTAGGGTCCGACTGAGATATCCGGGTTTAGCACATATTGTCGGATGCTGTATGTAATACAACGTAATTGGAGCACGAATGTCTCATTCAAGTTAATTATGAATGCGTCGCGGTTGTGTCGATTGTAGTGTTCGTTCCGACTTGCCTATTTGGGATATTTAATTATGGCTAAAATTAATGACAAAACTCTAATTACTCTACTTGTTATGCTAAGTTCGTATGAATGGACAAATATACGTTTGGATACATTAGTTTTTATCGGGTGCTCAGGCACTTGTGTGATTGAAGATAATTTGTTCAAGTAGATTGGAAACAAAGAGACTTCATTACATTCCTTGTAAGAGCAACTAGTGCGTGTAAGACCCATACCATGGGAGTGAGGAGTGTGTGAAAAGTGGGGTGCGATATATCAAAAATTTTCTGATTTGGGATGTTATGTACCAGACAATATTTATTAGATATCTAATTCTAATTCTATCCATCGAATCAACAGTGGACAGACAGGATTTACACACTGATTTAACTTAAGCAATCTAATCTTGACTACAAATTAAAATTGGACGGCCACAACTAAAATTGACAATTAAGAAATGTTGGGGTACATGACATGGTAATTTTCGTGTGATATATAACTACTCAAATCTTTCGCCCGCCCAACTTTTGACTCTAGTGATCATACATAAACCGGACTAAACCTAGGCCAAAACGTTGCATCCTTCTACTCCAATGGCCGCTTCCAACGCCACAGCCTTCGCCTCCGCGGTTTCCACCGCCAACGGCAACGGCATATTCCCTCCGACGCCGTCACGGAAGCTTCCGCCTTACCAAATCTTTTCTAAAACCATCCAAAAGTCCCTCCATGTTACGCTCGCCAGAAACCCTATATCCGATATCGTCTCAACACGAAATTCGGAAAATTCGCGCTGGTCATGGAACGGTGACGACGATAAACCCCGGGAAGAATGCGGAGTAGTCGGAATCTATGGTGACTCGGAAGCCTCCCGCCTCTGCTACTTAGCCCTACACGCACTCCAGCACCGCGGGCAGGAGGGAGCTGGTATTGTCGCGGTGCACGATGACGTCCTTCAGTCGGTCACAGGCGTCGGCCTTGTTTCAGAGGTTTTCAGCCCGTCCAAATTGGATAAATTGCCCGGAGAAATCGCGATTGGGCATGTAAGGTACTCCACAGCCGGATCTTCCATGTTGAAAAATGTTCAGCCTTTCGTTGCGGGATATCGATTTGGATCCGTTGGTGTTGCCCACAACGGGAATCTGGTGAATTACCAGGCTCTGCGGGCCGAGCTCGAGGAAAACGGGTCCATCTTCAACACCACCTCCGATACTGAAGTTGTTCTACATTTGATTGCTATATCTAAGGCGAGGCCATTTTTCTTGAGAATTGTGGAGGCTTGTGGAAAGCTGGAGGGTGCTTATTCTATGGTTTTCTTGACTGAGGATAAATTGGTGGCAGTGCGGGATCCGTACGGTTTCAGGCCTTTGGTAATGGGCAGGAAGAGCAATAACGCTGTGGTTTTTGCCTCGGAGACATGCGCATTGGATTTGATCGAGGCAACTTATGAGAGGGAGGTTTATCCTGGGGAAGTGATCATTGTGGATAAAGAAGGTGTTCAATCAGTTTGTTTGGTGCCTCATCCGGAGCCAAAGTCTTGCATTTTTGAACATATATACTTTGCCCTGCCGAACTCTGTGGTTTTCGGTAGGTCTGTCTACGAATCACGGCGTGCTTTCGGTGAAATTTTGGCTACGGAGGCTCCTGTAGATTGTGATGTGGTGATTGCTGTTCCTGATTCCGGTGTTGTGGCTGCTCTTGGTTATGCTGCCAAAGCAGGAGTTGCATTTCAGCAGGGTCTTATCAGGTCCCATTATGTTGGAAGGACATTTATTGAGCCATCTCAGAAGATCAGGGACTTTGGAGTGAAGCTGAAACTTTCTCCAGTGAGAGCTGTTTTGGAGGGTAAACGTGTGGTGGTGGTCGATGATTCCATCGTTCGTGGGACGACTTCATCGAAGATAGTTAGGCTACTAAAGGAGGCTGGAGCTAAAGAGGTTCACATGAGAATAGCTAGTCCTCCAATTATTGGATCTTGCTATTATGGAGTGGATACACCAAGTTCAGAGGAGTTGATATCAAATAGAATGAATGTGGAAGAGATTAGAGAGTTTATAGGTTCGGATTCCCTGGCGTTTCTTTCCTTCGATAGCTTGAATAAGTACTTGGGGAAGGATTCTCCAAACTTTTGCTATGCGTGCTTCTCCGGTAAGTACCCCGTAGAGCCAACAGGGAAAGTGAAGAGAATTGGTGATTTTCTTGATGATGGATTGAGTGGAAGTATGGAGTCCATAGATGGGGGGTGGCTTTCAGAATCGAAAAAAATAGCAAACTGAAACGGGCTTTCTTTGATCGAGTTGGATTCCATAAGCTTTCAAAGCTCTCATATATAATATATTTGGCTTTCATGTTTGCGGTAATAGAGTTGTACATTTCTTCTTTAAATTCTTAAGTTTTGCTGTTGAAAAGTCTTAGAGTTATTTGGTAATCGAAAACAGTTTTATGACCTACTTTTATTTAATATCACACTTATAAAGTACTTCTGTTAGAGATGTCGGTCCTTTGCTTTGTTGGAATACACACTTAGGCTGTTTATAGTGCTAGGCGGCTCTTGAATGCACATAGTTCGGATAGCACTTTCTCGAATACTGTAAAATACTGTAATAATATCATCTTAGAAGGTGTGGTAACCCAAAAACATAGCTTTGAATTTGATTTTTCGCTCTGTATAAACAAAATATAGCTTTGATTAAATTTGTAAGTATTGAATTGCCCTTGTAGATCATCCTTGTCTAAACAAGCAAAAGTTTCCAGTTTACACGAATACTGAAAACATGAACGATATGTAAATCTTGACAGACAATATGTTCCTGGAGTTCATTACTTGTTCCACAGGGATAAATAACCCTAAACACGATATAAAATGCAAGCCTCGATGCAATTGAATGAAGATGAAAAATGATGAATGGAAGTTTTGATTGCTGTATAATTTTATAGGGTTGTGAATCCATTATAGGCTAATGGTTGAGCTCATGTTTGCTGAGACTGCTGTTGCAAATGATGCATCTGCTGCTGCTGCTTCAGGGGCAGTTGATTACACATTTGAAAGTTGATTGAAAGTGGCTGAAACTTTGAGGTATCTCCAATATTTTCAGTTGTTGTTGCAAGCTTGAGGCATTGCACCTCCCTTCTCAATGATTCATTCAAAGCTTGAAACAGAAAACCCAAGCGGGTTAGCCTAGTGGTGGAGAACCCCAACTTTCCACTAGAGGTTGGGGGGTCGAATCCCACTGGCAACAAGGAACTTGCTTGGGCCACGACCTCGGGTCACGGCCCGCAAATCGCCTGGTTCACTGATGGAGGTCGCCGCCATCAAAAAAAAAAAAAAGCTTGAAACAGAAAAAAACAACATTTCTGTATTAACTTTTATCCGGGATGAGCAAAAAGAAAATTCTGAAGTCAAAATACAATTCATATGAGATAAAGCCAGGAAAGGGTTATAGACAAGTAACAGGTGCCTTGTAATGTGCACAAATGATGTTATATCCAGAATTTTAATCCGCCCATTCAAGTATCGTGAATCCAACGGCCACGATTACAATTCTGGAACTAACATTATTAATCTGGATATAAGATTCTGGACCATAAAATTTCTTAATAAGGTGTGTCTTCACTTCAGCAACCTATTCAAATAAATAAAGCAGTACCGTCACGGAGTTGAGCCTGTTGCTCCATGGACCGTAACCGAAACTTGATCTTGCTGTTCTCGTTAGCAAGTCCAGCAGAGTCACGCTGAATGCAAATGAAAAATCAGCACAATGGTAAAATGAATGAATGCATTACAAAAGGATATAAATTTTAAGATCCCTCACCTGAAGCAGAGCAAGTTTGGCAGACAGTGTCGTTGCTTCTGTCTATAGAGTCTGGACCTTGTGTTCCAATTCGGTAATATATCTCATCTTTCGCTCTTTCGACTGTGCAGCACATTGACGGTTGGCTAAGATCCTAAAAATAATAATATGGAGCGTATTATAGGAAAAAGGAGCGTACAGCGAGGTTCTCACGGTATACTATACAGTGAGATCAAAACGACGCATTTCGAACGTATCAGTGGGCCCATGCAAAAGTGTTAAACACACATTTTTTAGTTGCAGCAATTTTATCGTGTCACTTAGTCCTTTTTACTATACAGTGGCAGCAATTTCATCGTATCACTTAATCTTTGTATACTATACAGTGACAACCTCACTATATGCCGCCTGGACCCGTATTATATAGGGCCAGGCACAACATAAGCAAGCTGAAAAATCATAGCTGGTCTAGAAGGATATACTACTTTTTCACCCGCTTGGGATCACTGCATGCTATCTCGGCAAGTTTCACATTAGTCATAATCTTCTTAAGTTCTGCGTTGCTAAACTCTCCATTGCCAAAATCCAAGCTTCTATGAGCCTTGCGACGAGGAAGACTTTCGCCAACCTTTGATGATCTATAAATACATTAGCAGATGCCGTGACAGTTAAAGAAGGGGATTCCCGACATTGGCAAGGGATAAGAGGGGGTAGCGAATCCGTAGTGAAAGAAGGCGTATGGGATACTGTCATATCCCAAGTATTTTGAATATTAGTAATGTGAGTTCTAGAATGTTCGTATATTTTGTATAAATATGGGTGGTAGTCTTGAAGGAGGGATATGGAATGGAAGTGAATTTCTAAATTTTCTATGCCTCTGTTCTCTCGAAACTTCTTGTCTGCTCTATGAGTTCGTCTTCTTCCCCCAAACTTCTCTTCTAAATTCTCCCTTCTTCTGTCTTCTTGAATCCACATCAGTGGAAATTCTCATTTTCTTGGAAAGTTCTTCTCTATTCTCCCATTTCATCTGCACTCTCCCTCCCAAAAATTCATCTTCAGTTTGTCCAAGTTATGACAGCGGAAGCGTGGTGGGCCCATAACCCACAGGTCCTAGGATCGAAACCTGGCTCCGATACCACTGTCATAACTTGGACAAACTGAAGATCCGGAACTTGTTCCCCGCCGATCCACCGCGCCCTGCCGTAAAACGAGCAAATTAAGAACCCGAATCAAATGGAAATCGACCGAAAAACAAAGGATAAACTAGAACAGAATGGAACACAAATGCTTGGGAACCGTACCTCGCTTCGACATTTTTACTTCTCTCCCTCCAGATCAGAGGAACAAAACGACCACGGGCAGTGACTTTAAAAATTATATGCGGCAAGTTTAAGCCCCTCCAGAATATGTAGTCCGGGCTAGGGTTTCATCAAGACTAAGAGATTGTTGGCTCAATTTAAATTTTGAGGCTCAAATTTATCAAGTGTCTTAGGATCTAGTGGGATTTTGTAAAATTATCCTATTAAATCTCTTGTTCAGTAGGAGGGATGAGTAGGATTTTCCACTAAATCTCATTTGATTAGAAATAATGTGGGAAAATATTTCCTATTTAAAATGATGGAATTTAGTGGACAACTTTAATATTTTCCTACAAAATTATTGAAATAATTATAAAAAATTATAAATTTCAAAAATATTGTTTTTGGAAAAAATAAAATGTATTCGAAAATATTTTTTTCAAAAAAATAAAAATATTTTTTTTCAAAAAAAAATAATTTTAAAAAATAATTCGAAAATATTTTTTCGAAAACAAAATATTTCAGAAAAAATATATTTCGAAAATAAAATATTTTTTCCAAATATTTTTTTGAAAATAAAAATAATTCGGAAATAAAATATTCCGAAAAAATATTTTTTTCGAATATATCTTTTTCAAAAAAATATAAAATCCTAAAATTCGTAAGGTTAAAAGTGTAATTATACTTAAATTTTAAAATCATTCCATAAACTTATCCTGTTTACTAAACGGTAGATTCTAAAATCCCACTATATCCTTAACCACTTAAATCCTACATAATCCTGCGTACTAAGCGCAGAATAACTTATTTCATCCCACTAAATCCTATCCACCTATATCCTATTTGTCCTTACTACTAAACACACTCACCCAATTAAGTTCCAGCCCAAATCTTGGATCATCATGCAGGTGCACAGGAAAATGGGGCTGGTGATGGATTATGGTGGCCCGAAAGGAGAATCTAAACATTGTATGAAGAGAGATGCTACAGGGACTACATGAAACCGAAATATTAAACCGAAAAGAGGGGAATTGTTGAAAATATCCTTCCCACTAAGCATAGGAACATGTCAAGTCAGGGTTATTTTCGTGATTTAGCACATATTCGATTTAAAATTCAGTCAACCAGGTTGTACGCACAGCGTTTTCCTTGTATGAATGAGATATGAGCAAAAGCGAAGAAGTCCATATACATATCTTTAAATCATTGAATGTGTAAATTTTTGAATGTGTCCTGTCAGTCCGTTGTAGTTGTTAAATTGTCGTATCGTGTTGAAGTCTTCAGCGCGAAATCTTTAATGTGCAATTAAGGAATCACACTGAAGGCTTCAGCATGCATTAAGGTCCGCGCTGAAGCCTTCATTGTGACCTTTCCCGCCCCCTTCCGCATTATTGGCTTCTGCGTGGATTCTCCTATTTAAATGGTATTTCTGGCTTCCATTTACCTACACCTTCAAAACAGATACAAGTTGAAGTGTCTATCTAGAAAACATCCACAGTTTAAAGTGTCAAGAGAGCAGCTACCAGTTATCTTCTTATTTTTCAGATTTATTTTGTAACATTCATTTTTGTGCATTTAAAATGTTTAATATTGAATTAATATTAATTTATTTTTAATGTTCTATGTTAAAATATATTATAATGGATAATTTTAGCAGTTTTGTTTTTTTATTGATTTTCCGGTTCAGGTTTGCAAATCTCTGATTTAAATATGCCTCCGGAGTATGTCGAGGCAAGTTCATCAACTCAAAATCCTGATTATTCACATCAATCGTATCCAAATTATTCACCATATCCTTTCTCACTAAGCCAAGATATGTGGTCTCAACTGATGAGCCAAGGAGGTTGTTCTCAGCCACAAAATAGTTCAAAGTAATGCAGCTGACCACTTGTCCCTTATTATCGATCCAGTATGTGATACAGCAGACATTGATGTAGATGACATCAATTCTGAACCTGACACTGAAGATGAGGGAGAGGATATGCAACCCAATCCGGTGCGGCCACGGGTAGATCAACTATATGATGGATCATACATTCCATATTATCTGACGGCATGTCCTATGATAGGGGACTCAATGAATATTCCACCTCCATTGAGCAGAAAATGTTTCGATGAAGACACAAATCTGCTTGCAGAGGGTCAACTATTTAGAAATAAGGCTCATCTGCAACATTCAGTAATAAAGTACCATATTATGGTGGCAAAAATGGAGTTCTGGGTGGTTAAAAGCGATAAGAAATGGTGATATGTTGCATGTAAGCATCATTCCGAAGGTCAAGGATGTGATTGGGCACTCACTGCGCAAATGGAATATAATTTATATTAGGCCAGAGCACAGGTGCGATACTAATGTGGTGACCGATTACCATAGTAATCTGACAAAGACATTTGTTGCAAACGAGTTGCGCGGCCTAATCCGAATAAAACCAGGTAATACAAATTTATTTTTCTGTGCATTTATTATATATGTACGACCGTAATTTGACGAAAATATTTTTATTTTTTAGGCTTCACGATATATATGACTCAGCAATTGGTGCAAAATAGATATGGATTTGAGATCCGATATTCAAAGGCTTGGTGGGCAGTCCAACGTGCTAGTGAAATAGAGCGTGGTATGTGGACATATGGTGCTGCACGTCTACCTGCCTCTCTCGCAGTACTACAACATTGGGATCCGATACATGTTGTGGATTGAAGGCTTTAGGATATTGACAACCCAAGGGAGAAGGAGCTGAAATATATGTTTTGGGCCTTTGGTCCTTGCATCACTGCGTACCGACACTACCGACCTGTTCTGTCTGCAGATGAAATACATCTATACTGCACGTACAGATTGAAATTACTTGTGGCGGTAGCATTAGATGTCAATGGACACATATTGCCAGTTGCATTTGCATTAGTAGATAAAGAGAACACTTAGGCGTGACATTGATTTCTTGAGAAGTTAGAAGAGCACGTTGCGTCAAAGAATGATAGGCATCATTGCTTAATTTCGAACAGGGGTTCCGGGATTTTTGGAGTTATTCCTGACGTACGTGCATTCAATTGCGAAAGAGGTAACTTTAGATTTTGCTTATGTCATATATGCTCAAATCTTAATCGTGATTGTAAAGATAAGGTGACCCATGAAATGACATGGAAAGCCAGTTCACGAGTTAGCCAGACAAAGTTCCACAATCAGATGACCGCAATTTTCCGTCGGAATCCAAAAGTACACGACTATCTTATGAACATCCCTTTGGAGATGTGGACACTGTCGTATGATGGAGGACCACGTTGTGGAATAATAACCACAAATCAGGTGGAGTGCTTTAATGGAGTGTTGAAGGGAACGCAGCGATTGCCCATAATATCGATCGTGCAACAGACGCATGATAGTTGCATTGACTACTTCAACGCATATAGGAGTGATTGTTTGTGCATGACATCATCTCTTGATGCGTGGAGTGAGAAAGTCTGGCATTTTTACGAGCGAGTTGTGGCACGTGCTCCGATGCACGAAGTGAAACCATTCGATCAGATTGAGGGTGGAACTCAATTTCACGTGCAAAGTTTGTACTAAGGGCTCACGTGAACATCATCATGTCGAGTTAAGTATCTACAACTGCTCTTGTGGTAAGTGGTCTTGATACGACATTCCGTGCTCTCATGCGATACGGGTTAGTTTTTTATTAAACAACATTTTACTAAATAACTTATATCTTGATCTTAACATTTGAAAATTTGTAGACTTGTCGAAAATATCATAAGGACCTCATGAATTATTGCATTTTGGAGGTGACAATTATCGAGCTTAGGCGCATGCATGAGCAACCATGGCATGCGAGAGGTCCACATATACAAGAACCAACTTCTGCATTTTAGTTGATACATAAATTTAAACTGAAGAAAAAGACAAGGACCGGTCGGAGAACACCTGATGAAAAAATACATAATGAACAAGACGAAAACGTAATTCCATCTTAAAATAGTGTAGACAAACCTCCTGATCGTGAGCGTGTGCGTGGTAGAGGAAGTAGGCGTGGTAGAAGTGGTGGCGTACATATTAATTGATATATATATAGTATTGTGTATTAAGCATTTATTGTATCAATGAACTCATTTTTGTAGTTATCCACATGAGTCCTGTACAGGTTGTTGCACAGGCAACACAACAACGCACTCCCCTAACTGTACATGGGTATCCTCGATAAATTTGCTATGTACAATAACAAGTCCATATGTATCCTATATCCGCTACGATCCGGAAATATAAGGTCACCCAAAATCAGGGCTAGGATGCCCCGAGCATAATACTACACATCTAATTCATCGCTATTTTCATCTATCTGTATTAATTTAAAATGTTCTCCTATTGTGGAAGACTTCATCATACCATGGTATATATCCTCAGCACCAACCTAAATTCCGTAGAACTGCTCCATATGCTGCTGGATATGAGTTAAAGACCATGACAAACCAGTATCTTGCAGCCCAGAAACTGCCAACCCATTAAGTGGGAGTTCCCATATCATAGAAACATCCTGTAACGTGATTATACACTTCCCGAATGGTATCCAAAATGTGTGCGTGTGAGAATGTCACGATCAATCAGAGTTGCCACAAAATGCCAATCTATCTGCATAGAACAACTCTGATATATCCCCCAAAATCCAGCAGCAACTATATAATTAATAACCCTATCATGCAAATTAAGACTACGAAGTCATTTATCGAGATGTCTATAGTTTACTATAGCATAAACACTTATTTCACATCTTAAAATACGTGTACTTCTATGATTCTTCAAATCTCTGATAACATCCTGAGAATCGGGGCGATACAGACAGGGATGCTGGCTCTCATCCTGACTATAACTCATAATGAGGGAGCGGTTACTGTGCACAGCTCTTGCGTGCTTAATTCCGTACTCAACTCACGCTTCCCATCACTCGTCGTCGAAATTGATTGTACCATTGGAAAGACAATGCATAGGAGATCAAAAGCTCCATGTTTTGATTCGGTCCCGACGATGAATTTCTAAAACCCTATTAAGGACTACTTAACCCAAGGAGAAATGTGAAACTAAATTAAACGGTGATAAAGTCGTC
>JAOYMZ010000020.1:470516-485126 GCA_025802335.1 Pinguicula primuliflora | reverse complement strand
ACAGCAGCTAAGAGAATCCATCAGCTATGCAGTTGAAATCAGCAACAAGAATCAGCTTCTGCACTTCTGGTTTTTCGCCCTTTTTCTTGCTCCTGACGGCCTCCAAAAATTGTCCTCTGAATGAATTTTTTCTCCTCCATTAGGACTTCATTCCTGTGTAATTTCAGAATTATCCCTCCAGCCGTTTGAAAGATAGGAATTTTTTATGAGGGCAGAACTGTATTTGCTGATACAATTCTGTATGTATTCTCAATTGGTCCCCAAAGTGAGTTAAGACGGGCTAAAGTGCACCTACAGTCAACATGAGATATGATTCTGAGCTCGTAGGCTAACTCTTGACAAAGGTTTAGATTTTTCCACACACCGTGACAGGTGTGCAACCATCTTGAGGGTTGGATTGACAATAACCAACAAATTGTCACAAAAGTGAAAAGTGTTTGCAAAATATTTTAAATATTTACAAAAATGTTACCATCAAAAGCACTCTAAAAGCAACTCTAGAGATGCTTCTGACTTTTAGGCTTTTTTTTTACTTCTCCACCGCAAAAGTCAAAAGTCAAAAGTCAAACAACAAAAGCTTAATTCACAAATACTGTAAACTGACTTTTCAACTGTCAAAAGTCTAGAAAGTATTGCGTCTTGGAGGATAAAATTTCTCTTTCACTGTGTAGGTTGTTTTATGTCTTTTGGATGTAAGACCCGCCACAGCTTTGAACAAAGCCTGCCACGTCACCGGACAAGGGTGTTAAGGAGATTTCCTTCAGTGGTCCTGAGATCATGAAAAATTGTCCTGCCCCGACCACTCTCCTCCCGGGGTTCATCTTGTCTGAAAGTCAAAATCCTGTTTCAAGTTTCTAGACTAACCGTATATTCGGATTTATCTTTGTTTAAGCCATGTATATTATTAAGACCTCCTATTTAATTTTATTTTTTTTTTCTTTTTTTCGCTGGCCCTGCCAGTTACCCACACATTCATTCACCACTATTTACGAATAATAAAACCAAGAAAAAACAATCCGTAACCTTTTAATAATTTTATTAACTCATTCTTTTCTGTTTTAAAATAAGTGTGATATATTTTTTTTAAATTGCTTAATCAATAGGATCGAGCTTATTTATGGTGGGGATAGCAAGTCAAAGTATTAATCAAGAAAGAGATTGATAAGTACACATCAATTAACATTTAACAAAGAAGGAAAATACCTCGGATTCAAAATTGCATATTACAATCTCACATATTTCTAAGAAGGTCTTTACAATTTTTTTGTGGTGCCAATTTGTTTTCGTTAAAGCAAATGATGCAATTTGATTGCTTGATAGATAGCCATTAACCACTCCAACACCGTTAAAATTTTAATTACAATGTAGAAAGTCAATGAAGGGTTAGACCAATTAATTCTAAAAATGACAGTTGTACTCGAAGCTCATGAGTTCAAATTTTTTCAGTGACATGAGCCTGTGACATATGACTGCCAAGCATGGGTTACTTTCTACTATGGTTTGCAGGCTATTGTGGTATGACATTGAATTTACCACAATAGCCTGCAAACCAAATTACAATAATTCCATGGAAAATAATCAAGGCCCGATACAATATGTACCCGGCCCGAAAATAAAGAATTACCTTCAGCTGGGGACATACGCAAGTAAAAGTTGGACTCTCCGCATCGGATCACGGCTCGGTTATTTCAGGCATTTGTTTTGTATTTCGCTGCCGCTGCTGCGCTTTCCTTATTTTGACCGGAGTCCATCTTTCTTCGTAGCTCTCTTCAAGGTTTTGTCTGTTTTTATCTCCGGTTTACCTTTCTCCGTCGTTGCGGCGTCGGCAGAAAGGGTGTTTAGATTAGGTTGTCATTCGGGAGAGAGATTACTCGATCGCTAGACTTTTGTCAAAGTCGCCGGCAGTCTTCCTCTTTTGTTGCTCTTGGCAAATACTGGAGTCTGAGAGGATCAGATTTTGGGATTGGTTCTTTCGGATCTGAAAGAAAGAGATAGACTTGATCTTCTGGTCAGTATTTGAAGTTTTTTTCGTTTTCTTTGGACGGGAATGGAGCGAGGTTGAGCTGGTGGCTTTGATGGTAGAGTGCGGCGACGGTGGAGGTGGCCGTGTGGTGGCATGATAATGAGTGCAGTGAGATTGTTGTGGCGGTGGTGTTGGTGCGGCGGTGAGCGCTTCTCATGGAATGGCGGATCTTGCTAGCTACAGTCATGCCGAACGTGACAGCGAGCAGGTGATTTTGAGCTTTGACTTACAATTTGTTAGTAAGCTATGGACTTAAAAAGGCATGATCTTGAATGCAATTTGTTGATGTTCTTCTCTAGGAGAGTCCATATCCTTATGAATCACATGCAGGAAAATAATGCTGGGGAATTTGGGTGATTCTTTCGTTAAATTGTATTCTTAGTGTAATGGTGTGAATAATCAATGATGGAATGCGTTGGAGGTGTATTTGCTAACCGATTGTTCACTTTTCTTTTATCTTTCTAATTTTAGATGTATGGACTTCAACATGGAAGCTTTTGAAATTTTAAATAAACTTACTCATATTTCATGGTCTGTTGTGTTTTGTTATCGTGTGTATGAAATTCTGCTGCAAAGAGTTAGCATCTTTCAAATTCTTGATCCATTACTAAATTTACAGCATGCGGCAATATTTGAGTTTGTGTTTCGTCTATTCCAAACTTTACAGGTATTGATTGCTCTAAAGAAGGGAGCTCAACTTCTGAAATATGGTCGTCAGGGAAAGCCTAAATTTTATCCATTTAGACTCTCGAATGTAAGGCTAATATACCATATATTGCAACATTTTCTGGCATATTGCTTCGTTTTGTTTTTTTTGCAATTTCCCCCCGTCTATCATTCAATTACCGTGCTCCTATAAAAAATACTAGAATGTTTTCCGCTAGTCTGCCAGAAGCTGTTAGAATTGCTTCAATGGCAAGGTTAATCTGCATTGCCGCAGCTTCAGATTTGATATCCACTTAAATGCTCTCCATATTATGTGTTTGTGTCTGTAAATTTGAACTTCTTTCTAATTTTACATCGCAGGATGAAAAATCTTTGATTTGGGTTTCTAGTGGTGGTGAAAGGAGGTTGAAGCTAGCTTCAGTTTCAAGAATCATCCCGGGACAAAGAACTGTAATATCTTGCTTATGATAATTTTGACGTTTTGCAATGGCTTGTCATATTCTTTCTTTAGTTCCATTGGAATTATTGCGTGAACTTGTTCTCCAGGCTGTTTTTCAGCGTTATCTTCGCCCTGAAAAGGAGTACCTGTCCTTTTCTCTCATATACAACAACGGGAAAAGATCCCTTGACTTGGTTAGTGAAAAAGCAAATTTCATTTTTTCCTTATGATTGTTTAATTTTGAACACTAGCTTTTTCTTGTGAATTATTAGATCTGCAAGGACAAAGTTGAGTCAGAATTCTGGATAGGTGGCCTTAAATCACTGATATCATCAGGACAAGCTGGGCGATCAAAAATTGATGGATGGGGTGATGGAGGCCTTTATTTCGAGGTCAGTTTCACCTCCAAGACTCTCCTTTCTCCCTGCTTTGAGAAACTCAAGAGTTTCTTTTGTTCAATTGTGGTAAAGACTCAAGATATTATATCTGTGTTACTCTCCAAATGTTTCAATTCGAGTTTTGAAGTGGTGCTTTATTCATTTTCATTCTTTTAAGTTAGGATAATATAATTACGTCGAAATAAGCTAAAGGCTTGTTTTGCGCAGAAGTATTACTACTTCTTCAAGTATTTCTTCTACTACTTCTTCTTATTTTTAGAACCTGTAGTGTTTTGCGCAAGTGCTTAAAAATAATCATTTAAAATTTTATTTTAATTATATATAACAAACTTAATATTAGATTACTAAAATAACCTTAATTTATTAAACTAAATATATTGGTTAAGGTTAATTTGATCATAAAAATATTTATATTTGGATATTATTACAAAAATGTCATTCTTATTTTTAAGAAGGAAAAAAAGCATCTCATGATGTGCTTATTTTTAAGAA
Source organism: Pinguicula primuliflora (assembly GCA_025802335.1). Taxonomy (NCBI): domain Eukaryota; kingdom Viridiplantae; phylum Streptophyta; class Magnoliopsida; order Lamiales; family Lentibulariaceae; genus Pinguicula; species Pinguicula primuliflora. The sequence continues at coordinate 481,108 of JAOYMZ010000020.1, read as the reverse complement.
GAGAGGTTCTAAAAAACAGAACAAGCACTAGTACTTGTATTACGCAAAACACTCAATTTTTTTAAAAAGTTGCTTATAAGCACAATTAGAATCATAAGCACTTCGCGCAAAACAGGCCTTAAGTATGAATTGCGAAATCGGCATTTCCTTTGAGTTTGGTACCCGTCGTCTCCTATTACCAAAATCAGATGGTAATTTACTGTTTGCTATATTGCTGATTTTTTTTACTGTTAGCTAAATTACTGATTTTTTTTACTGTTGGCTAAATTACTGATTTTTTTTATTGTTTGCTATTGCTAATTAAACAGTCTACTAAATTTTCCAGGATAACAAAGATTTGACATATAGTAGCCCAAGTAATAGTTCAGTGGGCGGTGCACGAGAAGGGAGCTCATCAGAGGTTTCCATTAGTTCAAACATAGTTACTTCTCCCAAAACCTTACCCCCTGGTAATTTGGTGTATTCAGAAAAGTCACATGCAGCATTGGATCAAATGACTATTCAGGTGAAAGGATCTAGTTCAGATGCTTTTCGGGTTAGTGTATCTAGTGCCCCCAGCACCTCCAGTCACGGTTCGACCCCTGATGATTGTGATGCATTAGGTGATGTTTATATTTGGGGTGAAGTTATATGTGATAATATTGTCAAGATTGGGCCAGAAAAGAATGCTAGTTCCATCAGTACAAGAGCTGACATTCTTCTTCCTAAGCCATTGGAATCCAATGTTGTTATCGATGTGCAATCTATAGCATGCGGGGTCAGGCATGCTGCTCTCGTCTCAAGGCAAGGTGAAGTCTTTTGCTGGGGTGAAGAATCGGGTGGACGGCTCGGTCATGGTGTTAGGAGCGATGTAACTCAGCCTCGCCTGGTGGAGTCCTTGAGTTTTTGCAATGTGGATTTTGTCTCGTGTGGCGAGTTCCACACTTGTGCTGTCACAATGGCCGGTGAACTCTACACATGGGGTGATGGCACACACAATGCCGGGCTCTTGGGTCATGGCTCTGATATCAGTCACTGGATACCAAAGAGAATATCAGGCCCCCTTGACGGCCTTCAAGTTGCCATGGTTTCATGTGGTCCATGGCATACTGCCTTGATAACATCAAATGGGCAGTTATTTACTTTCGGAGATGGAACTTTTGGTGTTTTGGGTCATGGAAACAGGGTAAATATGCCGTATCCAAAGGAAGTAGATTCTCTTTCAGGACTGAGAACAGTTGCCGTAGCGTGTGGGGTGTGGCATACTGCTGCTGTTGTCGAGGTTATTGTGACTCAGACCAGCTCAAGTTTTCCCTCTGGAAAGCTGTTTACTTGGGGTGATGGTGATAAAAATCGCCTTGGACATGGTGACAAGGAAGCAAAACTGAAGCCCACATGTGTATCTGCGCTGATTGACTACAATTTTCACAAAATTGCATGTGGTCATAGTTTGACAGTTGGACTGACCACCTCCGGGCGTGTCTTTACAATGGGAAGCACGGTCTACGGTCAGCTCGGAAATCCTCAGTCTGATGGGAAGTTGCCTTGTTCAGTTGAAGACAAAATTGCTACTGAATCTGTCGAAGAAATTGCCTGTGGTGCATATCATGTGGCCTTGTTGACATCAAAAAATGAGGTTTACACCTGGGGTAAAGGAGCCAACGGGAGATTAGGCCATGGAGATATAGAAGACAAGAAATTGCCAACTCTGGTCGAAAGCTTAAAGGATCGACATGTCAAATTTATTGCTTGCGGTTCAAATTACACGGCAGCTATATGTCTTCATAAATGGGTGTCTGGCGCTGAGCAGTCCCAGTGCTCAGCCTGTAGACAGGCATTTGGTTTCACCCGAAAGAGGCATAATTGCTATAATTGCGGTTTAGTACACTGTCATTCCTGCAGTTCAAGGAAAGCACAACGAGCAGCATTGGCGCCTAATCCCGGCAAACCTTATCGTGTATGTGATCCTTGTTTTGTGAAACTTAGTAAGGTGGTTGATGCCGGAGGCAGCAACCGGAGAAATTCTGGTCCGAGATTGTCCGGTGAAAACAAGGACCGTTTGGACAAGGCTGATTTGAAGCTAGCCAAGTCTGCTGCCCCCTCAAACTTTGATTTGATCAAGCTATTGGATACAAAAGCCGCCGCCAAACAAGGAAAGAAACCTGATGTTTTCTCGTTAGGTCGTTCATCTCAAGTGTCTTTATTACAGTTGAAAGAGGCTGTCATGGCTACAGCTGTTGATGTGCGTAGAACAGTTCCTAAGCCAGTTCATGCACCATCAAGTATTAGCTCCAGATCTGTGTCTCCCTTCTCGAGAAGACCAAGTCCTCCACGTTCTGCAACACCAGTTCCTACAACGACAGGGCTTTCCTTTTCGAAAAGCATCACGGATAGTTTGAAGAAGACGAATGAACTTCTAAATCAAGAAGTTCACAAGTTACGTCTTCAGGTATTGGCACCAAGTTCCTCCTGTTCTCTCTTTTCAGTTTTATACCCCCAAGAAAGCTCTAAGTAACTTCTGTGTGGTCAAATAGGTTGAAGGTCTTAAAAACCGTTGTGAACTGCAAGAGGTGGAGCTACAAAAATCCACAAAGAAAACTCAGGAAGCAACGGCATTAGCTGCGGATGAATCTGCTAAATGCAGAGCTGCCAAAGAAGTGATCAAATCACTCACTGCGCAGGTTCCTTTTTTTGCTGCTTTTAGTTTCTTTCAGCATATTGATGAATATTCTATTCACTTCTTGAAGTTTTATCATCTTCCAGCTGAAAGACATGGCAGAGAGATTGCCTCCTGGAGCGTATGATCCCGAAAGTCTCAAGCTCATTTACCTCCCTCCGAATGGTTTGGAACCAAATGGCATACACTCTCAAGGGTCCTACGGAGAAACCAATTCCAGATCCAACACGATCAATGCCTCGCAGGTGGCTTTAAACTCGGGAATGGATTCAGAAAGGCCGAGTAGGATACAAGGCGGCCCGTCTGACTTTACCGGTGAAACTAGCTTAGCTGCTGCTGCAATTGGGAAACCCCCCTCCGCCTCCAATAAAACCGACAACATATTGGATCCCAGACTTCAAAACGGTATTGGTGGAAATACTGACTCTAACTGGAGCAGGTTGTCTGAAACTGTTAACACTAGAGAATCCGGTGCACATCAGGAGAGCGAAAAAGGTTCGAAATCGAGATGTGTAGTGGAGCCGAGCGATGCTGGCCAGGTTGGGGCAGAATGGATTGAGCAATATGAACCTGGCGTGTACATAACACTTGTTTCTCTCCGAGATGGAAGTACAGATCTCAAACGTGTACGCTTCAGGTACTTGAAAGATCAAATATACTCTACATAATCTCTCTCTAAACTTACTGAACGCTTTCCATATGCAGCCGGAGAAGGTTTGGGGAACACCAAGCCGAGACATGGTGGTCAGAAAACCGCGAAAAAGTTTACGACACATACAATGTGCGAGGATCAGACAAATCGTCGGTTTCTGGGCATGCTGCTCGGAGATCAGAAGGAGCACATTCACCTTCTTCGCAGTTGTAACTTGAAAAGAGACAGAAGATCAAAAGAGTTTCTCCATCTCACAATACAGTGGTAGTTTTGCTGGAGCCACACTGGAAGTAAACAAGATGACCTATTTTTTATCCCTACGAAGCATTCATCATGCCCCTTTGTTTTGCCTATTCATGTTGATCACTAATATTTAGAGACGTGTAGCTAATGTGCAGGGCAACCATTCACACTGTGTAAATAGAGAAGCAGATATTATTGTTACACTTTCCTCGACGAACATCTGGTGCTCCGATTATTTGTATTCGTATCTGCAGGTCCAGGACATGAGACTACCATATCCATGAACCCGATAACATATAATAAAAGGGTAGAAACCAATATCTCCCATGTCTGGTTTTTACCTCTTCTTTCAAGTTTATGCCTACGAAACGAAATATCATAACATACCATATGAGTTTTGGTTCCAGACTCGTGGACTATCCAATGTTGAGTAGCTTGTGTTCAATCCAAATGAGATTGAAACCTATATGATTCGATTTGACATTTTGGGGATCCCGCGTAATAAAATTGCAAACTTTTTTTTTAAATATGGAGGTGTTCAGAATACAAAGATTACATGGAACTAGGCAAAACAAGTACCATCAAGTGGCTTAAAAGACAAAAGTTTGAGGCATCAAGTGAGGCAGTTGAGGCTTGTGCACTGATGATAACTCATACTCCAACTGGCTCGATACACTTCCATAGTTCAGGTTGGTCACTCCCTCCAAAGGCGATAACCGGTTTAGTGGTTTCTCGGAGAATAACTTCATATGGTAGTCAACATAGTTTAAGGCACTTTTAGCCATCAAATCCGCTTGCCTATTATCCTCTATTTGGATGTAAGCAGTATTCGAGAAAGCATTGAACGGCCCTGATGCATTTTTGGACCGCCCAGCGCCCAGACCGCCTAGGCGGCGCTCAGCTGACAGGGCAAAGGCCCTTTTTATATTTTTAAAAAAATCCTAAAAAGAAAGCGGCCGCCCAGGGCTGGTCCGCCCAGCTCACCGCCCCGCCTCCAAAGCGGGGCGATTTTGAGAGTGCGGCCACAGTAGCCGCGCTCTAGAACACTGAATGTAAGTAATGTCAAATGTCGGGAACTTCTTGAGGAGCGCTTTGATGGCCTTTAAAATGGATAAGTTGTTCCTAACTTGGCCTGATCGTTTAGTAGTTGGACGACTTCTGCACAATCTGTGAATAGATGAATGTTGTTTAAACCCTGTAAGGCTGTTAGATTAAGCTCATGTCATATTCCCCAAAGTTCTGTAGTGAGAGGTGAGCATCTCCCAATATATAAGCTGAAACCTAATTTCCATATTCCTTGTGAGGATTGAAAATAACCAGCAAGTGCTGCTTTGCCGTTGTGTTAGATCACTGCAGCATCAGTGATTAGATTTAGTGCTGGTTCTCGTGGGGATTTCGCTGAATTTGCAGGGATGCTTGGTGTGAGAGTGATCCTGCTCTCAATCATGAATGCTTTCTTTGTGGTCTGGACGATTGCCCAAATTTGAAAGATACCTTCACCCTCTTGTTGTTGGTTTTCCTTGCAATCTTAAGGATGTAATCTTTTTTTATACAAATGATGCCACTATTATAGGATATCATTAGAAACAGAGCAAATGTACCTCATTTTGTTGTAGTTGTCATTAATAACACATCACAATGTTGCCATGGTTATTGGACCATAGGGATTAGGTAATTCTTGGATTGATAGATTGATGTATTTCGACCTGTACATAAGTGTTGTAGCATACCCTATAATAGTTGATTCTCAACTGAGTGCAGCCCATTTATTGAGACTCTATTTACACTCTAGCAACTTGTGGTTGTGTCGATTGAGCAGTTTGAGCCCAATCCATAGAAACAAGTGATTCTGACTTTTATTCATTTTATTTAATGTAGAAAGACATTTATTTGCAACTATCTTATACCATAAATAAAATCATATATTCAAAATGTCTTGGATTGTTGGAACTTGGAGTTGCAGTTTATATTTCATTTACTCGATTTTTTTATATGTAATGTTGCTGAGAGGATTTGAATCCGTAACCTTTGAGTGCAATTGTTACTCCCCTAACCAACCTCTTTCACCTATTTCATTTACTTGATCTCGAATGAAAGGTGTATTGCTTATAGTAGTAGGGATAAGTCATCAATTTTCGGAAAGATAACTTGCAAAATATGTCAAGTCAAGCCTATTATTCATAGAGCAGTACCATTAATAATTATATTCATAACCTAAAAAGGTTCGCATAATTAACCAAGAATTAGAATGTAGTTGGTAAAAGAGGAGAGGATCATACATCTTTTTTGTACATGTTAATACTTCACCAAATACACTAAACAAAAAGGACGCTATAGAAATTGATGGGAAAAGTGAACTCAGTTATTGGCAAAAGTTTATATCGAAGTCGCCAATGACATCATTGTTTTTCAAGTTTTACATAAAATTTCAAAATTCTATTATTTTAAGTGATTTCGACAAACTCCAAAACGCATCCATATTTTTTTTACAACTATTATAAGGAAGGATAACATCCATGGAAAACCCAAAAGTCAAGAGAGTGGTATATCGACGCTTAATCAATATGCAGGTATGTACCGTTTGGTGTAGTATAGAAGAAGAGACATCTCAGACCTATATTGTACAACAGTACATGTGATGATGTGAGCATGCAACTGAAATTAGGGAAGTTGTCTATAGCTGGCATAGGTTACGGTAAGGATGAAATCTCGAGTTTTCAATGTTGTTATGGTCAATAACTTGTTTTTAATTCTAACTAGATATAACCCGTGCCTAAAGTCACGGTGTCACGGATATTGAAACGATTGTTTAAAAAGGAAAAATTAGGGTTGAGGGTTAATGAGAGAGAAATGATGAAAGAGAATGTAAAAAAAGTTAAAAGTGCTAATTCACTAATAAGATTGCAAAGGTATAGTTAAAGTTGTAAAAATCGTCCTATATTAATATTCTAATTTGAACTGTACATCTGTCAATTAAACGGTTAAGATTAGCTAAGTCATTTCAAAAGACTTAAATGACTCATTTGATGTGAATCGTTAAATTGTCAAGTGAAGTACTCAAATTAAAATTGAGCACAACTACTTTTAGAGCACACCAACATTCTCATATGAGAATTCCTCTACCATAAAGTTTGTTAGATAGTGCCTTTACTTAGCATTCATATTTTAACTTTAAATTTGCGTGAACCTTGATAAATAATTTTGATTTATAATGATAGTGAAAAAGTGATTCTAAATTTCTTACAAACTTTCTTTTCGAATGTGTTATGACCATTGACCTAAATTCAATATTCGAGAAAGTGTTTGGCGGTGCTTAGGCGACATTTGAGCAGGACGAATGACGATCACTTATGCGGCTCAAAACTGATATAGCACACCGCTTGAAAGGGGTGCACTGACACCCCTCTCTCACAATATTGAGAGTGGGGCCTACACAAGCGCGCACACATCAACATTAGTGTGTGTTTCTGTACTTATGGGGTTCGAAATAAGAGTGCGTTATAGAGATGATGTATGCAGCTTCTGCGATCTACATTTCGACCAAAGCCTAAATCCCGTGAAATTTCACATGCACGTACCCTACCAAATTCAATACACTACATTTTTGGGTCAATTTAAATCGCCTAAATTAAAATTCATAAAGATTCTTAAATGTTGTAATCAAGACAATTCAATGATATGTCACCAATTTCAATTTCATCCAAATGAAGGGTATCTCTCGAATTCAGGTTCGCTTTTTTGCACTGCAAACCCAACTTGTCTTTGAGTTGTCCATCTGAGCATTTCAAACTTCAACAAATAAAATCAATTAAAATATTATGTTGTGAATTCATTATATCGTAGATTCCATACACATGGGAAAACCATTCAAATATTGTGCACATTTGGACAACAAACTATGACTTAGTTGTAAAAAAACGTCACCTCTAACTAACCAATGTTTTTTTATAGCTATCGAATCCTGAAATTATCAAACTCATCAATTGAGCCAGTTACATTCATGGGCGGATGCACCAAGGTGCCCGGAATTTTTTTTTCGAATCTTAGGGCCTATAAAAAGAATTTGAAGTCCAACAGAATTTTGAAGTTCATTCACTCTTTCAGCCAGGGAACAAAGATTCTGTTCGTAATCAATTCTCAGCTCAGCCAAGCGATTACGAAAAGTTTGAAGGCTGGAGCTATGATTTCTGAAGACGCAATCGTTGGTGCAATAATTGGCGGAAAAAGTGTTTTTTCTATTTTTTCCTCTTTGATTAAATTATAATTGTTTTGCTAATTTATGCATTTTATTGTTGAATGCTACTGTTTTATTATTAGGTGTATCATTATGAAAAGAATTACTAATTTTTGCCTAATAAGACGACAAATAATTTTTTGGCAGATAGCATGGTGTGATACATTGAGAGTGATATTTTCTCTCGGATAGAGTATCAAACTATTTTACAACGATTTCAAAGATTGACGACTAGAATATTTCAACTACCGCCAATCGAATAAATACCAAACAAGCATTGTAGTCCGTGTACATGTAATATTTAAAATTAGGTACATTTTTTTTAATTTTATTTGCACATTATATGTTAAACTCCATTTTTTATAATTTTTAAATAGGCACCCCCAGTCGTAGAATTCTGAATCTGTCCCTCCTTGCTTCCTCTCTTTTCAGCTGAGTGGGGGTAAGCCGCATTATTCTAAATCAGCAAGAAGAGGCGCTGGAGCTTTATAGTTGGATTTCTTGATTAGGTCATCTACTTCTCCTTCACTAGTACGTCTACCAAGTTTAGGAACGAGATTTCTCACTGAAGAAATGCTGGAAGATAAGCAGAAAATGTTAGTTAAGATGAGAGATGGAAAGATTTGCAATAATCCTTAATTGCAAATCTTTCCCTCTTTTCCGGGATTTGATTACCATAAATCCCGGGAACCCTAGACCTAGGAGTGCCTATATATACATGTATGATGTACAAGGAAAAGTGTGAATGAAAATACGAAACAAAGGCTCTCCCGTGGACGTAGGCATTTGCCGAACCACGTAACTCTGTGTCTCTTAATTTCTTCATGGTAACGGAGCAGGGAACGAATCCCGGAATCGTCATCTACCATTGAAAGAGGATGACTGGGGAAGCAGCCCTCAAAGAGGCTGCCCGCGTCTAGGAGAGACGCTGATGACACTGATGCAACAGACGGCCATTGTGCCGAAGGAAACCACCGGATCCAGCAGCAACCATCAAGGGGATATCTGCCTTGACGAACCACTGGACAACAACAACTATGCAGTATGGAGATGACGAATGGAGATCGGAATAGGGGGACGAGGAAGGATTGAACACATCACCGGAGAACCACCTCCACCAAAAAAGGGCAATCCAGGGTACCGGATCTGGTGGGAACAGGACTTACAGGTCTATGGATGGATCACCGAGAATATGGAAAAGAGCCTATCTCGACAGTAGTTAAACTTTCCTTCGGCGGAGGACCTATGGAAGGGTTTGGCAAAGACATTCCTATCCGAAGAAGACAACCTACAGGTTTATGATATAACCACGAAAGTTGATGGACTACGACAGGAAGATCGAACTATTGAAGCATATTACGGCCTTAGTCGAGACCTATGGATGGAAGTCGATCGTCGTCGCCCGAATCCTATGAAGGACCCAGACGACATCCTAATGTTCAACAAATTGAAGGACGAACACATACTTTTTAAATTCCTACATGGATTGGATGCAAACTATGATACGATTGTCCGAGAAATCTTAAAGGAGAGGATTTTACCGGATATGGACGAAGCATATGCCACTATCCGACAGGAGGCTGCGCGATGACAAATTCTCGGACCCAGGAATCAGAAAAACGGATCTGAGGGTTCCTCTGGGCTCGGGTCGGGCCTTATCGGAGCGGGCCGTAATGTAAGCGAGGCTCCACTCACAACAGAATCTAGATCCACAGCACAACCCGACCCGGCAACCCATCTTCCTCAGCCATCCACCATGACTACCGCTGTATCATCATCTTTCCAGCGTCCAGCCACCACCGTTAGGAACCCGCCACCGGACGCGCCGCGATCAGAATCGAGTGGATCTGGCCCAAATCCATCATTTCGGGCGCGTGACAACCGAACCTGTGATTATTGTGGCTTCAAATGACATATCAAGAGAGATTGTTGCCGATTTGCCCACGACCGAGCTCATCGTAACTCCGGCAACTGGCATAGAAAAGGAACCGTCGCCCAAGGAGAAGGCCTGGAGGAGGATAACACTGAAGATAATGCTGCCTTTGCGGCAGTTGGGGTCGGAAGGCGAGACACCGCCCGCAATTGGGCCGATAAGGGCGGAGAAAACCGAGTGAGGGGGAAATTTGGTGAAGAAGACGACCGAAGTGATACAGACCGACGCATACATACAAGTACATATCTTAACCATCAACTGAAATCACCAGCATACCCCTGCCTGTTTCAGAAATTTGCAAAAATGCCATCGCTTATTGGGCCTGATCTATCTACGAACAGTGGGCCAAATCTGGCCAAATCTGATGGGCCAATTTCAGGGGCTAAATACTTTGGCCCAAACTGTTTCGGTAATGGAGATGCAGAATTATCTTATGCCTTGGTTAATAAATCCTCACGTACTCTAACCCCACGGAATAGCCAGTGGATATTTGATCGTGGTGCTACAGATACCGTGACCTATGATGCTAAAGACTTGGTGACCCTCCAGGCACCCCAGAAGAATATGATTCAAACCGCTAATGGCGAATTATTACCCGTACAGAAAGCCGAATCGGTTGAAATTACTTCGTCCTTAAAATTGTCCAACTGTTTACCTGTGCCTTCATTATATCATAAGCTTCTCTTGATCAATCATGTCACCAAAGAGTTAAATTGTTCAGTAATAATGTATCCATCTTTCTGTGTGCTACAGGATATCCGGACGAGGGAGATCATTGGGCGCGGCGCTGAATGTGAGGGCTTTATTATGTGGATGAAGTGGTGACATCTGGTGACGTTCTGAGTATTAAAGGAACCAGGAATAATAGAGGATG
>JAOYMZ010000020.1:460267-470416 GCA_025802335.1 Pinguicula primuliflora | reverse complement strand
AAACTGAATGAACATAAACACAATCGAAGAAACTGAATGAACATAAACACAATCGAAGAAACTGAATGAACATAAACACAATCGAAGAAACTGAATGAACATAAACACAATCGAAGAAACTGAATGAACATAAACACAATCGAAGAAACTGAATGAACATAAACACAATCGAAGAAACTGAATGAACATAAACGGTCAAAAACGAGATTATACCTCGTCAAAAAGGGCAACCAACAGTTCACAAAAATAGCCACTAAACCAGATCACATGTTGATAGCATAACCTAGACCACAGTTCAAAAACAAGTTTGCATAACAAAACCATGTTCTTAAACATAAAAGTCCCCTTCACTTCTTCAATTTTACCCCGGCTTCGGTTTTGGAGGAGATAATGTGATATGTAGAGCCTCTAAGCTAGCTTTGTGATCCAGCCGAATAGGGGTAACAAAGGAAGTGAGCCCCATAATATCCTTCAAGGTAGAATGTATGATGAAGAAAATAGAGTCAAAGGATAGGAATGCATCATCATATCTAAGCTTGCAGCTCATTTTCTATATCTCCCAACAAATACGAATCAAGAGCAATCTTCTAACAAAATCCATGGTGGAGCAATGTTGTGGCAACAACCAAGCCTCAAGGTGTGCATCAAAAGTCATAAAAGAGGGTTGTATATCCAAAATGAGCTCAAAATAAGTCCAAGCGATTAGAGCCAATTCACTTTCCATGAAGAGATAAGGAAGAGACACAATGGAATGAGAAGTAATGTAACATGAGCAACAAGAGGAAAGGGGAATACCTCTAATCCAAAGCTTGTCATCCATGGCCAAAATGTTATGTGTCATCCTCCACATGTGTATACTCATCTTACATGATATGTGTTTGGAAGTCCCTATAAGGAGTGATTTTGTACCTTATGATGTCACATGTAGATTTGATTGTGAAGTTTCCATCATTAGTAGGCATTCAAATGTATATATCTTTCTCTTCTTACAAAGAAACATCCATGATCATTTGCACAAAAGAATGGGATAGTTTTAGTTCTACCTTCCTTCTCATTCATTGATGCTCTCGGATAAAGTTCCTCACTTTGAGCTTTGGAGTGTAGCTTGAGTCATATGTCCTAAAGGAGGGCTCTTCATCCATTTGCCCCACCAAAAGTTGCAATCTCCTTCACCAATGAATTATAGAATGTTAGTGAGCATAACATCCCTCACCTCCACCATCCATATCCATGTGTTGGAGTGTAGTTTCATTGCTTGTGCCAAGGATAGACAATACTTCTTGAGCATATATTGAGTCCACAAGCTCCCCTCTTGCCTCATGTTTTACCATAGTTTCATTCCGAAGGCAAGTGAGACATCATTGAGCTCCTCAATTCAAGCTCACCTTCGGATTTTGGAAGACAAATGTTCTTCTAAGATCTTAATGCAACTTTTTCATCCCTTCTCTCCATCCCTAAAAGAAATCTGAGAACATCTCCTCAATTTTGTCAATATAGTAGGCTTCATAATCATCAATTGATAAACAGGCATGCTAAATAGAACATCAGAGATTAGGATCAACCTCCCACAACTTGATAAGTGTGAAGAACTCCATCCATCTAACCTTGCCTTGATCTTGTGTATGAGTGATACGAAAAGATCTCCTCTTTTTTGGCCTTGATACAAAGGAACTCCAAGATAGTTGGTAGGAAGGGATCAAAGTTTAAATTCGGTCCATTCATTGAGAAGATTCAATCTTGTAGAAGTTAAACAATAAGACCACTTTTGTGAATGTTTAAAAGTTGTTCCGAGCAAGCTTCACACTCATGGAGAAATTTCAATACTCTATCCAAAACCATCTTTGTACCACTAGCAAAGAAATTGTTGAGGAGAATTGAATCTATCAACTTTGATATTTGAGTACCAAAAGGAGGTACCTTATAGCATCACTTTAAAATTCTAGGCCAATCTTTCTTATTAGAAATTGTTTATTCCGACTAAAATATTAGAAAATTTAAACTCAAATTGAAATTTAAATGATTTAAAAATTTTAATTTTATGCTAAAATGCTGGAACGAAGTTCTCCAAAAACGTTTGCCTAAGTTGTATGTGACTTGTGAAGCCCAATTATGGGAAAAATTATACACAATCCCATTCCCACTAATGTCCATCGAATGCTGGATGGGCTGAAATGAGCGCATTGGCTGATTTTTTTTAACATATTCGATGATTCAAACCTTGCAACTCCCTCTTCCCACCCACTTATCACCATATCTCCTCCCAACTCAATTACCATGCCACTTTGTTATTCTAGGCATCAAAATTTATTATAACCACTTCTTAAACTCTAAAATAAAGAAATTAACATTAATATTATTGTGTCTCGCGGATGAAAAATCTAAAATCATATCCTATAAACAAAAACTTAAATGATATAAATTTTAAATCTTATAAACATTAAATCTTAAGATTCAATAATTTTTTTTATAATTTTTTAGGAATTAATATTACAATGACCTAACGCCTAAAAATCTAAAACTCTATTCTATAAACTCAAAATACCAAATGTTATAATCCCAAAATTATATAATCATAAATTATATAAACCCTAAATCTAAAATATTATTATTATTTTTTAGGTAAAATCCTTGATTAAAAAAAATCAAATAAGGCTAAAAAATGTTAAACCACGGTGCCGGATCTCGTTCGCAAAACACTGAACAAAATCCAGTGAACGTTTAGCATTTTTGAAATAAATATAGGAGCATGTTCCTCGAATGGGTCCCACTCCACCCGACGGTGATGGACAACGTATAACTCCTCGCGTCCCCATTTTCCGGAGTTGTGCGCGCACACAGGATATCCCACCCCCAGCTGTTGCTGGTCGTGGGGCCAAGTAAAACAGCGGTTCACTTGTCTTTATTCCGCGTCGAACAAAGTTCTATATGCTCCAATTCCTTCTCAACTCGTTAAATATCCCGAGCGACTTTCCGGCCTGACCTCCTCAACCTCCGTTTTTGTCACTGTATAGAGAAAAATCAGGGCCCCTTCAAATATCTCCCTCCCATTTACAATTTCTCTTCGTCTTTCCATCCATAAACTTACCCGCATTTCACCATCCCCCTTCCTCCCATTCATTCACCGCTGCATTATCCTCCAATCCAAACAAGAACACGCACAAACGCGCAGTGGGAGGTGGAAAAGATGAGGGAAATCTTGCACATTCAGGGAGGACAATGCGGGAACCAAATCGGATCCAAGTTCTGGGAAGTGATCTGCGACGAGCACGGCGTCGATCCGACAGGGAAGTACAAGGGTGACCAGGCGGCCTCCGACGTCCAGCTGGAGCGGATCAATGTATATTTCAACGAGGCGTCGGGCGGGAGGTACGTGCCGCGCGCAGTGCTCATGGATCTGGAGCCGGGGACCATGGATTCGATCAGATCAGGGCCGTACGGGCAGATCTTCAGACCGGATAATTTCGTGTTCGGGCAGTCCGGCGCGGGGAATAACTGGGCGAAGGGGCATTACACCGAGGGAGCCGAGCTGATTGATGCGGTGCTGGATGTCGTCAGGAAGGAGGCGGAAAATTGTGATTGCTTGCAAGGTTACGGGCAGCTAAATCAATTCATCTTATATTGATCTGATCCATGAGTTTAATTCCCTTCTCGCTTGTGAACATTTGTATCTCGATGCTCATAATGCAGGCCTCCTTTTGCTATCTAAGCTAATCCTAGGTTCGAGAGTTCTATGATTTCTAGCTTTTCAGAAATATATGTAATGCGCGCAACCTGTTTGGCTTTTCAATGATATTACTTTGGCTACAACTTTGTTTGTGGGATCTTCAGCAGTTTGGTTTAACTTGTAACGAAGACATGGATGGCCAATATAATTGATTTCTATTAGATGTTTTCGTATTGTCAGGATTTCAGGTTTGCCATTCACTTGGAGGTGGTACAGGTTCCGGCATGGGTACTCTCCTGATCTCAAAGATCAGAGAGGAATATCCAGACAGAATGATGATGACATTCTCTGTTTTCCCTTCTCCAAAGGTCTCCGACACGGTTGTTGAACCTTATAACGCAACACTCTCAGTGCATCAATTAGTGGAGAATGCAGATGAATGCATGGTCCTTGACAATGAAGCCCTCTATGACATCTGCTTCAGGACATTGAAGCTCAGCAACCCAAGCTGTGAGTAAAAACACTGAAGCACTCGTATCAAGATTCGAACAACATTATTGACTGTGCATGTTCCTGTGATTGCTAATCCCCACTTGTTGCAGTTGGTGACTTGAATCACTTGATCTCTGCAACTATGAGTGGTGTAACCTGTTGTTTAAGATTCCCTGGCCAGCTCAACTCCGATCTCAGGAAGCTTGCAGTCAACTTAATACCTTTCCCCCGCCTCCATTTCTTCATGGTGGGCTTCGCACCACTTACCTCTCGTGGATCTCAGCACTACATTTCTCTGACTGTCCCTGAGCTGACACAGCAAATGTGGGATTCAAAGAACATGATGTGTGCAGCTGATCCTCGCCATGGGCGCTACTTAACAGCCTCTGCTATGTTTCGTGGTAAGATGAGCACGAAAGAGGTTGATGAGCAGATGTTAAATGTGCAGAACAAGAACTCTTCCTACTTTGTGGAGTGGATTCCCAACAACGTGAAGTCCAGTGTGTGTGACATCCCCCCAACGGGATTGAAGATGTCATCTACTTTTGTAGGCAACTCAACATCAATCCAAGAAATGTTCAGGAGAGTGAGCGAGCAGTTCACCGCCATGTACCGGCGCAAGGCCTTTTTGCACTGGTACACAGGGGAAGGCATGGACGAAATGGAGTTCACTGAAGCTGAGAGCAATATGAATGATTTGGTAGCAGAGTATCAGCAATACCAGGATGCCACTGCAGAGATTGATGAAGAGTATGAAGAGGGTGGTGCGGAAGAGACATACGAGGACTAAAAAGTGGGAAACCATTACAAGCAATGGTTGTTATTTCTGCTGCTTCTCATATTGCTGTTGCTACTTTTGTTGCTTATGTTGCTGTCTTTACTCACATATCATGTCTCTACCCGCCTTGTTTTCTATTAATTTACCTGGATGATACTGATACTGCTAGCTGGTGTTTATTCCTCAGCAAGTGAAAGTTTAATTTCTTGCTCATTTATATTCGCGTCCAAGATTTTATATTTTCTTCAGAATCGTTGCATAATCTGTCCATGATGTGCTGCTTTCTTAGGAATATATTTGCTTGCCTTTTTACAGGGTTACGAAAAGGCGAATATAGTAACCACTAACCACGCATGATTTCGAATCATATGCGTTTTAATAATTTATGCAACCCCACAAGAAAAAATAATTCCTTTGCTCGAAAATTAAGCATACACACAGAGAGAAAAATGGTCTGGGTATCTAGGACAAGGAGATTGAGATGGAAGGATCAAACCCTTGTTTCCACGGCGGCGCCGCCGCCTCTGCAGCTGATTATGTTTCTTGTTATCTTGCTGACGCTGATCTTGTTAGCGAGTTATTTGAAGTTTAAAGATAGAGTGGAGAGGAGCAGGATGCAGGTGAAATTTGGAGCGACTCTGCTGCCGGTGGTAACGATTCTGGCGATGAGTTTGATGATGACCTGCCGGACGCGGTGGCGCTACGCCCTGAGATTGTCGACGCCGGCATATGCAGCCGTGAACGTGGAGATGAGGCCGCCGTGGGGGCTGGTCCTGCTCTTGGTGATGATAATTGTTATGGCTCAGTACCAATCTGCCTTTCAATCACTCTTCTTCAGAGCAATTTAGTACTAATTCTGCATGTTTAATCTGCCAATTGCCATCAACATAAACAAGAGAATATATCTTCCATCTATCAATCATCATCAAACATGTTATGATCCCATTTACTGGGTAATGTAATGTAATCCCAACAAAAGTACTACTCTTTGATCTATATTATGCATCATGTATGTCTCCATCAAACTGCAATTTTTTCCAATCCTTTGTAAGTTTTTACTTCAACTTTGGCTAACTTGTCCATCTCTTCTTCTTGCTTCTTCTTTTCCGTAGTCAATTTTTTCAGCCTGGATAGTTCCAGATCCTTGCTCATCTTCATCTTATACATCTCAGAAAACGTCATCGGATCGGCCATCACCGCCTCCTCACCATCTCTGATCTTCAATGGATACACAATGGCTTCCGGCGCCGGGTTTTGGAACGTAGCGATGGATAATCTGCTACTGGTAGAGTTCACCACTGCCCGGTGATCAGCGTTTCTGAACCTTCCATTGCTCAGATACTGAATCAACATGAAAAAAAAATATATCATAACTTAGCATGAGGTATAGGTAAGTGTTCTAAAAATCGTTCAACGTGAAACCTTTCAAATACTTCCAAAGCACCCTATGAGTCCAACTATACAGGGCACCTAAGCTGTTTAAGGATTAGTTTACGTGACTCAAGTCGCTATCAAATCCCGAATTTGGGGTGTGTTATGCAGTGCTCACGTGGCAGGTGGGCTGATATTTAATATTTTTGCGCGGGCTAACTGACCAATTAATCCCGCAGTGCCACGAGAACACTGCATAATAAATTAACTAATAATGCGCAGGCATTATTTGTATACTCCCCAACTCCCCCAACTCCCCTATTCAAGCCCCAACACAGTGAAGAAATTAAAATAAATAACTTACATGTCCATGGTCTCCAAGGTTGACCACAAATGCCCCTTGAATTGGTTGTACGGTGATCCAATTTTTGCCCCCATCTCGGGTCGCTTGCAACCCGCCCACCTGATCTTGTAGCAGCAGCGTGATTGTACCCGGATCCGTGTGCCGTTTGAGGCCAAGGGTGAGATCCGGTTGGGGGCATTTTGGGTACAAATTTACAACTATTTTTTGGTCCATCCCCATACAAGCTTTGGATAAAGCATCCTCGGGCAGTTCCATGGCCTCCGACAAAACCTCAAGCATTTTGCAACCAAGACTCATCAGCTGCCCGGAGTAGGCCTCAACCACAGGGCGCCACTCCGCCGGATTGTCCGGCCAGCGCGTGTAGTCACGGGACTCGAGAGGATACGAAAAATAGGTTACGATCTCACGCCAGTCGTGCACCACCTCACCCTGTTAGGGAAGAAAAAATAAAATCAAAAAATTCGTGACCGGTTCATAGAAACATAATTTTTTTTCAAGTCTAGTGCCCAAAATGAAGTTGGTCTATTTTATGCATTCTTAACTTGGTATGTTTCTAAAAGAAATCCCGAAGAAGAAATTCTATAAATGTTTGTACTTGAAGATGACTCGAGACGATGAACCCTCCTTTCTTTCCTCCGGCCATGTCGAACCGGAGCTTCTCCTCCGCCGGGAGCGCGAAGAACTCGCGTGCCAAACGCGTCATCTCATCTATCAGCTTCAAATCCACCCCATGATCCACCACCTGAAAAATTCCCCAATCCTCGCACGCTTCGCCTATCTTCCTGCACAGCTCCTCCCTCTTCCTGCCGGAATCATCATCGATTCCGGCGATGGATATGACCGGAATCTGGTTACTGAAATCATTGTGACCCACTCTTGCCCTTTCCTCTTCATCCCTGATGAAGTTGTGAGGGAGACAATTCTCTTGTGACAATGCTGTTATAAGAGCAGCTGTGCCTGTTTGAAGAGCCATGAACAATACGGTTTCTGGCCGAAGAAATATAAATAATTACCTAAACCCCCATCGTAACTAACATTCTTGGCATGGTACTTAACATTCAACATGGATTGTGTTCTTTGTGGAATAGAATGGGTCCCTAGGGTATGTCGTGAGGGTATAGAGAAGGGCTAATTTTGTTGGGTCACGTACTTTGTTTCATGCAATCTGGTTTGTAAAAAGGATGTTGTGATTTTGACCTAATTTATTTTCCGCAATCTCTTACCGGAATCAATTCACGGAAACAATCTCTCCATCCTGTCGAGAGGTGGGGATATGATTGCGTACATCTTACCCTCCCCTAAGGACGGGATTTACTGGGTATGTTTGGTTTGGTTTGGCCTGAATCAATTGTTGATGACTTCTTATCATTGAAAATAAAATGAAAAATTGATTCAGAAATTGTCATGTTGATGTGATTATGGAACTGATCATAAATTTTACTCGGACGACTCCATCCTAGAAAAATGAAATTAAAAAATATTGATTTTAAGAGAAATAAATTTAAGCTCAAACATAGAACTTTCAATGGCCAAAATTAAAATTTAGAACAAATTGATTTTACGTTTTATTTTGGACGGCGGAAAGTGCTCAAAAAGTGGTTTGGCTAAAATCTTACCAAAGTTCAATAAGCCTAACATTTTTTTACAAAACACACACGGCTAAATTAGAAAAATGCTAAACTGAAAGACAATTTAGTGTCATAAATTTATAGCACTACAAAAATGGTTTTCTTAGGTTAGGGTAAAATTATTTTTTGATTGGTTTCAAAATGATCGCGTCCAGACATTTTTATAATTAATTACGGATTTTAATTTCGATGATTGGAACTAAATGATAGGTTTTGAGGCAATGATTTTACACTATAAACTTAGGGCGTAAGTTACTAGGTATGTTTAGTTTGGTTTGATTTGGTTTATTTTACACTTTAAACTTTTTTTTGATAACTTGTGGTATCCATTCCATTCATGTCACGACTAATCCACAGGAGTTGTGCAAGGCGACCCCCCACACGAACCGGGTTAAACTCGGGATCATACCCGCGATCGTGGCCCAGACGAATTTCTTGTCACCAGTGGGATTCGACCCTCCACCTCTTATCTTGAGAAACTTAAGTGGAGGTTCTCCACCACTACGCCAACCCGTCCGGGTTTACACTTTAAACTTATAGTTATGATTTTTTATATTTTTTTGATAGGAAAGCTGTCCTAACCGATTTTCATTCCAGACATTCATGTGGTCGGAAAAAAATAATTTTTCAATGTCCGAAAAGATATAGCAATGCCTGAAATCTTGCAAGAATTTTTGATATCTCCCCCAACTATATTTTGCTTCAAAGTTCAACAAAGAAAATGGGATATCGAGATTGGCAAAAAAAACGATAAAAAAAGTGGCTGAAATATATTTTAATTGGCTATTCCTTTGATAATGTTTTCATAACTATATTGGCAAAGCCTAATTAAGAGGAATATCCCCTCTAAATTAGTCGAAAATGTACACTCTCGGATACTGGAAAGAAGTAAGAGTATTTTTTTCATTTATCGACCAAAAAACTACAATACGTCAGAAAATTTTATTGAACAGTGACCATAAAAATCATTTGGGCATTTATTGTTACATATATTTCTCTCCTCCCCAAATCCTACACATTATGTGATCAATTTCCTACATTATATAATAAAATTAACAATAGATTCATTATGCTTGCGCATGCTGTTGTTGAATGCAGGGAATGGACACATAGAGTTCCACCTAACGTGGAATGATGAGTTAACACCTACAGAGATGGAAGACCTAATGATCCTGCAGAAGTACGCAAGTGAACGTATCTTCCAACAAGATACTAAAGATGCTTGGCACTGGAAATCGGATACAAGCAAACAGTACACTGTCAAAACTGCATATCTTGACCAGAGAAGTACAACAGGAGAAAGGTCAAGTGAAAATCTTCACCTAGCATAGATTTGGACTAAAGCAGTGCCATTGAAGGAAGTTGCACTCGCCTGGAGAATACTGCAAAACAGAATTCCAACTAAAGACCAATTTGATTAGATGAGGGGTCAACTGCGGAGGAAATCGACTATACCCATTTTGTGAGGAGGAGCAAGAGACAATAGGACACGTGTTCTACTAGTGTGGATACGCAACTGATGTTTGGGAAAATCTGTATCTGGATTATGAACAAATGCCCTACACTACCTCATGAACCTTGGGCAAATTTTGCACATCACATGAGCCTGGACATTGATCTATGGAAAACAATATGGATAACTGTGAGGCCCCAATCGACCTTGCTCAGACCCTAAATCAAAGTAATAAAGGCATTAGTATAAGGATTTAACTGAAATCAGCAATATAAGACCAAAAAACACAATGTTGCATGTAAAAACACTAAATCCTGAACGTCGAGAGTAGCAAATGAGCCGATCTATCGATTTCACGAAGAAATCCGTAAGGACAAGCCGTCAGTAACGAAGAACACG
>JAOYMZ010000020.1:446933-460167 GCA_025802335.1 Pinguicula primuliflora | reverse complement strand
CTGTCGGCTTCAGGCCGCCTTGAGTTCCTTTTCGACTGGTTGTAATGCTCTGTGTATATATTGTATCTATCCCCTGTTAAAAAAAAGGATAAAAAATTTTGAATAGAATTTTTGTTAATAAAAAAATAGTGATAATATAATACAAAATATATAATAGGGATAAAAAATTTTGAATAGAATTTTTGTTAACAAAAATTTTCTTAATTTTTGTTAATGGTACAATATTTGTGCAGCATGAAGTCCGACCAGAGGCTGTCTCATTGTCTAAGGCGACATCACATTTTCATATTGAAATTTTGAGAGACATCTTTTAGATTTCAATTGGAGTACAAATGTTTCTCCATGATTTTCAATGTGTTTTTTCTTATTAGCCGCCAAGACCCAGAAAAAGTCTGACAGAAGTCGTTCAATGCACCTAAATACTCCGGGTGGAGGTCTCGGCACCATAATCAAGAAAATAGGCATACTATTAAGGACATGTTTAAGCAAAATCAACTTGCCACCAATAGATAGAGAGGTTGTTGTCCATCCATCGAGCCTTGCTTGTAATTTGGAGATAAGACTTGAGAAAAGTGAAGGGGATTTTCTACCTATACAAAGGCCCCCCAGATATTTGATCGGGAGGGGGCTGTGCTAAAATCCAATCCATTGGTGTACTCGATTTAATTTTGTATCTGTCACACACGATGATATTATGAAGCTGCTTTTGGTATTGCCTTGAAATGGCTTCATATTTTTTCAGAAATTTTAGCATTGCGTCAAGAGCGAATTTAGACCCTCTACACAAAATCAGGATGTCATCTGCATATGCGAGATGCGATATAATAGGACAAGCCACATGGACTCCATAAGTGTATGAATGGTGAGCGGACATGAGCTTTTAGACCCATGCTTAAGACTTCAACCCCAATGATACACAGCAGTGGAGAAAGAGGGTCTCTTTATTTGAGGACTCAATACAACATTTTTCTACACACAACAAGACGCGTGTAATGGGTATCATTCGAGTGATACGGGACCCACCACATTTTGTCTATGTGTCTTGTTGTAGTGTCGTTTGGTCATTGGCGGATCCAGAAAATTTTAAAGGGGTTACACGATCTAAAATTTCGTATATGTATATATATAATTAATCATATTAAAATAATACATGATACTATACGAAAAAGAAAAAAAAAATATAATGCCCAAGATTAAACTACTTTGCATTGTAATCATAGTAGAAAAAATTGTATTAAAAGATGACTAATAAAACTATAGAAGAACCGAAAAATTATAACAAAACTACAATTACTGATAAATATGCAATTTTTTTCAGTTCTGGTCATCAAAATTTAAATATTTTACCAGTTCTGACATCATATTCCCAAAAACAATTTCAGCCGTAGTTTATAGTTATGACTGCTTTGATGTTAAAGAATAGATCCTAACAAATTGAATTTTAAGTATTAATTTTTGTCACATAGTATCAAAATTATCTCTAGATGAACATTTGAAAAAAGCTTTGCAATTAGAATGGCTACATTTTGATAGTGCACGAATTTTAATTGTTTCGATTAATATCTACTTATATTGGATATTAGTTTGAACTTAATTGTTGAGAAATGAATTTATCCTAAATATTTCTAGTTTAAAGCTTTATTATCTAAAAACGAGATAAAAATGATGTCAAATTAAGTTACGAATTATATAGTTTTTTAATATTGAGGAGGTAAATTGCCAAAATGCACAGCAAATACGAAGAAATTGGCTAGCTAAAAAAATAGAGGCTTATTATTATTTCTATCCAAAATTAATTTGATGGTAGAAGGATAAATTAGACCATCTAAAAGGAATTTGCTATTCCTACCATCTGATCTATGTTCCACAATTGCATTATATTTAAATTTAAATATATCTAACTAATTAGCATCACTATATACTAAATATTTTCCCAATTTTAAGGGAGGGGCACGTGCCCCTACGGGCCTTAGTAGGCAGGGGCTAATCATGCCCCCCCTCCCCCCTCCCACTTATCGAGAATTCTGGTTTCGCCACTGTTAAGAGGTACGTCACTGGGTGTGGTGTCAAAAGTCGTGGAGTATAACTTTTACCGCAATCCATCTATAAGGCACTGCTTTGGAAGCACCGCTTCCACACCACACTCTCACAACGGTGAGAGTGAGACTCACACAGAAACACACACCAACATTAGTGTGTATATTTGTGTACTTATGCAGTGCATAAGCGGTGCTTGGAAAGCAGTGTCATATAGAATAACTCCTTTTACCGGGTGAATATTATTGAAACTTTTCATACCATTCCACATGGTTTTAAGAAAATGGGAAATGCTAGGTAACATACTCCAATTACACTAAATTATGTGTACAGAAAAACGTACACGCGTTTTTCTTAATGAAATGACCGATTTCAAAAGGAAATGACGATTTCAAAAGGAAATTCACAACTAAGACTTCCATTCAAGCGGCGCCTACGCTTTCCTGACAGAAGGAGAAGAAGAAATCATTTTAATGTATCTTGCCCGTTGGCATGTATGACCCGATTGAACAGAAATCAATTTGTGGATCCCTAACACAGACCATACCAATTGAACAGAGATCTATAGTGGGTGATGGGGAATGATTTGTGCTCCGATGGCGGCCACAGAGAGAATGGCGATGGTGGCAAAGGCGATAGAAGTGAAGTTTCTAGAGAAATTTTATCACTTGCATACGGTGGAGAAGATGGCAGCAGCAGTGGGTGGGATCTGCTTGTTGGGGATTGAGAAAGGGGAGGATGGAGTCAGGATATTGTTCCGCCATTAGGTTTCGGGAGTGTGACCACATGAATTGACCTTTCTTGGCGCTGAGCAAAGTTTGTACTACACATAGATTTGCTGCAAAGTTGTCATTTCAATTATAAAAATGCAAAAACGTTTTATGTACACATAATTTGGTATAAGGTTGTCCGAGAAAATTTCCTACCTTTTTACCTACATCTATCACATCAATCCACTTTTATCTCACTCCATATTTTCTCTCTCCAATATATCCTCCATATTCCATAACCAAGGAAATTTCCACCCTTACAATTTTATTATTATTATTTTATAATTTATTTTATTATATTTATATTATTATATATATTAATATTATTTAATATAATATTTTTTTAATATTAAAATAGTGTTTGATTATTAATATTGGGAGGAAGGTGGGTGGAAGGTTCACCTTCCTCCCAAACCTTTCTACGTTGTCCATGGAAAGGACATTTCCTCAAAGAGGGAGGTGACTTGTTACCTGTTGTGGACAAGGGATGGGATGAAGTTTCGTAAAAAAAATAAAACGCACCAACTATGATCCAAACTAGGGATGCAATAACTCCTCTATAAATTCCAGAAAAGAACAATACAGAACCAGAGGCGGTCCGTCTTATGTACCACTTGAGAGGTGGACGAGACGAGAGGCCTCGTTACCTGGGAATCAATTTATATAGATTTCATGACAAATCTTAGTGCCCCCACGAAATCAATTAATTCCCTAATTGCCCCTAGCCAAAAACCACATTTGTACGCGTCTCCTCGATTCTTCTTCGACCAGAGAGGGCAAAAGGGACCATTATTTTTCTGGCAGAAACTTTGTGTGGTACCACCGTCCACCATCTGCTGCGCCTGCACTGCTGCTGCAGATTGCAAGATTACAGCTACAAATGAGTAAGCCTTGGGCATAAAATACTCACAGGGGAAGAGGTTGTATAAATTAAATATAGATGTAATGCAATAATACTCAGAGTGGAATTGTGTGTTGTTTTGTTTTAATTGCGTTAAGTAGTTTGTAGAGACTCCTTCACTAGATTGTCTTCCCAGTTTTCACGAATCATAGGGAAGTTGGTTGGTAAACCCATAAATCTGGTGTACCTAGGTGTACACATCATTCAAATTACATGTTTTTTCCCCGGCGGTAATAGTGTGTATCGACGATCAAACAAGGGTGAAACACAACAATGCTTTTATATGGGAAATTCGTAAAACTAAAAATTTAGAATAATAGTACTTCTCTCAAAATTAATTCATAAACATCACATAGCATTGCTCAAAAATTTATTGGGTGAGTTTTAAAATTAAATTATGTGTATTCATTATCTCCCAAAATCTGTTATTTTTTAAATCAGCTGCCGCACCCAAGGAATTTGATCCCAAGATCTAAACATCCCTACTCCCTTCCCAATCCCATATCTCACCACCAGCTACTTGCGTATTTGTTTAATTAATGTTTGAAAATTATATATAAAACGAAAATTAGTTATTTTCTTATTTTTTCAGAATTGATACTAGGGAGACTTCATCAAAAAAAAAGGAGAACTCTTGAAGCCCTAAATACTAAAATTGTATTAAAATAGTATATTAACAAATAGTAAAATTAATTTGAAAAATAGATTCATTTTTCATAGTATATGGAAATTTGCATGAATATCTAACATTTTTGTTATAGTGTGGTCTCCACTTCCCCCCCTCTTAAATTTGTATCATCCATCTGTGGGCAGTGGGCACAATATCTTTTTTTTACTACAAAGGAAGTGATTAAAAAATCACCTAAAAGAAATTAAACTGAGTACACATTTTTATGTGTAATAAATTACAAAAGTTTGGATAAAATGCACTCAAACCTCATTCAAAACCTTGACATAACACAAACACCAACGCACTCACACCACTAGTACAATGTCATTTTGATATTCTGGAAAATATGGACATGTATAGACAGAGCCGGCCCACCCGTAAGTAAGCCTAGTGAGCTTGTTGGCTAAGGCATCCAAGCTCAAGAGGGTATAAAAAATTAGGAGCCCAGCCACTATCCAGCTATCCCAATCTCAAATTGCAGTGCATAGAATTCCCAAGGGCCGCAGGTAGCTATCGTCAGTCGTATCATTCCGACGTTATTTTTCCCATCGCTAGTTGATTTCGCGTGGGATCAGGTTCGTGTGAATTTAATTTAATTTTCCGTCTGTATTAGGTTTGCTTGAGTCGGATTTCATCGGATTGGGTTTCATTTTTCGTGAACTGGATTCCATCATTTTTTGGATAAGTAATTGGATTCCATCGTGAATTGAATTTCATTTCTTGTGAATTTTATTTTATTTTTCGTGATTCTTCCCATACGATTGCAAGCTACAATTTTGGATTCAGAAGAGCTTGTATATTGCAAGATTGCCTTTTTGATGTTTCGAAAATGAGCTGTCTTTTCCTTTAGAAAACGAAAATGAGCTGAATTTTCCTTGCACAGCGAGCAAGGTATCTCTCTAGTGTCATGAATAATCTTCTTGTTCTGCAGGTTTCCTTGTGTTGGTTACCTGCATTGCAGTAATCGTTATAAGAAAAAATGAGAGTTTCTTCCGTATGTACAGTTCCAGATTTTCTTTAATTCCATCGCTTGTCACTCCTCAAAAGTTTTTGGGTATTCCTGCATGATATCTATGTATCATTTATTTCGCCTATTCTTTTGCCAACCTGCATTGCATCTCGATTGAGCATGAGCTGTTGGATAACTTAAATTATGATGACTTGATTGCCGAATTTGCCTTGGTTAATGCACAACGAAGTTGTTTTCTTTAATATGATTGGACTGTGCTACAATATGTATTGTATTTTGAATTTATTTTATTTATTATTATTTTTTAAATGGGACATCCGGCTAGGGGGCCCGACTAGGGCATCCCGGACCCCAGGGCCGGCCCTGCTCAGACGTGCATTCCAACTGCAAGGAGGCCTGTTTCTGTTTCAGTCTCTGGTTCTCTTCACTCTCGTGGCACTCTTCATATTTGGCATTTCATAGGAGGCAAACCTTTCAGAAGTGCTTTGGAAAATGTCTTTATTGGCGCCTTCGCCCTTCTGCATGGCAAAGTCTGTGGCGCAAGAACGATGAAGGTGCTCAGCAGTCTGATGATGACAACCCATTGTATGATTTCATGTTTAAGCATGTACTACTGTTTGAGAAATTTTACTGGCAACATCGTCACTTTTAATTTCTAAAACGGCTACATAACTCTAAGGAACGTATTTTAAAATTAGCGAATTTACTGGGGGTTTTGGTTATAAGTTTTTACTTATAGTTCCAATTTCATTAAGAATCAATGACAATATAGCAAAATTATATTGTTCGGATAATAGTGTGCATAATAAAATCTGTGCTAATGTTTGAGTACTGGTATTTTTTTCATCAAGAAATTTCATCAACATTCAGTCCACTTGAAAATATAAGCTGAAACTTGACCCATGTAGATATATTTGTTTGCTCTATGCAGCAATAGAAAAGCAAAAATGTCAAAAATTCAGTAGTGCATGGCACTCGAAAAGGGTACCAGAAAAGCATATCAGGAGAAAGGAGGGTGGCCTTCACATATTTCAGAAGCTAAAGATCTTGAATTTGTTTAGATAAATCTTCAACTTGGCAATCCTGCTTCTGGTTGTCATTGTCATCATCATCATCATCATCTAAATAAGAAAATGTTTCAGATTCTTTTGGCTCGCATGCTAACCCGATCTGCATGTCTGGATCAGTATAAGTATCAGCTTCAAACCTGGTAACTCCATCGTCTTCCATTGATGGATTCGGTAAGAGAAGCTGTTCTAGCATAAGGTCATTCTCAGGTATATACGGAAGAACAAACTTTCCCGGATGCAGGTTTTCATGATTCTCAAAAGGAAGAAGTTTATCGTCCTTTGGGCTGAGCAGGATACCGCTTTCCATAAGAATGTTTCGAATTTCTTCAGATGAAAAATCCAAATCCATGAAGTCATCAGAATCAGTAGCAGCAACAGCAGCAGCAGGTTCTGATGTATCTGCAGCAGCAACTGAGTTTCCATCTTCCAGCGGCTGGTATTCAATTATCGCGCCATCTAAGTCCGTAACTTCACTGAGTTTACTACTGCCATTTTCAGCCACACGCCAACTATTATCCTTGGGCTGGAAAAACTGAGACATTAATTCCGGGCTTTCCATCACCATCACAATGAAAGATAGCACCTGCTGCTGGTTCTTTTCCATGCCATTCAATCGATCTCTCAAGAGCAGCAGCTTGCTCTGTGAATTCTTCTGCAGCTGACTTAGCTTATTGAGATTTTGCACCAACACTTCTTTATCAGTTTTAATATTCTCAACTTCATTCCACAGAGATATTCTCTTGTCTTCTTCAAAGGATTGAGACTTATCAACATCTTCCTCCTGGACGATTGTTTTCGGATTCGGATGGGATGATGTTTTTTTGAGATTCTGATCCTGGGATTGTTTTTTTCGGCTGATGTTCTGCAGCAAGTGCTTCTGGCCCTTAATGAAGTCCTCATTACCAAATTGCCAGCGATCAGTATCGATTTTCTTGAAACCCTGATAGAATATCATGTTGAGATTAACTCCCACAAAGAAATATAACCTAACCTTGAGCCAAGGTTTTAATTTTAAAAACAGTTAATGCACAGGAACCTAATTTTTGTCATTAAATTAACAAAAACAATCTCTCAGTTGCAAACTCTTATCAAGATCTGGTATCTGAGTTTTTTCAGTAATTCAAACCCACACTCTATGGCAAAATGTCGTTAGGAAGAAACTAACGGATTTAAGAATGAAGAATACAAGTATCCATCTCGGCAAAAGGCAAAAGGCAAAAGGCAAATAAATAATAAGAATCATGAATCAAATAGTACTAGTGGAATGCAAAAAATAGTACTAGTGTAATGCAAGGCTCAACATTTCCAGTATCATCATCAAGCTCTGGCCCTTCTGATTATCGTAGGGGCAGAGGTATATATACATACAAATGGAATTCTAGATTATAATCCACAGATGATATACTTGTATCAAGCCTTTATAACGTCAGAATCAGTATAATGCGACTACTCTAAATTGCAGTTCTGTTCCTCAAAATCACAAATAAATCATCCTTAGAGCGACCTGGAATCTTGCCATTAAGGTCACAGATCTTAGCTGTTCAAAGGTATAATGCTATCTCAAAATTCCCCATTTTTACGTTTCGATCATTTACACAAGTTAAAAGACACTATACCCTTATCCCACAGTACAGTTCACCACCCGAGATAAAACCAAATTCCACTAAGCAATTAGAGACGATGAGCATTTTAACCACGGAGTTGGCACTAAAAGATAGCTAAATAAAATCGTACACGATAATAAGACAAAACTCAAAAGAAACACAGCGACTCACATATATGTTTAGCTGGCGGACGAAACTGGCGAATTTGCTGTGCTTGAAGTACTTCGGCAGTATTTCACAAGCAAATCTTGCTTCATCCCATATTATAAAGCTATCATTCGATTCCGACCAAGAAATCAACTCATTTGTCGATTCATCGCTCACCATCTCATAGCATTTAACCAAGAAAGGCGGCAGCGAGATTCCATTTTCGAACGATTTCACCATAATTCAATCCAACCCACGGAAATCAAACCTGTTATCAACCACAAAATTCAAGTATTATGAACCAGACACAATACCCGCCGCCTTCCAAAACCCTTTGATCGCATCCAATTCGAATTCTTGAATTAGAAGCCCCCGGGAACCGCTTAAGATATTCCTACCAGCGAATTCAAATGTGGAATCTTCACAATTTAGCACTTCTTCGATAATTGTTTACTCGCAGATGAAGAATAGAATGCCAATTCTTTACCCCGAAAAAAAAAATATTTTGAAAATTTCAAATGGCAGGTGCTGGTGACAGGACGAGGAGGTTCGCCTTTTAAATATCCGCCTACTCGCATTCCAATTTAATTTGAACAATATTACAACACTTTGTTTTACATATCATTGCATACGTAATCGATTTTAGATTACCCATATAAAAATAAATAGTAAAATATTATTATAACTCAAATCAGTCATTTAGGAATGAGTTCGAAATTCGTTTAAAGCTCGTTTGTTCGATTCGCGAACTTTAACAGAGCTGAAATACGAAACTTTGTTCGTTAAACTTAATAAATAAGCTCGAATTGTTCGTTAACCTTAATAAATATGTTCGGCCCGTTCGTTATCCTTAACAAACATAGCTCAATCATGACAGGTTCGTTCAATCCCGATTCATTAAACATCCTTACTTGTATGATAAAAAAATTTTAGTATGATAATTTTATTTTTGTATATAATGAAATATAAGACGAGCTGATTAATATTATCTGAATCTGGTTATGGCTAGAAAATTTAGATTAATTCTGATTATGCTTGATAGCTATGAAACAACCCTCAACAGTTACATTTAAGGGTGCACATTCGGGTTTCGAATTCGGGTAGTGAACTACCCTGACCCGAACCCGAATTCACAGGTATTTGAAAACAATACCCACGGGTAATACCCATTACCCCATTATCAGTTTAATAAAAAAAATCATGCTGCTCCAGTCTAATCACATGGAGTTATCCCATTCTGAGTCTATCTCATCTACAGGGAAAGAAACTCTTGCTACTGATGAAAGTGAAAGTAGGCAATTACTTTAAACAAAAAGAACCAAATAGAAAACAAGCACCATATAGAATCCCTCATTTTCAGAAAGGAGAAGTTGAAAACATTGTGCAAGAGTAACCATCTGCAATCAAAAGAGGAACTTCAGTTTCTTTAGCAGTATTCATCTCCTTTCTCAACCTTCAGTCTCCTTACTGAATCCCTGAACAAGATTAACAGCAAGGGTACTCATCATTATACAGAATTCACTTCATCGAGCACATACATCGTCAAACAGTTTTAATCAAAGAAATATAAATCCCACCCTAGGAGCATCAAACAAATCATGTACTTACACATAGGCATGAACCTCATCATCACCTAAAACAAATAATTCCAAATCCTGACCCATCATCAGGGGCGAAGGGACATGGGCCCTAGGGGGCACCTGCCCCCTAAAAAAAATCAATTTTTTTTTGTATTTTAAAAAATAAAAAATATTATATTATTATTAAATTTGAATGGGCTCTTGTAAATTGGAATGTGTAACCTCTAATAAACTCTTGGCCCGGTAAATAAAAACAAAAAGGTTTTCAATTGTAAAAATCAGAGTTAATCAGAGTTTTCAGGATCAAGTTTTCTGTACTCTTATCGTACGTCCTTACTCCTTAATTTCTCTATCTTCTCTGGGTTGTGGACTTGTGGTGTTGACAGCGTAATCATGTTTGGCAATTCTTGCATGTGTAGATTTTTTATGGACTTGTGGTATTGACAGTGTAATTTGTTTTAGGATTTTTGCTGATTTCTATAACTTGAATTGAAAGTGTTGATTGTGTTGTGGTTATCTTTTTACATGGTGGGCGTTGGTACTTTACTTGGGCTTATTCTGATTCTTTTTTCATTTTCTTAGATAAGTGCTTATTGGGATTCCGTTGTATAGAGGATTGAAGAATAACGGATAGTTGGTTAACTTCTTGCTTAGTTAGTTTTATTTAGAAGGATACTTTTGCGCAGATTAGCAATGATGTTATTATGTGTCGATACCAGACTATGAAATGTCGTAGAGAACAATTATAAATGTAATTATAATTATTTTACGTATTTTTTATATTATTTAAATATTAAATTTATTAATAAATTATATAAAATAAAATTGTGAAACGTGCCCCCCTTATCACGGATCCTGGCTTCGCCACTGCCTGTAACAGATCGTTTATGGAGTAAGGTGACGGTATAACTCTGTGCGCTTGAAGCCACTGCCATGTCTTGAATTTTACTGTATCGCAAACGTCATTCAATCCATCCGAATCAAACCGTATAGAGTTGTGCTCTCTCCGTATGTACCATACGAGGGCTTGCCAAATTATTTGCCTGGTTTTCTTCCATAGGCGACCTTTGAATTTGTTGTTGAATTCCTTATGAAGTTGGACTATGTTTGATTGTTCCTTACTCCAGTCCACATTTTTCTTAAAAGCTACACTTATAAACACAATTAGAATTTAAGTTGCAAAAAACAGTCATTAAATTGTAACTTTGAAAATGAAGTGGGTCAGTGAATGGTGAAATATAATCTGTGTTGCATATGTACATAGAGTAGATAATTGTTATATGCACCACTTTTTGACATATTTTTACTCTAATTGTGATGCATCACCTTGCAATGGTATAAAATGTTGAATTGAATTTTCAAATACATCATCAAGCAATTTTTGCTTATTTCAACCAAACAACCATCAATCATTTTGCTTATTTCAACTAAAAGCCATTTTAACAAGTGGTACGACAGAGTTCAAACCCCACCAAACGCGCGTTGCTAGGCCTAATCCATAGGAGTCTTTGGGCTGGTTGCAGGCCCCCTAGTTTAGTCGGGAGCATAAAAAAATTTCGAAAACTGAGGATGAGCGAAAATATTTCTCCTAACTTACCTACCTACAAAAAAATGTTATCATTAATGAAAAAAAGTGTAGATGACTGGATCAAAACAAGCGGATGTTTCAGACAAGTTGACTATAATTACTTAGGACCGTTACCTACCTTGGTAAGTGAAATCAAATTTGGACAATCCTACCGTAGAACCGTAGAAGAGTCTCGCTGAACCTTTATCAGCCAAATAATCACGAGGAGTTCAAATAAAAAGTTTCTCCTCCCGACAGGAGGACTCATTTGTAGCAACCTTCAAAATCAAATATTCGGATCGGACGCATCCCTTCCTTGTCGGAACACTTATTACTGTGTAGTTCATCTCCGAAAATTCTGGGCTGTTTCCTATTCTATAATTTCAAGTTCTCATCTGGGGTTTTGAATTTGTTATGTCAAGGGTTCTGCCTTACTGATATAATAAGAGAGCTACCTTCAGATAGGAAAATTGATTCTTGATTTGTTTTATCCTGGGGCTCTTTTGACTTGGGTTTCCAGGATTTGTGTACATTTAGTTTTGGTGATGGCTGTGGAAGAGTTGGTTGACGTGAAATTCAGGCTTGCTGATGGTAGTGATATTGGGCCAAACAAGTACAATTCTGGAGCTACGGTGATATCTCTCAAGGAAAAGATTATTGCACAATGGCCAAAAGGTTATATTGATTGTTTTGATGTTTCCAGAATTGGTTGGTTTATCTAAATCACCAGAATACTTAAGGTTTTCAGTGCATTGAATTTTTTCTGTTTGCACCTGTCTTGCTTTTGATGGAATGCTTTATATCATAATTGCTTTCTTCAATCTGCAAAGCTATTTAAGATTTGTGGACGATTGGGTCTTTTAAAGAAGTTTTGAAGTTTAGAGAAAACAGGTAAGGGCTGCTTATTCAAAGAATCTGTGGAGCATTTGTATCAACCATTTGAATTCTATGTAAGATTTCCAGATGTGTTACTGATTGGGCAGTGATTGCAAATGCTCAAGTAAAAGTTCAGTTTCGGCATCTAGAAATCATCCTCTTTTGTTTGTTTTGATAACTTAGGGAACCCTCTTGATAACTTAGGGAACCATACCGAGGTAGGTAAGCCCAACACCCGACCGCAATAACCTGCAAACCACGGTTGGAAGGTAAGCCGCACTTGACAAGCCATATGTTATAGGCTCATGTGTTATTTGAACACATGACTTTGAGTGCAATTGTCACTCTTAGAATCATCTTCTTTTGTTGTTATCTCTAATTTTGACTGCTTGTTTCATCTTTCTCTATGTTTCATCGGTTTTATAAGCACTCCACATTTATGTTACACTATGTTTCCTTATTCTATGGAGATTGGGTTAGTCAGTGCCAATGTGTCAAGGCATCTGTATAATTTTGCCCTTGATACATAGGTGGTTGTAAAGAATGTTTGCGAACTTTACAAGTCTTTGTTTCAATAAAACTTGTCTATCCAAAAAAATAGAAAAACTCATGTTTCATATTCTCTCTATGTTTCAACCCATGTTCGAGAAGGCCGCCTAGGCTGCTAAGGCGCCACCTAGATGCTGGACGGTCACCCTCCGCTCTGTGTGAATACCCGCTTAGGCAGCTTATATGGGCGCATAGGTCGCGCCCAGCGCTTTCTCAATTGTTTCAACACACATATATATTATTTTAAATGATGAGCTGTTGCACATGCACTAAGTTAATTGTACGAAAAAAAAGGGTCTATGAACTCTCTTGCTCCACCGGAATTTAGATTCAGGTATTTGTTTCTTGTTGCCATGTTGGATGGCTTGAAATATGAGGAAAAATGCAATTTTGGGTTCCAGTCCAAACTTATGTTGTCTATTAATGGTTTGATCCTGTAGTTGTCTCTTGCATTACTCTTTCAAGAACAGAATATATGTAAAACACATTGAGA
>JAOYMZ010000020.1:415977-437303 GCA_025802335.1 Pinguicula primuliflora | reverse complement strand
GTAATATATTTAAATGTCAATATCTTTCGATTTGAATTGACAAGTTACGAAGTGAGACTACGACACTAGCCCAGTGAATGAGTGAACTATGTCTTGAACTCTTGAACTCATGAGTGAACTAAGTCTTGAACTCATTTGGGCTTGGGTCACTATTCTCACAACACATATAGAACCCTTACCCCCACAAATCGGGAAGACAAATTGTACCATTTACCAATTGCATCCACAGATGTGCATCCACCCTCAACCTCCCTGGTATCCAGAGGACGGACAATGCTACCAGTTGCATCCCCTGACGCGTATCCACCCTCAACCTCCTTGGTATGCAGAGGTCGGAAAATACTACCAGTTGCATCCCCTGATGTGTATCCACCCTCAACCTCCCTGATATGCAGAGGCCGGAAAATACTACCAGTTGCATTCACTGATGCATATTCACCCTCAACCTCCCTGGTATGCAGAGGCTGAAAAATACTAAATGCAGCTCTCTATCCCCACGTCTGGGAAGAGCCGACTTCATAAATTTGTAGAATCTCAAATGGGGAGAATCGCAGGGTAACCTATGACTCTCAACCCCACGCATGGGAGAGTCATCTGCAGCGATTCTCTACACCCCCACATATCCAGAGAACAAAAGGTACCATTAGCATCAGTCCACAAACTGTCAAGTGGGGAGAATCAAAAAGTAACCTATGACTCTCTACCCCAAACAAATGAGGAGAGCCATCTGCAGTGATTCTCTAACACTCATTTGCAGGTGGACCCATCGCACAGTGATCATCCTTGATAAACCCATCATGTTCTTCTTGCTCGAACTACCCACACATGGGCTATGAATCCATCATGAACACTCGACAAAAGGGTTAATGCATATGATTTTATAAACAATACATCGCAATGTAATATCCACTTATGGAATAACATGAATTGATAGAATATGCATATCACCATATTCGAGGAATAGGATATACGGAATATCTTACCGCATGTAAAAAATAATATCCTTACCTCATGCCCTTTAGTCCTATTCCTTTTCTTGAGTCGAGAATTTCTTTTTTAGACAATCATTTAATAGACCATGCCGAATATCAATGTCTGTTCTCTTTTCATTGTGCTTACTGTTCTTTGCAACTACAACATGTGCTTGTGTATCACAATGAACAGAAACTGGGACAGCCTTCTTCCCCTACATCGGCAAGTCGACCAGCAAGTCTCTCAGACACTTTACCTCTTGTCCAGCTGAATTAATGATGAATAGCCTTCCAGTCTGCATTGCTCGTACTATGAGTATCACAGCTCAATCTGCTTACTTTACAACACCCTAATGTTTCATCAAGTGAATGGTTGAGTCACAGGAAGTAATTCATCTCAAATTTCCTACTTGCCACCATCACGGTGATTCACTCCATCAGTGCCAACTTCGTTACACTTGGGAGTCACTTCCCCCACACGCCATTGAATGGGCCTAGTAGCACAAGGAGAATACCAACATTGAACGTGCCAATAATTTTTCCGACATCACTCCAGATTTACTTTGTAGTCATCACTATACTCAACATCGAGATATTGAGTCTTGTGAACATGAACAATGTCCACCAATTAGAGTTTTTTTTCCACCGGTAGTATTTTGTTATCCTATATTGACACATTTGTCCCAAAGTCAAATTACCCAACTTGAAGAAAACGGCCATCAAAGAGGCAAATCATGATCGCACAGTACAAGATCGCAGGCTCTGGTTTCAGAGAACAGGAAGACTTGGACATTGCTGTACTCATTTTTCTCGCATCGCCGTAGGAAAGATCAGCCAACAAGGCCCCCGAACATTTCCCAAGTGCACGGACCTGAGCTTCACAAGTTGAGACACTGGGCAATGCCTCGTAAGGGAAAATAGAACACAGGTACCCTTCAATACCAATTCACCATCTTGGTATGCTACCGTTTGTAGCAACAATATTCATATCATCAATGCCCAAAATATCCAGAATATGCATTACAAGTGCTTCCCCATACATACGGACATCACTCTTCTAAATTCTAATGATTACACTCATGCTCCTCCGAGCATGTTAATGCCTCATAATAAGAATTGATCATTCGTCATGAACACTGACAGTAGAGTTCCATGAATATATGTAATTTAGGATAACTTCGTCAAAATAGTATAATCCATATGATACTCTGCACTATCTCACTTCTCCGACAATGGAAGCTCGTGCAATGGGACACGATCAAATGCTCAAGATGAGAAAAATGGTTGTCGCTGTCCATCATCCAAGTCTTCGAGAGTTAAGTACAACCCTTTTTTTTCACTTAAGAAAAATTATCCTTCTTTGTTTCTCATCCCCGTCTTGACAGACGCCATTCATCAGTTTGGACACCACCAGATTTGACAATGAACCCAAAGTCCTCCCGATGTATTCCCAGGGGAGCTTCATTGACGTAGCTAGGATTTTGAAGATATATAACAAGCACACGACTGATGGATTCAGCTTTGGTTCATTGCTCAAGATGTTTCCGGGCAAACAATCATCATCCCTCGCAGATAGGAGGTTTTCTAGTGCTGCCATTGCTAGCAGAGCTGATGAGCTACTCTACTGGGTTTCAATTCTGGAGAAGTACAATATCAACCTTCAACCGCAACAACCAAAGTAACCCAGGAGTGAGTACAGACACAGACTTCATCTTTCAGATTGTTGTGTCCTTAAGTTAAGATTTTAAACGTTTCATCATTGGGTTGATATCCCTCAACCAATCACTTCAACCAAAGGAATATCCTGCACCCTCATTGATTTCTGTTCCATCATTATTAGCTCCACGGCCTACACCTATGTTTTTATGAACATTACTTGCCATATCTTCCACAATGTTCTTGAGCAGACTGATGAAATCAAAGTTCACCCAGCAAACCAATGGTGGCAGCTTTAGCGAAGAATTAGTCAGTGCCTTCACGGAACCACCAACCTCCCGCATCGGCTGCATCCTCCTATAAATGGGATCCTGATTGGCGATAGCGACGGCCCCGCCATTGGAAGTAAAACTTCTGCAACAGAGAAGAACCCACCACCGATTTCTCAATGATACCTTCCATCAGCGTCGGAGATGAATCTGCCGCCAATGAACCACCGCGATTAAGCAAAGATATCAACAGCACATGCTCCACACTTGTTTGCAACGCTCCTCCAATCCAGGCCATGCTCTTCCGGGTTATATCTTCAGTGCTCCGGCAAGCCCGATGCATGTCCTTTGGGTTCATTCGAGTTCAGAGTTCTATCCATGATTTTCTCCAACTCGACAGGGAGGAAACGGGTCAAATCTGGCCCATAAAATAGTCATCTGAAGTCGTGCTGCGCCTATTAATCTCACACAAAAAACCAGAATTTTTGCATTGTTGGCTTGTTGCACATCATTCCAAATTCGTAATTCACCGTCAAAATTTTCTTTTACGCCAATAGACATGGCGTAACACCTAAAACGAATGAATCCTGTAAAATTGATTCTATCGCAACCAAAATCAAAGTTTACAGAATATTGAACACAAGCAACAATCGTGATAATTTACAATATAATAAAATGCTTTCAAAATTGTTGGAATATATTACGAATTATCAAACAATAAAAGACTTATCAGATCTTTGTTTCAAGCTATGTCGTGGCCATCACCACTGTCTTGAAAGCGATTTCGGCACAACCGTGGTGCTAATCGTCTATACGCCGGTCGCTCCTGAAGGTTACCACAGCCACCTCCGAACACACGGTGCACTCCGTGATCGAAAGTTGGAGAGAGACATCTGTAACCCTAACTCAAGAGAATAACCGCAGGAGGAGAAGAAGAATTGTTGTGGTTATCAATCTGTCCAATTTCTGACCCATATACATAGGAGAGAATGGAAGAGTCTTTCTTCCAAAAATAATGGGCTCAGTGTCCTGTACATACATATTAACCCACAAAATATCTTCTTAACCAAAATCATGAAGTTACGCCCAAAATAATATCCCCACTGATATTAAACTTAGTAACAACCCAAAGTCATTTAATCCTTTTTCAATACATTAATTTCAACATACATAGCAGCAGACATCGCTGCAAAACAGCAAAAAACTTATTTAACCAAAAGTTCCACAAAAAGAAGACGTGAAAGAAATACTAATGCTCGAGTATACAAACTGAGATTACAATTTATATCACAATGAAAATATTCTCCCCCAAAATTACTCTAAAATGATTTTAAAAGTTCAAAATCGCAAAAAATCTGAACTTCAAGACATCCATGGAAGAGAATTCAACAAGAATGCCGACATTCGGCCATCATAGACCAGTCATATTCTTTTTTTTCAATAGAAGCCGAAGTCGGTACCGAGATTCGAACCCTTGACCTCACACACCCACACACGCACTCACACCACTAGGCCAAGGTAATCTCGGTTAGACCAGTCATATTCTGTATTTTTCTTCAACTTCTAATAGTGAAATGCGAAAGTAAAATGATCATGCCGACACTTTTATCATCCCCTTCCAACAGAATGTAAGGTTTGTAGAGACTACCGATCACTGGTATTTCGGAGATTGGCCTCAGCATCTCCGGCCACAAAACACGGAACTTGGCCTCAGAGAGCACAAAACACGGAACACAGCGAGAGTGAGCCGAGGAAGCAATGCAAAACAAAACATGGACTGGGCTTGATCGGAGTCTTATGGGCTCTGGCAGTGGCTGGACTGCACGTAAATATTATAATTTTTTAACAACAAAAATTGGGGCAAATCAAAATCGGGCAGAGCCTATAGCCCGGGCTCGCCCCTGAACAGGTCTGCCCTTGCTACAGTATATACCAAATTATTTAAAAGAAAAATGATAAGTGTCCAGCTTCGTTGTACAATTTTTCGATATCGAGCTCTTTTGGCTGTCGAAATAAAAAGTATGATCGATTTTGGAATTCTCGCATCGAATATGTTTAGGAACCAGTCCTAAACTTTTATTTTGGCTCTCATAACACACCGTTTAAGGTTAGGATTAACTTTGTTGCTCTTAAAATACTTATTTAATAAGGTTTTAGTTTTTTTGGCGGCGAATCCATCAAAACCAAAATTCATGACCAATTCTGACATCATTTCGACGCGAGGATTCCAAAACAGGTCTTACTTTTTTAATTCGACAACCAAAATACCATTATATCAAAAAGTTGGAATTATCGCCGACGTAGAAATTGTCGTTACATCAAATTGTCATTCCAAAACTGGTCTTACTTTTTTAATTCAACAACCAAAAGACCATTATATCAAAAGGTTGGGATTATATCAAAAAGTTACACTCATACTGTACAAGCAAAAATAGAGCCGTTACATAGAAATTGTTGCCGACGATTCCTCCGACAACTACTCCACCGTAGATAATACGACGGCGGTAGCCACATCTCCAGCGGCGCCTTCGATGGCGGCCATTGTTGAAACTCTAAATGCGAATTCCTTTCCCCCTCCCGTTGACGAAACAACCACTGCTAAATCTGTCCCCAAAAACTTTCGCAGCTCTACTGCAACCCATGACAACTGCAGAATTTGGAACCCGAATACAGGCAAGGCCCATCCCTTGGACCTGGAAAGGAGAGCCAGCAATTCGGTTAACGGTTGATGAATCGAAAACTTTGAATGCGCCTTTCCTCGAAGCCCTAATTGTAAGATTTCCAAAAGGGAGACCATCGATAGATGTTATTCGTAGAGCAATAACTGGTCTGGGTCTCAATGCTTCCTTTTTTGCAGGTTTGATGGATCAGAAGAACATCCTGCTCCCCTTCGACAATGAGGAGGATCGACATAGACTTTGGTTGCGTGAAAACTGGACCATCAATGGCTATCAGATGAAATCTGTAGATGGACCTCCGATTTTCGCAGTGATTGTGACTTGCATTTATCTCCTGTTTGGTTGGCTTTTCCAGGACTACCGGTACAGTATTTTCGGACGGATTTTCTCTGGGAAATCTCTAGCTACCTTGGACGCCCTGTGATGCTAGATCAGTCCACCATATCACTTAAGAGGCCTAGTGAAGCCAGATCATGTATAGAGATAAATTTTTTCAATCCTTTGGCCAAGAGAGTATGGATAGAAGCTTAGGATAAATCGGGTTACTGGCAAGAGGTTGTTTACGAAATAGTTCCTCAATATTGTAAGCACTGCCGTAAGAAGGGCCACACGGATGCTACATCTCGTACCATGCACCCCAGAATTTCCTGCAGAGAAAGAAAAAAGACTAGAAAAAAATAAGGAGTAGGAAGGTCTCAATGGATCTGGAGGGAAAGAGGCTTACTGACAAGCTAAATGGGGAATACAGCCTACGTCTGGACAGGACAAGCTGAAAGGAGTACAAAATGGAGTATGGAAAACCAAAGCTGCTCAAGTCTATAAAAAGGTGGCCTCTAAACAGTATCCCCAAAATGAGGCATGCTGCTTACGCTCAGAACAAGTACAGGATCCAAAAGGTAAGTGCTCTAACCCATTTGCAGTACTCAGTGAGGAGATAGAAACTAAAAATGTAGCCGTTTCACCTATTTCAGTGGAAAACATTAATGGTAATAATGGGGTTGACAAAATAGTAAGTGAAACAAAGAAGGCAGCAGATAACTTGGAAAATACAATAAATACTGCGAGCATAATTTTAAATGCACAACCTGAGAAAAGCAGAACTCAAGAAGTAGAGGTTGGGGAAACGAATAACATTAAGTCACAATCGGTTTTGAACCCAGGAGCTAATTCTTATATCCCCCAAGGGTTAGGTCAGAACATCATCCGAGAGGCTATAGACAACACAAATAGTATTGCAGAACTAGGGACCATGATAACAGACTTGGAGCACAACAACATGGTTTTTAAAGAAATAGGAACATCTTCAAACAAGGAAAATAATGAGTCGAATTTAATTGCTTCCCATTCTTTAATTGTCTACTCAAAAGATAACCCGTTACTTTCTGAAGTTGGCATCATAGTAAATACTTTTGATTTGGAAAGTAATGTGGTTGAGTCGTCTACTATAATTCCTGCAGATAAAGTACATGGCACTTCTGATTTGCATGTTCATACTGCTGATAGCATGTTACATACTGATTCTGGAGTAATTAACATAAGTAATGAACGTTCAACAAAAAAAATCCACAGGATAACAAAGCCACACTTAACTGCTCTGAAATAAATACATAGGCACAGCATAAAGTACCTCAACAAAAACCTCAAAATGCTAACAATTGCATATCTTAATCTAGTCCAGACTCCTCGGAACTCCCCCCAGTACAGGAGGTTTTCCTATATAGAAGCACTAGTACTTTAGCTGAAGAAGCACTTATCAACCCACAAGAACCAAATCAAATACAAGAAACTTTTGATCGGTATGTCAACAAGCCAGCTCTAAGATCCTTTCTGCAGTGTCTGACTCGGAGGAGCATACCTCCCCAAGGTTTAATACCCAAGCTACAAATCCGAGCCCTTCTCTGTTATGGCAAGAAATGGCCACATTAGAAGACTAGGCTCAGGACACTTCAATAACAGAACCAGATCCTACAAACATTACTGAGGCCTTATCTAATACTTTGTCCAGCCAACTGGCCATAGAGGGAGAAGGGTCTAAAAGTTCTGGAAAATTACCTAAACAAAAATCTACAATCTCCAAAAATTACAAAACCATAGCTAAATCAAAGAAATGACAAAAGCACTCTTCTCGTTCACTGCTATCTGTGAATCGAAAATAAATTCCTCAAGACTCCCAAATACTATTAAATATCTAAACATGGCACATGGAATATCAAACTCCTCTAGGTCTATCTGGTTCCTTTAGAAGGAGGAATTGGAAGTCCAACTCGATTACAACTCAGATCAATTCCTTCTGCTAAAGATGAAAGACAAAATATCTACCTATACCTTTTATATTGGCTGTGTATATGCAAAATGCACCATAGCTGAAAGAAAACCCCTATGGTCAGACCTAAACACAGTACTTGACCCAATCATTGAACTAGTACTAATAGGAGAGGAATTTAATAGGGGGCTGCAGAAGGAACCCAAACTTTCAATGCCACCAATATCTCGCCAGAAATCAACAGGCTGATAGCAAGAGATAAGGCCCTATCGTCACAGACTCTAACACATGAAGATCACTCCGCAAACAGACTCCCAACACGCAGAGTACAAGCTGCCCTCGTCGTATAAAAGAATGGTAACATCAGCAACACAGGGGAATGGTTACAGCATTTTAGAAGCATTGTTAGAAGGTAGTTATGTATTCCTTTCAATAATTGTTAGCTATGAATTTTGCAGGTACACAAAAACAAAAACTTTAGGACAATCTATTAAGCTATTGTGCCTTGTGGCCATAATTCTTGTATTTTCGTATACCTCTTATGTGAGGCCTTCAAATTCTTGTAAGAAAAGAAAAAAATTAGACAAAAAGGTTGGACACCTATCATCACCCTATTTTAAAACCCATTATGTACTTGGCCTGATAGTTCCATTACATTTTCTTTTTCTTTCTCCTAATCTTTCCTCAATTCTAGGTAGTAAACTTTATTGTATAGAATGTTGCTACATATATCAAAAGATTGGTGTATCTAAATAGTTAAATTACCTTTTTAGATCAATTCAAAATTAGTAATATGTTATAAAATGTATTTCATTTTGAAATCAGTTACATATTTGGACAGTTATAATTTTTTTGACAAAAAAAATCCAAAACATAAATAAAATAATTTCACCATATAAAATGTGAATCCAAAGTTGAATTATATCAGTGAAATTAAATTTATTATCGATCTTGAAATTGTAATTTTTATATATTTAGAAACCTAACACGGTTTTGATCCAAAATCTATTAGGCTGGGTTTGGTAGCGAGGACAAAATAAACCTGATTTTGGAAAATTGTAGGATAACTAAGGGAGTCCTTCAGTAATCCTGTTTGGTAACAACTGCGTTTCAAGAGGGATAATTTTAACTGTCTGTTTGGTATCACAGGAATTACAGGAGGATTTAGGACAGAATTTGTAACTTTTACCATTTTGCCCTTACTTTATTAACACTTTTTAAAAACGTTACTAAACATGCAGACACACAACCAGCTTCATCCAAGTCGCAATAAATCAAAAATTAGTACCAACATTGTCACAACAAACTACCAGCCTCAGCATCACAACAAAATCGAACATAATCAACATAGTCGCAATCGAACCGAACCTAATCAACATAACCGCAACAGAACCGAACCTAATCAACATAACCGCAACAGAACCGAACTTAATCAACATATTCGCAACAAAAACGAACATAATCAACTTAGTAGCTTGGTTAGCAGCTTCCACGTTTTCCTTGGCCTTCTTCTTGGTAGCGGGCTTCTTAAATTGTTTCCTAAGACTTGACGTTGATTTTGAACTCGGAAGGTCATCATCATCGTAATTACCAGAAGTCATTTCAGCAGTATCAAAATTCGTTATCCATTGAGATTCTACCAAAAATTAGAAACCATTTTGGTCAGTTTTGTACGAAAAATCAGAAACCTTCCTCATTTGGTACAGTTTTGAAAAAACAGAATCCATTTGGTACAATTTTGAAAAATCATAAACCAGAACATGATCTGTTTTGGTACAGTTTTGAAAATGATCAGTTCTACAGAAAATGATCAGTAAATGTCAACAGAAAATCAGAAACCAAAACATGATCAGAAACCAGAACATTATCGGTTCTATTTTGATCCATTTTTGGTATCCAAACTGTTGACATTTCAACAGAAAATGTCAATTGAAACCTTGCTACCATTGTTCTACCAGTTTTACCAGTTCAACAGAAACGTTCTACCAGTTCTACTAGTTCAACAGAAAATGTCCACAGAAACGTTCTACAAGTTTTGAAAAATCAGTTTTGACTTGGATCA
This sequence comes from Pinguicula primuliflora, assembly GCA_025802335.1. Classification (NCBI taxonomy): domain Eukaryota; kingdom Viridiplantae; phylum Streptophyta; class Magnoliopsida; order Lamiales; family Lentibulariaceae; genus Pinguicula; species Pinguicula primuliflora. The sequence goes on along the minus strand of JAOYMZ010000020.1, from coordinate 427,404 downwards.
ACAAAACATGAGCACGGTTTCAGATTTTTTCAATGTTCATACAACGAAATGTTCACATAATACTACATCTAAAAATAGACAGTAACAGAAATCCGGAACAAAAAAATCAGAAACCTTCCCACGAAATTTTCATACATAAGGCACGAGACAGTAAACTTACATCTAAAAATAGCGAGTAACAGAAACACTTGACGCAAAATTTCGAATGATTCAATAGACAGTAACCAAAAACCCTAACCCTAGCAGCAAAATTTCGAATGAAAACCGCGAAATGTAGATAAATTCGAAGGTGAAAAGGTAAGAATTTGGCTTACCGAAGACGAAAACACCGATGACGGCCTAAGCCGTTAACTTTTCTACTGAACGGCGACGAAATTTCGATGGTGAGGTGAGGGTCGTCGCTGCGGAAAGAAGAAAACGAGAATGAAATGAGGTGAAAATCGTGAGAGATGAAATGTTAAACGTGTATGTAATGAGGGTAAATAAGTAATTTCACAATCCAGGATAAGTTCGGGTTTCCGTTAACCCTTCTGCCAGGACTATGAGGGACAAAAAAGCCTTAGCTATCCCGCGATTGACCCTGCCCGGAGAGTAAACCCCGGGCAGACCATTTTGAAAAACACGGATACCAAACGGTGTGCTGACTGGGGCAACCCTGAAATCCCTGAATTAACCGTACCAAACCTGGATACCAAACTGAGCTTTAGGGTTTTAGTTTTTCGCCCTCAAAGCCACCGTAATATTGATTATCATTTTAAATAAAGTTTAGTATTTAGAGTTGATGGAATTTGAGATTTTAAATTTTTGGCACCGAAACTGCTATAATATCAATTATCATTTTTAAGTATGGTTTAACACTTAGGGTTTATAGAGTAGGGATTAGTTTTTTCGACGGCGAAGTCGCCGTAATATTAATTACTATTTTTAAATACGGTTTAACATTTAAGATTTATAGAATATGATTTTAATTTTTCGACATTTACCACTTTTATATTGGGTTTAATATTTTAATATTTTAATTTTTAAAATGTATTACATTTAGTAAGAATTAAAAGCTCAAATAAAGAAAGAAAAAAGATACGAAAAAAATGAAATAAATTGATTTAGTATCAAGTTGGAGTTGAGAGAAGTTTAGTAATATTATCTATTGAATTGAAATCTAATGGCTAAAATTATAATTGGGTATAACAGGTTAAAATTGACTACTCTATCAGTGAGGATAGGAGAATTCCCTATATGATAAATACACCACACCCTAATGAACAACAAGTAATATTTGGGTTTCTTGTGGAGATTAAAATTACTTAATAAAGAAATTTTCGGGAATCTTTTTCGATATCCTGAAAAAAATTTACCATCAAAATTATTGATTGAATCAATAAGTACATGAAATTCTTCGATAATCCAAATAGCAATCAACGAATGTGGCTACATATAACGAAAAATGATGTACCAGATTTGGGGAACAATTTCAATCGTCAGAATTAAAATTCGTGATTTTTTTATAGCCTAAGGTATTTAACCATGAAACTCCACGCAGGAAGATATTCAACTCACCAGTTAAGCTGTTTAGATTTAATTCGTGATTGTTTCAGATGCATGTACGGGAACGACTACAGAACAACTAAAATGTTGATTCTGACGATTCTGTATCAAGTTTATAGGAACCCAAAGTCAAAACTATATTTAAATTAAAATTAACAAGTGATTTAGAAAATTTCCACATTAACTACCTATTTCTGAGAATGACAATTAAACTCAAAAATGTGTTCAATTATTCTCATCATGCCTTGAACTAATATTTCCGGAACACATCACGAGTTTTAATTTAGATAATTTAAATTACCAAAATATATCGCAAACGCCTAAATTTTTGTTACTCACTACACAGTCACATTTTCGTTTTAGAACATGCCAATAAATTGGGCTTAAGACTTTAGAGGGAAAAGGCGAAAAGCAAAAGAGTACCAAAAGTTTCGAAAACGAACGTGTCTTCCTCAGTAAAAGGTTGGTCAAATGCCTCTCCACCAATCATGAAATTGCAAAAATAAATCAAACAAATCAGGAAAAATGGCCGGAGCCCAACCCTATATGTAACTTCACTCTCCATTGCAGAAAACGCACAGCGCTCTCCTTCTTTTGGCTCTGCCATTTACAGATATAGCACAGCCTACTCTCATCGATCTCTGGTGAGCTCCTTATCCCCATGCTGTATGCCTGTTTTCATACTATTTGATGGAACTGTGCTTTATCTGCCTGTGCGCGCCTTGATTGTTGGTACTAGTTCGTTTAATGTTTGCCAGATGCTCATTGATACTTTTGTTCGTTTGTTCGGTTGTTTGTGCCGGTTTCTGTAACCGGAGTTCGCGCGGATGTAGCTGTGATTTGGTTACAGATGTTAATTGATCGGTATCTGGTTATCTATTGAGGTTCTTCTTGTTTTTCGATTGTGGAGAATGTATGTAGATATTCTGGTTCGTGCTGATCTGAATTTCTATCCACGTGCAGTTGGAATGTCAATTGAGTTTCGCCGTGTTGATTTTATTATGAATTATGGATTAACCTTTTCGTTTTTTTTTCCTGTTTCATTCCCGATCGGTGATTTCAACTTGTTGTTGTCTAGATGGACCAGGTAATGAGACTCAGCCGATGGATGTCCGCTTTTTATTTTCTTATACTTGCAGTTGTTCCTGACATTCTTCAATTCTGGATCAGTATGAAAAAGTTGAGAAGATTGGGGAGGGGACATATGGAGTAGTTTACAAGGCTCGTGATCGTGTAACGAATGAAACTATCGCTCTGAAGAAAATACGCCTGGAGCAGGAAGATGAGGGAGTGCCAAGCACCGCTATCAGAGAGATATCTCTGTTAAAAGAGATGCAGCATGGGAATATTGTAAGGTAAAACAGATGCTTAAAGATATTAAAGAGGGTAACAACTGTTTGGACGGATCCGGGTTGGATGAATGGAAATGAGCAGTGCATTTGTTGTCAACATTTTATTTACTTGCAGAAACAGAATGTCTTAACATTTTGTCAGATTCATTTTAAGTTGTTGCCATTGCTCACAGGTTGCAGGATGTGGTACATAGTGAGAAGCGGTTGTACCTGGTATTTGAGTATCTGGACTTGGACTTGAAAAAACACATGGATACTTGCCCGGAGTTCTCCCAGGATCCTCGTATTGTCAAAGTATGTGCTCTCTCTGTCTGCCATATAAGGGGGTCTATAAACATTATGGCTGTGATTGAGCTGTCTGGAGTGGATTAGGGATTGGATCAATACATGCTTTCAGAATTTCAATTTTAAAACTAGACTTATTACCTTGCTTAAAGTCCTTTTACTGCATACACCACAATGGGTATTTCAGATAGAAGGAAAATAGGTGTTTGGTGTTTTTTTTTATCACCAGAACCAAGATGATAATCTACATTAAATGTTGATCATTGTATGTTTGTGTCCAGAGGTAATGCTAATGGTATCTCACTCATACCAAGAAGTTCAACTCTTTCCCTTTCAAGATACTCTTTTCTTAGAGTTTATTTCCTTTTCCACAGATGTTTCTATATCAAATTCTTCGTGGTATTGCCTATTGCCATTCTCATCGTGTCCTTCATCGGGATCTGAAGCCTCAGAACTTGCTCATAGATCGGCGTACCAATGCATTAAAGCTAGCAGATTTTGGTTTAGCTAGGGCATTTGGCATTCCTGTTAGAACATTTACTCATGAGGTTAATATTTTTTTTAACTTAATAATGCTGATGTGTTCCTGGACTATTCTGCCTCGTTGAATATATTGTATGTCCTTGCTTCTTGTTGGGTGAACTTTTCTCATCCTCAACTTCAATTGTCTTTGCAGGTTGTTACTCTCTGGTACAGGGCTCCAGAAATACTCCTTGGATCACGCCACTATTCTACTCCCGTGGATGTGTGGTCAGTTGGCTGTATTTTCGCCGAAATGGTAAACCAGAAACCTTTATTTCCTGGTGACTCTGAGATAGATGAACTCTTCAAAATATTTAGGTGATTCGGTTATACCTCGAGACTAAAGTTCATTTGCTTATATGTAACATGCTGTAAACATGTCATTTACTTTTTTTTGTTCTCTTACCTTGAAGAGTCATGGGCACTCCAACTGAAGATACATGGCCTGGAGTGACATCTCTGCCCGATTTTAAATCAGCTTTTCCGAAATGGCCATCTAAGGTGGTTATGATAGTGACAAATTTTTCGTTCTTTTAGTCTTTCGCTCTCCCCTCGTACGAACAATAGTTAGTCAATTTGTCTGTTGGTGATGCAGGACCTGGCGACTATGGTTCCTAATCTTGACTCAGCTGGCCTTGACCTCCTTAATGTATGTTCACTCTCTGTTTGAGTATGTACACACACTTCATTGTCCACAAAAAATTTCAAATGCTGGACGGTATATCCCGGACAATCGTCCTTACGTTCTAAATTCTAATCCTGGGTGTTCATTGTTTATCTTACGGTCAGTTTTAAAATGTTGTTGATCATGACCATCAGATCAACAATGGACAACCAGGATTAGAATTCCGGATATACCATCCGGTAGCAAAAAAATTTCTGTCATTGTCCATCTAACCTTCAAAAACTTTGGAAGAAATCTGATGTGCAGATCCTTAATTTCATTACTTTCTTTCAGAAAATGCTGTGTTTAGATCCTACCAAAAGAGTTACTGCCCGAAATGCCCTCGAGCACGAATACTTCAAGGATATCGGTTGTGTCCCCTGAGATTAACTCCAACAACCCCTGGTGCAAAATGTATATTTTGCTCCTGGCGCCAGGGGGGATGTCACTTCCTGATAGATAATGTGTGATATGGCAGGTGGCATTTATCTCCCTTCTCATTTGATCCCTTGGTGTGATTTGCTGCACCATTGACTTGGGAAATCTCAGCTGTGACTGCTTTCTCCAGCTCATTACTACCCTTGTGTGGTTGCATCATTTTTCTCTACCTCTACATCATACTCATGTAAGACATATTGATTCAATTCTCTTTGAAAGATATTCATATGGTGTGCCAATCCTCCCTCCCATTCTATTTGGTTCTTTTTTTTGACGGGGCATATTACAAATTTAAAAAACCAAAACTGTTACGCATACATATTATTTTTATATATAATTCATATTTAATGTCTTTTTGCTTTTTACAATTCATTAGTAGCTGTCGTTTGGTATTTAATACCTGTACAAAATGACACCTATTTTTAAAGCAATACACATAAAACGACATTAAGTATTGCATTATGTATAAGGGGAGTGCTAGGGGACCAATATTTTTTTGACCCTAAAATTCTGGCCCCATAAAAATAACAATAAAATATTAATAAATTAATGTTTAATTAATAAAATATTAATTAATTATGTATTAATTATTATTTTTAATAATCTTAGAATATTGTATTTATAATTTATAGCATTTAGATTAATTTTAATTAACTAAACCCTAAACTTTACCCTAAACTCAAACCCTAACCCTAACCCTAAATCCTAAATCTTAAACCCCAAATTCTAAACCCTAAATATTAAACCACATAAAAAATAACAATTAATATTGCGGCGGCTTCGCCGCCTAAAAATTAAAAACCCAAATCCTAAACCCTAATAAATCCTAATAAATCCTATAAATCCTATAAATCCTAAACCCTAATAAACCCAAAATATTAAACCTGATTAAAAATGGTAATCAACATTACGGCAATTTCGCTGTCAAAAAACTAAAACCATAAATCCTAAAATCAAATCCAAATTCAAAGTAAAGCCCTAAATCCTAAAAATAATATTATAACATTCAAAGTAAAAAAAAATAAAGTAGATCCAACCTGGATGATGCCGTCGGAAATCTCATGCCTATGCTACAGAGTAAAAATATTGGCAAAAGCTGTGCGACCAGAATTTTAGGGCCTGAACAATTCGGGTCGCATAGCATTTTCCTTTATGATGTGCTTGTTGGCTTGGACAATTATCTATAGAATTCAGTTTCCATGAGCCTGTTTCAGCGAACTGGGAACATATTCATTGGAATTCAGAATAACATGTAATATATTAAAATGATGGATAATCGCCTAAAGATTAGATGCCAACTGCTGCTTTGTGTTTCTCACTTGGTTTGCTTTACATTCATAAGGATTTATCAATGCTCCATGGATACTCGCAGATGTAGTTGAATCAACTGTCGGCAGGGTCGGCCATGGGGTTCGGGATGCCCTAGCCGGCCCTCTAGCCGGATGCCCCATTTAAAAAATAATAATAAATAAAATAAAATAAACTATTAACCATTATACCTACAATTACAATGAAGCTACAAAACTATCAATCAACAAGTGTGAAATGAAGAAAATAACAGAATAATAAATCTATATTTCTTCATCTTGACCATTAACAATACATCTCTGGGCCAAAATGATAGAAAATAAATAGTCTAAAATAAGCTCCGAGAGGAGCAGTTAACAATATCCAAGCTGTATCCAGTTGATTGAAAGACGCTCAATGCCCAAAATTCGACCCTTCAAGGTAACATAAAGGAGGAAGAGAAATCTCTTGGCATAAGAAGAAAAACAATTAACCTCGAATCAATTTCACAAACTCAAAACAACTCCCCCAATTCGCACATTCACTTACCATGAAGCTTTTTAATACAAAAAAAAATGAATAAGAAAAACACATTAAAAGTAAACAACACCTATTCATCATTTACGGCAAGTAAAAAAACACGACTTGAATCACTTGACCCGAGGTGCCAGAGAGTCAAAATACAAACTGATACAAGATCAAAAAAGAACAAAAAATTACTGCTCTTGTTCGGACAAAGCACAAGTAGTCCGAATATCTCCACCAGCTCCGATTCCACCTGCAATATGGGGAGATTGAGGTGCGGACGATGCAGATTCATATAAATGGGACAAGACTGATGGGTTGAGCAAGGAAATCAATGACCTATTGCGTAAGGTACGGAAAATAAAACTATGTTCACAAGTTATTTTTAGCAACTATTGCATAAATACCACACATTTTGATGGCCCAATAAAGTGGGTTGGCCCTACACGAGAAAAAAGAGGAAATTGCATTGAGCTTTATCATGGGCTCCATTGATGAAATTTTTTTTAATCCCATAATTTTTTTGGGTAAAGACTCCCAATTTTTTTATACCCTCTTGGACTTGAATGCCCTAGCCAACAGGCTCACTTGGTTTACTAGTGGGCCGGCCCTGACTGTCGGGTCTGATATCATGGACTACGCAATTTTTTTTGTTGGATAGGTAACGTTGTTTAGGAAATTTGAACCACCTGTGAGTGCAATTATCGCTCCAATGACCACTAGACAACCCTTCTTCCGACAACTGCTCAATTGATACAACATTGGAGGTCATCCCGTTATTACCTCATCTTAGTTGCTTGCTCATCAAATTTGAATTGAAATTTCCCTAGAATATTGCCCTTCGTTCCTTCCAGGTAGCTAGCTATCTAATGAAACCCATAATTACTCCCGCAATGCTGCAGTAGAATCCAGTGAAGAGCTGTTTGAGATATGCCAGAAACAAAAGCTCAAAGTTGACGTTGTTGATCTTTGGTCACAATAAAGAACTTTCCAAGTTCTTGTTGACGATACACTTACAGAAAAAAGAGTGTGCCTCGAAAAGAAGGATGCCGCTTTTAACATGGTATTTGTTGGATTATGCATTTAATCTTTCAATGCATAATTTGTTTCCTTGTATCCATCCTTCATCTCCTATTTTACTACTGCTACATCTTTTGTGCTCTGGGTACTCTGCCTGTGCAATAGCGCCAGTGACAACAGGAGCAACCTTCTTGAGAATATGTGCAACTTTGTTTAATTATGCAAACAAAGATACATTTTCAATATAGGACACGTCTATTTATAATAATGGACTAACAGTGTGTTGGTGGATACATTTAAGCTATTGACTCACTGAGTCAAACCAATTTGCACCCCAACCTTGTGTGGAAAAGTTGTTAACACAAAATTCAAACATCAAACACACGTATACGAGTGAAGATGTTGACTTAAAATTCCCAATCACAATATCATGTACCATTATAGTTAAAGATGCAGAAAATAGAGATAGAGTCCTGAAACATAATTAATAATTATAAACAAAAAGCAATGCATCTTGCAAAGATTCTATCTGCATTTTGTTTTGAAGTAAAAAATGAATCCCTCCACTTAATGCTCACATGCCAACAATTCAACTCAAACAAAAGATAAAAGAGTTGGGAGTGCTCTGAATACTAGATCAGGTGGTGAACGTGCTTCCTCAGCGAGAAACTCCTCTGATGCTTGCATATCAATTTTATTAATTGCTGCAAATTAGTGAAACAAAAGCCCAATATCAGTAAAATATAGTTCATACAGGAAATGCTCCACCACAATTAAATTATTATGGTTTGTCAAGATACATTGTAATCAAGCATAAGAAAGATGAACTTACATCAGGAATCCCTTCTTGAGCTACAATATTCATGTCATCTTGAGATTTTACTTTCTACAGAATAAAAGGGCAAACATATTTGAGGTGTGTTATGTTGCTGTCTTTGTCATTAACCGAAATCTCTCAAAATTTGCTGTGGATATATTCCAAATAATGAATTGGATCTGATCCAAAATTATCACACAATCAGCAAAAAGAGTGATAACAAACCTCCAAATCTGTAACTGAAAGTCAATCAGGAGCATATCTGTATTGATATGCAGCAACTAATAAACAAAACAAAATATAACAAAATCATTTTTATTAGTTGTGAACCAATCCATCAATAAAAATTAGAATAGAACACTCACTAATCTAGTGAATTTCTGGATATTGATAGCTTCTCAAGTTTCACCAACTAACCCACTAAACATCAAAAATTATATTTCATCAATAAGATGGATTCGTATTGAAAAATTCTTTTTTAGTTAAGAACTGAGAATAAATATAAACCCGATGATGGTGCCATCCAATTTTCTCTGCTTCATCTTAAGCCTGATGAAGAAAAGTAAATAACATAATGGAGTGGCAACTATAATGCTACTACTACTAAATCATCAATCGGTTAACCGTAAATATCCTAATATCAGTTGATGCATTACCTGATGTTTAGCATTAACTGAAGGAAGAAGGAACAAAACTTAGTTCAAAGGGGCCTTTCTACTTGACCGAACACAATAACATTGTCATACAGTCCAAGATGAACGTCAGGGTAGGCTTCTGTCATCTTTTGGGTAAGACAAATTCTTGAGGAAGGTGAAATGCTACCAGATAGATTGTTCATTTTATGTGATCCCAGAAATCCAAGCTACGAATTGGTTGCTGGGTAGATCAGTTCATGTTGTTTTGTATAGTTTGTATGAAGGAGATCAGAATTTACGTGGTTCCGGTGAATCCCTACTCCACGGAAGAGATTTCTCTCTTCTTGTGTTTCTTGCTGTTTTTCTTGTTTTTCACAGTGTTACAATGGCTACTTTATAGCCTACATCTCACACCATTTCCCCCCTCTAAATCGCTACAATCATTGGCTAAGATAAGGTAAGGATATTAGTATAATTATCCTTCCTTATTTACATTTCTTCAAATCTTAACAGTTCAATCCTCTTTAAATTTACCATACAGTGAAGGTGTCAATGTAGCACGGTCACAGTCGCCCTGTCATTGAATCTGGTTGGGGTAGATCAATTCATAATAAAAATAAAAAAACCATTGAGATCCCACAAGTATCTTAATAATCTTTCAAAACTCTGATCCATCTAAGCCAAATTTATCACCCATTGATTTATTTATGTAGACCTGGAATAGTAGCTTCTCCAACGCTATCAACATTTTCACTTTAAGAGATTGGCCGCAATCTCAGCTCGCTCCATAGAGTCTGTTCTGACAACATCAGTTGTGTTGCCTCTATGCAGATTCTTTCTTCATTCAGCGATCTCCTGCTCTCCAAAATGAGGCCTAATCTTCGATAACTAACATAACTTATCCGGGAGAATATGGAGAAGAACAAGTAGACTTCCACTCTTGATTGGCCATTTTGAGAGGACAACGTTTCCATATTCAGGTGCCCAGCTCTCAGCAAACACGTAATTCACGTAAAAAAACGAAGAGTTAGCACTGATAACATCATAAATCTCAGGGGAACTGGGGAGCTGCTTCTGCTTGCACACACGAACAGAAGTTCTGGGTGAGGTTATATATTAGCCATTAACTCATAGGATCATACTCCACATTTCTAGGACCCTAATAATGCATCTAAGAGGTTTGAGGGAGCATCCTCTTTTCTGCTCTCATCGAAAAAAAACATTTTCTATGGTTGCTTCACATTTTCTAAGGGAGCAACCAATGACTGTGTAGTGTTTTGATCACACTCCATAATTAATTGCAATTTCCCAACACTTAATTCATTAAGATCCAAAACTCATTTTGAACATACTCGATTTAATAATCACATAGTTAATTAATCTTAAATTTAGCATACCTTACACGCGGGTTAGGTATTCTTGATTATCCACGGATGTTGAGTAATTTCTTGAAGCGAGAGATGCTTCAATGAATCCTTCACAAGAAGCTGCATAAACATGGCATCACTTTATCCTTCAAGAAATGAGAAGAAAAAAAAGAAGCCGAAAACTAATGCTGATTCATCAATAATAGAAATACTACCCCGCTGATGAGATCTTTAGCCTCTGCCGACACGTCCGGGGTGGAAGGAAAGCTTAAATCAACTATCATAATCCTACATGTTTCAAACATTGACGTGTTCATTAGACAGTCTAATATAACTCCGGATAAAGAATGGAGTAGAAAGTGACAGCTTATTTCTTACCTTTTAAATGTATCCTACTGGCTTGCAGCCTCGAATGGAGCCATGCCATATAAGAATTCATAGCAGAGGACACCCAATGACCAATTATCCACTGCATAATCGTGGCCTTTCTTTCCCACCATTTCAGGTGCTAAATAATCCAAAGTTCCACACATGGTGAGCCTTTTGTCTTTTGATTGTACAGACCAACCGAAGTCTGCAATTTTAAGACGACCCTAACAATGGAGCATAATATGATGATCACGTAACTTGCATCTGCGTAGGATGCTAGCCTATGAAAATGCGAATTGAGGCTAGAATTACCTCATGATCAAGCAACAAATTTTCGGGTTTGATGTCCCTGTGAATGACATGCTTTTCATGACAATACACCAGAGCCTCTGTAAGACTTGCTATGTACTGATATCAAAATATTAGGGAAAGAAAATATCAATACAAAATCAATTCAGTCAATTAAAAAAATCAAGATTGCCCCAAGAATCTTAACTAGCAGAACACGTATGGTATAGAACAACAATTGTTTTGGGCCAAAGGAAAAATAGCTTCAATATTTGTTCGAATAACTACAATGGGAAATAACATAAAAGCTTGA
>JAOYMZ010000020.1:388088-408842 GCA_025802335.1 Pinguicula primuliflora | reverse complement strand
GTATCTTAGGGTGGGTGGGGTGATTGTATACTAGTGGTTGTGTGTAGTAACTACAGACACGCTTCTGGTATTAATCGTTGCTCCTCCATGTGTGCTGCTTTTTACCTACTCTTGCTTTCTTCTTGGCCGGACCTGACCGGTCTCAACATATTCCCCCATCTGCTGCATTTATTTACTGCTTGTAACAAATTCGAATGATTTCCTATTCATTCACACACACACACACACGAGATTGTGGGAATGAGATCTTGTCTGATTATGGACATCAAATGGTTATCAGTTCCAAGGGAGCGGAAATTAATTCTTAAATATTGGGTAATGGAAGTCTCAATTTTATTTGATTCAACTCATATAGTGATAATAAATTTATTAATGCATCATCTTTTTTAGGTAGGTTAATTGGGAGAAATATTCTCGCCCCTTCTCAGTATCCGATAGTTTTTTACACTCCGACTAATCAAGGGGGCTTGCACCTAGCCCAAAGGCTCTTATGAATTAGACCCGACCAAACGCTTTTGAGGAGGTCCACATGACCTCCTTGAAACTAAGAAAAATGTTGTGTCCAGGACTAAAATCCCAAATAGTTAAACCTATAAAATTGTAAGTTTATACGCTTAGACCTTAAGCGACATAAGTTTGTCTCATATGGCTTATCAAATGTAAGTTACATCCTTATTATGGTTTGTACGTTATTGTGGAAGTGCATTGGATTTTATGTAACTCGATAGGATTCTCATATATTTTCCAAAAAAGTCCATACTCGTATCCGATGCATAAATTTAACGTTTGACTTCGGACACAAGAAATATATTAATAATATGAGAATTAAAGTACTTGCTAGCTGTGTAAATGAAGTAAAATATGGAGAGAAACAAATGTATTGAAAGTTGATACAGCAGGTTCGATCAAGTCTGCCTCAAGCATTGTACAAAAATGAAAACAAAAAAAATTCAAGCATTGTATGCATATTTACTATCTCTGTCCTCGGTCACATTGAGTCCCTGTGGTCCAAATCCACCACCAATCGGCGCAATCAACAGCTCACTCTTAGCAAGTTCGAGAAAACTAAAATACTCAGCTTTTGCTATTTTGAATGTGAAGATACATACGTGCACAAAACTACTCATTTTGTACGTGTATGATTGGAATTAAGATTTGTATACCGTATTTTATGTGTATCAAATAGTGCGCACAAAATTATTCGGTCACATTCTTACATATTTTATGTTTACCCCCAAATACCAAATATTTATTCTGGTAATAAATTCATTTTACATATTATTCTCTATATTATTTTGTAGTAACTTCCAACATTAGCAAACATCTCTTAGGCTAAATACTTGGGGTTCTTGATGCTGCATGGGGAAGAAATCAACCAAGATGTCTATACCGGACGAAAGATGCACGAATAACGACGTGTGCGTATTATTTACCAGTGTTGTGGCCCACACTTTTAAATCTTTCTACCAGGTTCCGACACGTGTGATTCGTCCGTCTTTCATCCGTTCCTTTCGCCCGTTATAGATTTTTCTGAAAACAACCCTTGAATTCCTCCCAACCTTGCATGTTGACACAAGAATTTCATCCTAAAACCAGGCACACCAAATGAAGCAAAAATGAAATCACATTTCCTAGTTCTCTCTATCCTTCCTCAAATCTCTCCAATGCATTGACTCTCCCTCTCCCATCTAACAATCCTTCATGCTTCCATCCATCCCATGCATCTCCTTTCTTCCTAGTTCCTATTAACAAAAAGCCCTAGAAAACCCACAAGTTTATTACATACCTCATCCTCCCGGCGCTGCCAAGCAAATGGGTAGCTGCTGCTCCCGGGAGACCGCCGAAGATACCCCAGCAGCGGACCCAACAACAGCCAATGGCAATAACAATAACAACAACGTGAATGCCATCGGGGACGGCAGCAAGCACCCCCCTATGGCTATGGCCCCACCAAAACTATCCAATAATTCTGACCCGCTCAATTCCTCCACCAAGCCGGCTAAGCCCACACCCATCGGGCCGGTGCTTGGACGGCCTATGGAGGATATCAGAGCCACGTACACGGTTGGGAAAGAGCTGGGCCGTGGCCAGTTCGGGGTGACCTACTTGTGCACACACAGGCAGAGCAGCGAGCAATTCGCATGCAAGACAATTGCGAAGAGGAAGCTAAAGAATAAGGAGGATATTGAGGACGTCCGGCGTGAGGTTCAAATCATGCACCACCTCTCCGGTCAGGCGAACATTGTGGAGCTGAAAGGGGCCTTCGAGGACAAACACTCAGTCTACCTTGTGATGGAGCTCTGTGCCGGTGGGGAGCTCTTCGACCGGATCATTGCAAAGGGGCATTACACGGAGCGCGCAGCCGCATCGCTCCTCCGAACAATTGTCCAGATCGTGCACACTTGTCATTCCATGGGGGTCATCCACAGGGATTTGAAGCCGGAAAACTTCTTGCTCCTCAACAAAGATGAGGATGCACCGCTCAAGGCCACGGATTTCGGTCTCTCTGTTTTCTTCAAAGATGGTGAACGTTTCGAGGACATAGTGGGGAGTGCATATTACATCGCTCCAGAAGTGTTGAAGAGAAACTACGGGCCGGAAGTGGATATTTGGAGCATTGGTGTAATGCTATATATTCTTCTTTCTGGAGTTCCTCCTTTCTGGGCAGGTAACCGTAATATAGACATTCAACTTCCATTCAAGGTCCCATTTTCTTATCTTATGCGATCCTTTGCTTTGGCCATGAACTTGCAATGCAAAAATTCAGACACTGAGACTGGGATATTCAATGCTATCATACGAGGACATATTGACTTCTCTTCTGATCCGTGGCCTTCGATTTCAACTGGAGCAAAGGACCTAGTGAGGAAGATGTTGCACTCTGATCCCAAGCAGAGACTCACAGCATTCGAAGTTCTGAGTATACATGCATTCCTAACGTTTTTCTAAAGAGATTTCCAGATTCTCGTAGAAGCATGAAGATGACAGTGTTTCATGTTTGCAGATCATTCGTGGATCAAGGAGGACGGAGAGGCACCGAATACGCCGCTCGACAATGCTGTTTTGGGTAGGCTCAAACAGTTCAGGGCTATGAATAACTTTAAGAAAGTTGCGCTCAGGGTAAGGATTCGTGGAGGATAGATTTTGCTCAAGTAAAAATACAACCAACTGCTGAACTTTTCTATATGTATACATATAAGGTTATTGCGGGCTGTTTGTCGGAGGAAGAGATAATCGGACTGAAACAAATGTTCAAAGGCATGGATACTGATAACAGTGGCACCATAACACTCGAGGAGCTCAAGCAAGGACTGACCAATCAAGGAACAAAGTTAACAGAGAGCGAGGTTAAACAGTTACTGGAAGCTGTAAGTTCATAGCCATATCCATTGTCTATCCATTCTGAAGGAATAGTCTCAAGTGTTTTTCATGCAAACATCACTTGAACCTATCTTTCCTGTGGGACTCAGGCTGATGCAGATGGGAACGGAACCATAGAGTATGAAGAATTTATTACAGCTACAATGCATATGAACAGAATGGGCAGGGAAGAGCATCTATACACAGCATTCCAGTATTTCGATAAAGATAATAGCGGGTAATCACATAAATCATGAAAACAATATGAAGAATGTATGCTTGTCATGATTGAATAAACAAAACAGAAGCAATTTTTCTTGTCATCGTGGTCAGGTACATTACCATAGAAGAACTGGAGCAGGCACTAAGAGAGTATGGCATGACAGAGGGGAAGGACATAAACGAGATTATTTCTGAAGTAGATGCCGATAATGTATGTAGGAATATAAATAAAGAAATAAATTCCTCATTTCCGGAAGTTATCTTCACTCTTGTGCAAAACTAACAATTCAAGCCAAATATGCAGGATGGTCGGATCAACTATGAGGAATTTACAGCCATGATGAATAAAGGGAATCCAGATATGGTAGCAAATACAAAAAAGCGAAGAAGTGGTGTCTTTGTTTCATAGTATACTATATGCACTACATAACGAGAAGATTATAGAATTGAGGAAAATATTTTACCTAAATATCTTCGCTGGAGGAGGACATGCTGCTCTTGATATCTCAAACACTGGTTTATGAGGTTATATGTATGAAAAATGTCACTCATATATATATGGGAAGAAAAGAAAAACCATGTACATTACAAATGTCTTTCAAGTGCCAATATTTGAAGGGGAAATCTTGGGCCAACTCCTAGTTTACTTCCTATGAATAAGCTTAGTCCCCAATTGCAAGTAATCAATCATTCAAAAGTTTTAACTTGGAACAAAATGTAGAAATAGTTGTAGCCAGAATAACTTAACTAGTCAGCCTGCAGACACTTCAACCAGAATAACTTAACTAGCCAGGCTGCAGATACCTGGGGACATACCGTATAGAGCATCATATGCATCAGAAAAAGAACATCGAAAATCATAAGCAGCACAACATTACACTCCATCTACAACATTAGTGCAGCATCTAAACACCCGAACTTGTTGGACGGGGATTCATCAAGAAAAGTAAAATACTTGGAACTATTACTTGTAAAATTATTGTCAGACATCTCACTGCAATGATATAAGAGATCATAACTATGACAAGGGTTCGAATGCAGCAGTGGTCAGACACAGGAAGACCTACAATGCTTAACAAGTTAACTGTAGTCAGCAATCCAAACTTCAATCTGACAAATAGGTTCCTGATATAGTATGACAAAAACTACAGGGCTCAAATGCAACTTGAATTAAGATCAACAATTCAAGTTCTTACACAGACAATCATCCAAAACCACTGCCAAAATGTTAACAACTACACGAGTACGTCTCAAGAAGCAGGGGTACCAATTCCGTACTTCTCCTGCAGCTTCTGAATCTCCTCATCCTTCTTCTTGGGATCAAATTTCTTCCCCATCTTTCCCTATTGGTAATACAGCACAATTAAGTAGCGATTCGCCACATTAAATCCTGAGAGGTGGTCTACGGCGGTCTTGGCATCGTATATATCCTCGTAGACCACGAAGGCGGTTCCACGAGTATCCTTGTTAGTCCCGATGCGGATCTGTCGAATGGCTGCGTACTTCCCGAATATGTCGTACATCTCCTCGCTCGTGATGTTGAACGGGAGATTCTGAACATATAAAACACGATTCACCTCCGACGGCAGACGAGTATTGCCCTTGCAAAGGCTTAAGGCGGCCATCGTCGAGGAATTTTTCGGTGTTTCTAGGCACCAGAAGCCTAAGCAAAGTTTTGGTACTGGAGGAACTGGGGAGTTTGTTCTTGTTGCAACGTGATTAACGGTGGGAGAACGACGTGAATGAAGATCACGCTGCTACCACCACTTATTCTGACAAAAAGTACAAAAAAAATTCCGCTGTGAGGGTTTCGCAAGATCAGGCCACTGTCCCCATTTGGTAAGTTCGAGAATAGTGCCGTTGCAAGTTCAGGAATTTTTGCGCGGATTTGCGAATAATGGGAATTATAAAGCTCACTCTTCACAAGTTCGGGAGTAATTAGCATAGCCAATCTCCAAACTTAATTTTTTCCGGATTTTGAAAATTCAGGATTTAGTCACTTTTGGCAAGAAAAATTTACCTGGACATCGGAAGACCGGGATCTTGCAAAGTCCAGATTTTTCGATGTCCGGGATCTTTACTATATCAGAAAGCGCTCCCTCTTCTAATCTCATCATTTTAATCTCGAAATAGATGTCGATAGCCTCTGCGACGTCGAAAATTCTCACACGTCATCGCCTAAATATTTACTAATATTTAATATCAGTAAATATTAAGTTGTACCTTACTTTTCTTAGTTACAATTTTTTATGAATTATTAGACAAATTACAGTTGCATCGACGACGCTGGTATAATCATCCTCATATGTTTGATTACTATCTCCGTTCATTGTCATAACTTTATCAAATTAAACCTTCCTATGATTGTGGTTGCTCAGTTGTTCGCAACTGAAGTTCTGAATGTGTGCGCTGACCAATGGATAGATGGATGTTGGAGAAACTCTGAACTTCTTCATTTTGGGCATCCGATTTCACGCGCTGACCAATATTTCACGTGCTGACCAATGTTTCACGTTGTTATTAAATTTTTTTCCTTCCTTTGTTATAACTTTGACAAGTTTAGCCCTTCTAGATTGTAATGCAAAGATAAGTTCATCTACTTTTTCCTATAGTTGATAATATATATATTCGTTGAGTCATCTTTTCAAATTCAACGAAAATATATATTATTAATTTTACGAGAAAATAGATGAATTGATCTCTGCATTACAATTTATGAGGGTTAAACTTGACAAAGTTATGTCAAGGGACGAAAAATAATTTAATATTGTGTTAGGAAGGCTCAATACACATTGTAAAAAAATGTGTACTTGTTTTAATTTATATTTGTAATAAATTGTGTTCATTGATAAAAAATTTCATTAATTATAGTTTTCAAATACATGTCAATAACAAATGAATCAAAATGGTGGGTCATAAAATCCGTCAGGTTGCATTTCTGGAGGGGAGCTGCTTCTTCTACAAAAAAAATATTAGCGTATGGTTAGATATACATTTATTTAATTTATCAAATTTAATGAAATTAATACTTACTCTGCATTGTTTTTTCTTCTTTTTTGCGTCCATCTCGTTTGGTATTCTCTCACTTTCTTCTTGGGATTCTGGCTCAGGTCTCACCTTTTGTCATCTAACAAGGGAATGCATTAGCGTGAAAGGTGTCACAGGTACCTCAAATATTGGACCATGTGGTATGTCCTTTTAAAGACTTGAATGATCATTTCCGAGAAGTAGTAATCCAGAGGGTTCACACGGTATTTACGACAAACCTACATATATTAGATTGATTAAATTTAATATTTAATAAAATATCAAATGTAGCTATAAGAAAAATAAGTTGTATCGCGTGAGAGCAGGGGATGTCAAACCGCGACCACTTCCCACAAGAACACATATGATCAGCGAGTATGACTTTCTGTGTTTCTCCTGATTTTTTGGGTTGTAACTTGTGCTACATACCTCTCAGGCACTCATATAGGCTCAAAATTATTTGCAATATGCTTTGGGGCGCGTTTCGTAGTCTCGTAGAAGAGTTTAGCTTTATCGCTCCACGCATTAAAATTTGAGGTCATCCTTGCACAGTCACTCATTCGTGCTCTGAAATATTTAATACATCTCTCCTGCGTCTGTTGCACTATTGAAATGATCAGAAGACAGCGTGATCAGAAGACAGCGTGCACCCTTAAGCACTCCATTAAAGCACTTGACTTGATTCGGTTTCATTATTCCAAAACGAGCATCATCATCGTAGGACTCAGTCCACTTAGCTAAATCAATTTCTGTTAAGTATTGGTGCGCAGTAAAGTTACGAGTGAGTATCTGATCCATTTGGTCATGAAATTTTATTTTGCTCGACATCGAATGCACTTTCCAAGCCATTTTCTTCAGTACCTTATCTTTATAATGCGCACTAACATTCGAATAAATATGCCGTAGGCAATATCTGTTCACACCGATTTGGCTATTGAATACTGGAAATCGGTTCATTGCATTTAGACAGTCTATTCCTCTGTCAGAAATTATACAAGTAGGTCTATTTTTGGTCACGTATAGTGTCAATCTCTCTAAAAACCAATATCATGCAGCCTCACTCTCAGAATCGACCAATACAAATGCGAGAGGTAAAATATGTCCACTAACATCTTGTGTTACTCCAATGAGTAACTTTTGCTTATAAGGACAATAAAGATGCGTACCATCGATAGAAATGACCGACCTATAATGTTGGTAATCAGCAATGCACGGCCCAAATGCCCAAAATACATAGATTAGCATTTTTTCCGTAGGAATATCGGTATCCCTTAGAGCCCAATCGACAACGTATGTAGGGTTCCAGTGCTTTTAGTGCTGTTAGGTATGTGGGCAAACTTCTGACACCAGACGTCCATGTTTCGTGCACTATCTCAGTTGCCCGTTGTAGGGCAAACCAAGCTTTCGAATACTTGACTTCAAAACCGTACTTAGATTGTATCATCAGTTGCACATGTTGTATCGTAATAGCTAGAATATCAAACTCAGTAGTGTTAAAATATAATAAAGTACTGGTATGTTAATGAATAATAAATATAACTAGTGAGTACCTGGATCATTGGTTAATAATTCAACCAATTCTCGGACGACCATGCTCTTCGTCAGATTGTGATGATACTCGATAACCGTACTAGCTTCGCACATGTGGGAATAACCCATTTTGGTGATTTCCCACTTGCACCCATTTGGTCTGAAACGTGCGCTGAGATTCCACATGCAAGAAGTCTTCTCGAAGTGTTTGCACCGCAGTAGCAACCTTTTCGTATCACTTTTGTACACATAACATTCTCTTTTTGCGTGTACAACGTGATATTGCTCTACGGCCCACTGCAAACGTGCTTTGTCATTGAATAATTGGCCAACCTCGAGCAAATCTATATCGTCGTTGAAACGACTTGTGCTCATAGATGGGGGAATATTCATTGAATCCCCAAGTTGAGGATATTCATCATGATGTCACTCCGCAGGTCCATCATCTAATGGTGCTCAATACATCTGGTCGACCCGGGGTCTTGGCGAACCGTACGGATCGGGCGCATATCCTCACCTTCATCATCACTTTCAAGTTCAGAATCAAGAATTTCACCTCCGTCTATAGGTCCTGCCGAATCAGCTTGCAGATCTATAAAAATCTTGATGGATTCAGTTGGTGAAATGGTGGATCGGGTACTATATGGTGGTTCCCACCCTCCATTTATACTCATTTGTTGTTGATCATCATCCTGGGTGGGCGGAAAATTAAAATTTCACTGTCCCGACGAACCGCTACCAGCGTAGAATCCAGAACCGTAGTAGTTGCCCATCTCGAATACTTGTTGTGCTGGTGGTGGTAGAAATGTAAAACTTGGAAGTAAATTTATAATAACCATCCCGAACTTCGGAAGTCTGAGATTGTTCGAAATTTCGGACTTCGCAAATTCGGGCAAAAATTTCCGGACTTGCTAAATCTGGGCGCTATTCTCGTACATGTCAAGTTCGGACAGTGACATTTTCAAAAAGACGCGACAACCCTGTGGAATAAAAAAAATTAACCCGTATCAGAGGCTTAGGTTTCCATTAGATGAATTGATTTTTTGGGCTCTCAATTTTTATTTTTTTAATTTACCACGCACAAGTTTTTCAAAGTGCAGTGTCAATCAACCGAAAATTTTCCTACGCCGGACACTAAAAATCGGGCCAACAATCTTATGAGTCGAAATTTGTTTTTGCCATCGGATTTTAATTCGATGGCCAAGATTTAAAGTCTTCTTTAAATGATGGATGCGCGAGGTGCTAGACAGGATTATGACCGGGTCCGACCTAACTAAATTTTAAAAAAAAATCAAACAAAAATTAAGTTACAACATGTTTTTAATTGCAGCAGCAACTTCTGCAAAAAAATTTTAAAGTTGAAGATTTTCGAAGAACAGTATTTTCAGATTCCTCCTCCTCAGAGGAAGATTCCGAATACATGCCGAATTAGGCAACCGATTAACTTGAGGACGGTCAACTTGGTTTTCCCTGATTCAACCTTCTTGGGTCTCCACCAAACCCACTTGCACAAAATGCAAGTTTTTGCAGATCCTTAGTGCTCATTTCTTCCACCCCACACCCATACGGATGCACCAAGGTGTCTGGGGGCCCGGGTACCTCCAGCCCAGAAAAAAAACCTGAATCTTATGGCCTATAAAAAGAATTTGAAGCCCAACAAAATTTTGAAATCCATTCACTCTTTCAGTCAGGGAACAAAGATTCTGTTCGTAATCAATTCCCAGCCCATCCAAGCACTTACGAAAATTCTGAAGGCTGGAGCTCTGATATTTTTTTGGCAGATAGCATGGTGTGATACATTGAGAGTGATATTTTCTCTCGGATAGAGAATGAAGCTATTTTACAACGATTTCAAAGAATGTCGACTAGAAGATTTCAACTACCGCCCATCGAACAAATGTCAAACAAGTATTGTAGTTCGTGTACATGTAATATTTAAAATTAGGTATATTTTTTAACTTTATTTGCACATTATATGTTAAACTCCGTTTTTTATAATTTTTAAATGGATACTCCCGATCGTAGAATCCTGGATCCGCCACTGACGGCTGTCCCCCTCGCTGGAACAGGAAGACTGTTGAACGATTTCTATTGCTTTTGCATGCCTGTTGACAATACAGTTGCTTTCAGTTTCCAAGATGTATGCTAATTCTTCTCCTGAATTCTTTTCTGCTAACTGAAAAGGAGTGAAAGACCATTTTCCATTGTACTAAACTCAGTGGCGGATCCTGGGGGTATTATTAGGAGGTGCGTTTCACATAGTGTACGGATCCTGAAGATATTTGGGAATCTAATTAGGTGGTGCGGAGAGGTGCATGTCCAAGAAAAAAAAATTTAGGGGGTGCGGGTGCACCCCGACGGTCCGCCACTGACTATACTACAGTATTTTCAAAAAAATTAATTTACTTCCTTATACTTTCATAAAAAGATCATCAACTCTTTAAATATTTTTTATCTTATCATTTTTTTAATAATGACCAAAAGATCCTGCACATGGACACATCACATTCACGGTGGAAATTATTTTTATCTCAGGTTTATATAAAAGATCATTAACTGAGAAAAAATAGATTCAATTATTTTTTATCTCAGGTTTACATAAAAGATCATTAAAAGAAATAAAAGGCAGCTTGATCATTAGTAAAAAATAATAAAATAAAAAATATCTATGAGATGAATTATCTTTTTATTTTGAAAGTACAAAAGTGCAACTGAATCAATATGTATAGTACAAGTATCCTTTTTAACTGGGGAAAAGCCTATTAAGAATACAAATCTTTGTGCGGCCACAGCTGAAAATGAGTTAAGTTCTAATTGAATACTGTGGTCTTTCTTGATGGACGATCCACTGGCAAAAAATGCTGTATTTAAGTAGAAACGTAGTACACATATCTTCCATTACGGCATAGAAAGCCAACCCCCATATAATCTAGGAAGTAGGAACCTCCAACTGATGAATATCTCCTCAGTGCAATCATGTTTACCAACAACAAAGCTTCCTGCAGAATTACTACTACTGCATCTTTAGTTTTGCTGATCACATGTTTCTTTTCTTCTGGGTTTCTTACCTAGATTCCTTTACTAGGGTACCGTAGCCCCATCTCAGAAAGCCATTGCTTTGCTTCCCATATGTGCCTGTAAAACTATTCTCTTTCCCTTGTTGTAACTAAGCTGTGCAAGTACTGAGCATTTGCAGGACCTGTACTTTGGATCATCTTTGAGAAAGAAGTTACTTGACTTTGGAGAAGATTTGCAGGAGTATCATACTCCATCACCTGGGACGAAAAGAAAATTTTCTGCATTAGGGAACACTGAATAAATAAATTCATCGCAAGACGACGATGAATCTAACCGAGGTATAGTAGTATAACGCACAATGATAGAGCATACAGTTAAGTAGTGCCTAGGCGCCCGCTTAGTTGCCTCTAAGCAGGTACTTAAGCGGCATTCAGGCAGGGCGGAGGGCGACCGCCCAGCATTTAAGCAGCGCCTAGGCGGGTTGGGCTGGGCGCCCACCTTCTCGAAAAGAGAGTGTAACATAACAGAAACGCCACAGGAATTGATATACTATACCTGACCATTATCAAGAACAAGAATCTCATCACTGTCGATAACAGTATTCAGGCGATGGGCTATGGTAAGCATAGTGCAAGATTTAAATTCTTCTCTGATCGTCTTCTGTATTAGTGCATCAGTCCTAACATCAACAGATGCTGTTGCTTCATCGAGTACGAGGATCTTTGCTCTTCGAAGCAAAGCTCGAGCAAGACTTAGTAATTGCCTTTGCCCGACACTGAAGTTCTCACCACTTTCCAGAACCTGCAAGTATCACGAGAATTGTTATTTCTCTTGTCAATCAATGCCCATATGCATATTTAAGTTCGTAGTGTTTCCTGCATAATCATAATATCACAATGCATATTAATGTTTGGGACATTATACCGCAAACTATGGCACTGAACTTGTAAGAAAATAAGCTGCATATCTCTTTTACCTCAGCATCCAATCCCAGAGAAGTTCTCCCTATGACATCTTTCAGGTGTGCACGTTCTAAAGCTTCCCAAAGGTCGGGATCACAGTGTTCACTAAAAGGATCAAGATTGAATCGAATGCTACCTGTGTAAAAAACACACAAACGAATTAGGAACATTTACAAGGAAAGGAAAGTGTGTAATCACGCATATATCTTTTGTACCTGAGAAAAGAACAGGTGACTGCGGAATGATACACAGAACTCTGCGCACATCCCTCAGTCCAAATTTTGCAATGTCACAACTATCAATAATGATTCTTCCTCTTTCAAGCTCCACGATCCTGAATAATGCATTGATCATGCTCGACTTTCCAGCACCAGTCCTTCCAACTATGCCAACCTTATGATTTGGATATATAGTAAATGATAATCCCTTCAGGACAGAAGGGAGACCCGTCCTGTACCTCAGATAAACATCCTCAAATTTAATCAATCCAGAGGTCGGCCATCCAGATGCGGGGCGGTTTCCTTCGATTACTTCCGGTGCCTCCGAAGGTAAATCCAAGTACACGCCCACACGTTCAACAGCATTCAAACTGTTCTCTGCTCTACTTGCTTGCCTAAGGACATTACTCAGCAGATTTGTAATATTTAAGGAATAACTGAGTAGTAAACCCATGGTAGATGCAAATGCCACCTGATTTTTGGCTTTGTTATTCTGCATAACTGCAAAGGTAGCTGTCAGCCAGATCATGATGCCTCCCAGAGTTTCCAGTCTAATGGTGAGCCAACGATTTGAGCTTATGTTAACAAGAGTGAATCTGACATTATTATCCATGGATAACCCGTTAATATTCGCCATTCTATCATATGCCTTGAATGCTCGAATAGTGGACAGTCCATTTAATGCTTCTGCAAATTGAGCATACACAGGTGATCTCGTGATGGAATCCAGACGCTTTACTTCTCGAGATGTGCTCTGGAGATGAATTTATGGGTTAAAATCATGGAATCATGATGTTAAATAATTTCATAAGGAAATAAGGCAGAAAAAGAATAGGGAAAAAGAAAACAATGAATAGGAGGCATGGGAGAGGGGTAACCTGATAATAGAGATATGCTGCATGAAACAAGATAAGAAGTGGCATGATTCCCCAGAGAGAAATTGTGCTGACAATTCCTATGAGAGCAAAAGTAGAAAGCAGCTGAAAGAACTGGCCAAGAAACATGTTGACTGAGTTGGCAACGTTGCGGTCGATGTCACTGATATCCCTTGAAAATCTGTTGATTATACGTCCAATTGGGTTAGTGTGGAAGAACAAGATTGGAGCTCTGAGTATGGAGAAGAGCATAGAAGCATGTAGTCTTTTAGCAGCGTTGAGACTTGATATGATCAACCAAAATGAGTTGGTGAGAGTCACCAACACCTGCATATGCAATACCGTCATACCAAAGATCACAGTGACTCAACAAAAGCAGGTCACGATAGCTTAAAACTTCCAGCAGATAACATTTTGAAGCTGAATAGAAATAATAGTAGTACCTGACCAAACGCCAATGATGCATACACAATAATATAGAAAACAGGATTGTAGTCCTCTAGAGCACTTTGTTTTGTCCATCTACTCAACCATGTGCTGCTTGAAACTCGAAGAATTTCGGTTAATACATAGCAACCAAACAATATCATCACAACCCACAAACCTCCCAAAGCATTCTTGTACCTGAGAGAAAGGAAGGAAGTAAAACAAATTAATACAGCCGAAATCCATTTATATTTCTAACCATAAAGGGAGACTTTGTCCATGTGTAGGATAAAACCAAGAGCTTATTAATATTACCTCATTAAAACATTCCAGCTGACTATACCTGTTTCTCTCTCTTCCTGCTTGATAAGAACAGATTTACCTTGTTTCTTCCTGCTAATTGCGGTCTCTTCTTTTGGCACTTCATCTAGATTGGTTGTACATGGGATATCTGAAGGTTCATCAATCCCATCTCTACTTTCATGTATTCGTTCTTCCATTTTCCCCGCATCTTCGATTAGTTTCTTGAAGAGGGAGCCATTCTTGGAGAGTTCCTCATAGGTGCCTTCCTCTTTCACCATTCCGTCCGAGACCAAAACAATTCTGTCCGTCTGAGGAAGAAAATGCAACTGATTTGTTACGAGCACTCTTGTTTTTCCTCCTAATGCATCCTTGATGCAGTTGTTGAAAACCTGTATTGAAATAGTTGTTCGAGTCAGAATAATATGCAACTAGATGAAGCTCAGAAGGCAATTCAGTTTCAGTCAAACCTGCCGACCAACATGTGCATCAAGAGCACTTAATGGGTCATCAAATATGTAAACATCGGCATTTGAGTACACAGCCCTAGCCATTGAAACTCTTTGCTTCTGTCCCCCACTAATGTTTACCCCTCTTTCACCAATTTCTGTAAGATCACGACCCTGAAGATATAGCAAAGCAAGAAATATGTCAACAAATTGGTCAGGAGGAAAAATAAACAAGAAAGCGAAACAGAGAAAATGCTAAGAAAATTAGCTGGAAGCAGATCGAGGTCATGAAGCAATGCAGTCACATCTACTGCCTTCCAATATCTTTCCGCCTCAAAGCTACATCCAAATAATATATTTTCACGCACCTACAAAAGAGTTTTGATATGTAAATGATTTATTGGTATTATCAACTACACTACGGTTGATGTGTGTTGGCGAGCCTTTTTTCTAGGATTCTGAACCAGTAAACAAGAAAATTAGGTAAAACAATAAAAGAACAAAACCCGTGAAAATGAAGATATTTTGAAAGCTCACAGTTGCATTATAGATCCAAGAAATCTGAGGAACATATGCTACCGATCCTCTGATAACGACACTAGCATCTCCAAAAGGTGGGAGCTCCCCAAGCATTGCTGATATGAGTGAGGTTTTTCCTTCTCCGGTGCCTCCAACTACTGCAATTAGGCTTCCAACCGGTATATCCAAATTAATACTGGATAGGGTGGGCTTTGTTGCCTGTAAGAGCTGCTGATCAGATATTTTAAAATGTGCGTATGATCATGGGTTGAGAAATTTACAATCAAAGAATTATCTGGGACAT
The DNA here is from genome assembly GCA_025802335.1 of Pinguicula primuliflora. NCBI lineage: Eukaryota > Viridiplantae > Streptophyta > Magnoliopsida > Lamiales > Lentibulariaceae > Pinguicula > Pinguicula primuliflora. The sequence continues at coordinate 393,632 of JAOYMZ010000020.1, read as the reverse complement.
TGCAGGCACGTAGAGGACCTTAGAATCCCATGAAAAGTATCCATTCCGTATCGAGATGGCAGGGAGTCCCAATTCAAGAGGTGGATTGGGTAATAAAGTTCTCTCTTCAGCAAGGAATAATTCCTCTAGTCGTTGTAATGATACGTTTGCGTTTGCGACCTGTAAAGATATCAAAAGGTAAAAAAAACTTGGAGAGAACACAATCCAGATTTACTCAGTTGAACAAGAACAAACCTGAGTAATTAAATTAGGGAGCATATTTAGTGGGAATCTCAGAACGGCAAATAAGGAAAGTGATGTGAAAGCTCTGGAAGGTGTTAAATCTCCTCCAAAAAGAGTGAATGCTCCAAATGATATCACCGTTACAAGGACTGGAATGCTGTTCAGTATGAAACTGTTACACTGTAAAAGCACACAAGAGTCATGCCATTAGTGTACAGTGTACATAATCGGAAATGCATAAAAAGAAAAAACATCTATCATACTTGGAAGCGACAACATCAAATTATTCAAGAACGTAAGGGAGAAACGTGAAGGACTTCATACAGCAGAGAGTAGTTGTGCCTTCCGGAACCATGATAATTCGTCATCCCGCATGGCCTGAATCTTGGATTTGAAACTCTGTTCCCACGCATAATACCTTTTGATCATCAAATGACGCGACCATCATACTCCAAGAGTGAGTAAGTAAAAGTAAAAGGAGAAGGAGAAGTATCATAAACATCTCGTACTTCACAGTATCCATGGCACCTATGACTTCATTCATTAAGCCTACTCTTCTATCAGTTCGGATCAATCCCTTCTTGGATAGTTCTCGCGTCTTGCTAATGATAAAAGTCTGTCTTCACAGTATAAGTAACAATATTGAAAAACAAAGATGCTAGGAAGAAAGGCTTGAGGCAATAAATGAAAAACAAGTAACCTGCAGAGGGAACATGAGGACTAGAATAAGAGAACCAAGAAGTGAAGCTACACCTAGCTGCTGATAGAGGAGAATCATGGCCATGGTTATTCGGAAAGGAGCCGACCATAAACCATGAAGCTGTTGGCATATTTGCTACAAAATAAAGGAAGTTAGTTGACAGTCCCGCTGTTACTAACTGGCGGGAAAAAATAGACACAATGATCTAACATAACTAAAGATAGGGTGGTATGCTTCTGTTAATGTAAGACTAGAATGAAGAAAAGTACCTGTAGGGCATTAGCATCTGTTGTCATCATGTTCGTAATTTTTCCTGATGGAAATGGTTTGCGACTTTCATGTGTAAGTCTTAAAGACTTGCGAAATATAGCAGATACCTATATGAAAAGATATGTGAAGGTGTGAGCATTCCAGCAAAGAAAACAACCAAAACAGTAACAAGCAACATTTATACTTTCGAAAACCTGACTGACTTCTCCATGAGATAAACTGCGTGTTTTGGGTCATACTCCCATGTTCACATATTCAAATGCTCAAGTAACATATATGCACACTGTAGTACTTCTAAAAATCCATTAAATGCAAGCACCCTTGGTCTTAAGTTAATGCAAAGCACTCATATGCAGAAAATCACAACGTAGCATCGACGAGTTGAGGAGCTGATAATATAATTACCAGCGTGGATCTTAGCCTGAAACCAACGCGCATGACATTCTGAAAGTACTGAGCCTCAAAGAGCACTCCAAGTGACTGAAAGAATTGGAAGTCATATTAAATAAAAAAAACTGAAAGTTGGCCCAAGTAAAAATCAACAGAACTACACAACAGAGAGATGGAGGTAGTGATCATGAGAAACAGAGATACACTATCATACCACACTGAAAAAGATTGATAATGCATACATGTAGCCAATCCAAGCTGGATCAGCGCTTTCCAGAGACTGCAAAGCATGATAAAATTCGTTAAAATGGATTCAACTAGGAAGAATGAATCTGCAGATAATCAAAACTATCTGTACCAAAAAATCAAAATGAAAAGTCAGCATCAAAAGGTTCTTTGCGTAAACTGAAATCAACCAAATATATAGTCATTGAGATCTATGGGCGTACATATACAGAAAAACGTGTAATATTTTTTGGGGGGCTTGCAGCACCATCAATAAAAATTTGCTCTTGCAAAATAAATAAATAAACTATATTTGGAGAATTAGAGTAAATTGACAATATATACAACTGTAATTTCATGTTCAAATGGTTCCATTCTAATGTAAACAAGAACCCAAATGGAAATTTCATTGTGTTCGCCCTTTTCTCGTGAATGAGTTTTACTTACACAACAAGAAAGTAAAGAGTGACATTTATGTTTTTTTATGATTGAGTAGGCTGCAAATTTTTTAGATTAACAGGGTCACACATTATGGAGTACCTTTAAGAGATGGTTCAGAAAAACAGGGCCTGCAAGCTGGGAAAGATCATTACCAATCTGCAAGTGTCAGACAAAAAAAGAGTTTATTAGTCCTATACTTGGTGAATCTTAAAAGGGCTCCTTTCCGTGTCCTGGAAGTACACAAGGAAAAGAAAGTGTTTCGTCATCTACAATGCTCGTCACACCACTTTACCATGCCGGATAATGAAGTAATTTACTATCGGTTCCTGCTGCACCTTATATGAAGATTATTGCAAACAGAAAAGTTTGAGAAAGTAATGCATGCATGACCTATATACCAGGAAGGTGACGAGACTTTTCTAGATTTTTTCTAAGCAATATGCTGTGCTAATTCCATTGCAAGATCATGCTTATAGCATATTTCTATTGATATGTTTCCAAGCAAAAATGGTAAGAGAATAAAGTGGACTGCTGATTACCTTGAAAAAACCTCCATACCAGAACCTGAAAAAATAAATAGCAGATATGAGATAGGAGTTGTAATGGTCAAGCTTTCGTAAAAGCCTGCATCAAATTTTTACCTTCCTCCAAGACTACGGTTTAAAGCACGTAAAAGCCATGGTTTTTTTCTTCGGGTTTCTTCAATCCAAGAAATCTGGAATCTGTGAAATTGAAAGAATATGAGGTTACATGATGAAGCCATTTCGATGAATACATCGCTTGGTAGAGATACGATATGCATCCAGGGACAAACTTTTTACTCAATGTCTCAGACTGATCCCAGGAGTCCAGCCTCCATACATCCTTTTCTGTGATGGGGTTCCTGTAGCCTCGCTGCATAAGTGGCGTCATCCAGTTGAAGTAAATCCCTATGCAAGGAGAAGGCTTGAATTAGTCAGACAGTAACTTCAATGAAACATGCTTCTGGAAAGATGGAAAGAAGTTTACATGCCATAAATCATCATCCAATTTACTATTTTCTTCACCAGACAGTTGCATATACTTCTGTAGTAGTAGAAGCAATAAACATATGAGAGAAATATCATATATCAACTTACGTGAAAATATGCTGGCAAATCTCTCCGGACAAAAATCCTCTGCTAGAGACTTTTCACCTTTCGTGCTGTCCAGAGAGTCGGGCAGAGGAATGTAACCAGGGTATAAATCCAGCTGTGGAACATAAAAAAGAAGAAGAAGCCCAAGCAAATTCTGCAAGAGATCGTTGGATTAGATTCTGGTGTCAGTTAAGTACCCAACAAAAACTTGAAACGATTATCCTATCTGAGGAAAGAGTACTAATCTACCTGGACTAAGACCGAACTGATAAACAAGTACGACCTGAAGAATTACAAACAGTGAAGAAAAGTTATAAACATGAGAAGGCAGCAGTAATCAGTTCTAAATCAACAAAAGCATATTTGAGAAGGTAAGATGTGGAGACTAACCTGGCATCTAATGTTTGTACCGGTTGGATAAAATTGAACATAACTGCATCTCCCACTAAAACATATATCATTCCGAATCTGATGTACCATCTGAACTCTTTGACATAGATTCTCGTCTCACAAAGCAGCAAAAAGACCATGGAACACCATGAGATAAACTCAATGACCAAATTTACCATCTGCATAGATGGAGATACACAGCATTATAAGTTCACCAACCTTACACGATCAAAATTAAAAGAAATTACATTGTTGTTGACGGATTCAGATTCATGCTCATTGCAAGGAATAAAGTATTAACAATGCACCAAAAAAATGAGAGTTCTATCTAGCATAACAGTGAAAAGTAATGCCCACCTCAAAAGGAGCAAGGACGTTATCTTCAAATATATTGAAGGCTGATATGCTCTTCACCAATCTGAACAAGGGCTCAGCAGCACAACAAATGGCTAAAAAAGCCAATACATAATTGTAAAAACTTGACCTCAAGTAGAACCTCTGGATTCTAGGGTTTGCCATGATCAGCCATATTCTATACAGGCACAAGCCCAGAAGCACCAGATGAGATACATTTCCCACAACAGAGTCAAGGGCACAAGGCGTGTAAGCACCAAAAGCAGTGTCTGAAGCTGAAGCACTATCAGCCACTGGCCGGCAAAACCAATCTAAAGGAACGGAAGCCATCTTTCTGCTCAGCATTATAACAGAAATAGGGATCCCTTATCTTCAAGTCAATCTTGACAGGCAAGTGAAGTCCTAGAACAAATTAAACGAGTAGATATAAGATATGTCTTCCAGCGATTACATCGCAGCAGCTACACGGAGATTTGAGCTAACTTACTCACGAATCACAAATCCGAGACCTTAACAAATCAGATATTCTCAAGAAAACTGAATTGGTGCAGAAATGCGACCAAAGTAAGTCTACATGACAATTGAGTAACTAACACATCATGACAACTTCAGCACAAGATAGCATTCTCCTCAAGATTAACAAGGCTTCATGAATCATGATATCACTCTAGAACCCCCGAAGTGAGAATGCCTTGAAACTTTGGAAACCCATTCATCCCCAAAAAAGGTAAGAAAATTCATGGATAACAGAGGAATACGCAAGATCACAAAAGGCAGGCATTGTCTTTTGGCATTCTCCCTTGCTAAAACACTTCAAAAGTAAATAATAATCATTGAGAGATACATACTGATAGCTCGAAGTTCAGCATTGTAAGTTTGTCAAGACATCGCCATCGCCAGTACTTGTATAATAGGGAGGCCCCGATACTTTGCATGAGAATTGAGAAATATTCGGACGGTGCGCATTTCACCGAAGACAAATAAAGCGACCCCAAACCATAGCATAGTGTCAACTTGCAGAAGACACGTAGCAGAAAAAGATAAGACCTACTAAATTCCAAGGGTGAGGGTCCCCATTGCAAGCGTCATGGCTTACGAATCTAGAGAGAACTGAAGTTCCAAACCATGTGTGCTTCAGTCCAAGCTTTTCTGGATGCCAGTATCTTTACAAGACCGGTCTTAAAAATCTAATTCGGGAAAAAGAGGCAAATTTGTTATTTAGCTCTTTCATCCGCTTTGTGAAAGCTGGTGGTATCACGCATCTGGTTTAGGAGAGCGGTATCAATAAACAATGAAAGGCCCGTGTCATTAGACACAAATAATCTGTGTCATTAGTTAATACGGAAATGATATAGGCACCAAATCTTATTGCACCAAATTTGGTGTCTCTATAAGTGTATTAATACTTTTGTAAATGAAATAGCAACTTTTAATATT
>JAOYMZ010000020.1:355576-376566 GCA_025802335.1 Pinguicula primuliflora | reverse complement strand
GTATAATTGAAGTTATTTTCGTGTTTGGTGACTTTTTCTCTTAGCTTGTGTGGTCAGGTAGTGTTGTATTTCTTCAGTTTGGTTCGATAATTTTGCTTACATCTCACATTGAATTTGTTTGTTAAACTTTGCTTGCTACACGCGTTGCTACTGGTAGGAGTTACGAGGGGATTTTAATGATGCTATCTTTTATTACTTCTTCGGAAAACCTTACACTGGTCATTTTGAATTTGTTTGTTGAACAAAGTCATTTTGAATTTGTTTTATTACTTCCTGATACCAAAACTATATTTTTGGTAGGAGTTGGAAAGAATTGGAATTTGATTATGTTATGTATAATTTTAATTTATATCTTAATTGGTTGTTTGGAAAATGATTTTTTTGTAATGAAGTTGAATCAAAACTTAGTCTTGTTTCTAAGTAGCGCAACAAAAAAATAAATATTGATTTTGTTTTATTTCGGGCCTCGGACCGTTCCGATGATCGAAGTCCCGAACTTGTTCGAGTCTTCGAACTTCGAGACGGGATCAGATCCAAAAATCAAAATGAGACGGGATCGAAATTCGACGAATCTCAATCCTGAATCTCGAATGCCCACCCCTAACGGACAAAAACGACAACCTACTTTCCTGTTGTCAAGAGAGAGGAATGCTGTTTCATGATCCTTTTAATATTTAGATTTTTAAAATGAAATTAATCATAAATATAATATCATCTTAAATTATAATTGGAAAGCATAGTACACAATTTTTCCTTCAATGTCCATTCCCCACAAAATCAAACTAAACCAAATATATTGAGTAAATTCCGTTCTATGCAGGATCTGGATGGGTAGAATGTACGTTTATACATATTATTCCCCTGAAAATCCAACTAAAAAAATAATAATAATAAATAACAACTGAAATATGTAACATCCATTATCTTGCCCCCACCAAACCCGTTTATATAAATAGTAGATTTGAAATTGTGGAGTACAGGAGCTGAGGGAGTGGGAAAATGGTCATCTCCAGCGTTGCCCTATCTTCTTCTTGATCAGTATGCATCAAGCTCAAGCCACAGCGGTTCCCTAACCCTATTAATTACAATGCACCCCGCCCCACCTTCCCTATATATAACTATGCAGATTTGGAATTTCGGAGTGTGGAGGAGACAAGGAGAGTGGGAAAATGGCTTTATCAAGCGGTACTCTATCTTCTTCTTACTCAGGATGCAACAAGATCAAACCACTGCCATTCCCTAACCAACAACGCCAGGACATAGCTCTTTCGCGCTATCACTTGATTTATTTAACCAGCAGGCGTTCTAGTACAGGTGAGTATATGTTTCGTATTACTTGAATGAATAACACGATGGGGAAACAAAATGCGAAAGGCGTTAATGGTAATCGTTGGTCTTTCTCTTGGTTTCATTTGTTAGATTTGTTGATGGGAATGGAATTCGCGTTAATGTTTTCCTTAAGAGTGTGCTGTTTTCGTTCAATGTAGATTATACATGTGCACAGTGGAAGATAATCCTTTTACTTGTATGATTCTTGAAGTTGTTTTCTTTGTACCTTGTTCGTCTTGCTGGGAATTATAGTTTCGGTTGCTGGGATGGAGAGTGGTGGGTTTACTTCCCCAGAAGTGACAAAAGTATTTGATTTTACATCGGAAGAGAGGATATATAAATGGTGAGTCATATGCATGATATCTGCTTTGACGTCATTGTGGATTCATTTTCAACTTAAATACACAATTTTTTTTTCCGGTAATGGGTCTTAGGTGGGAGTCCCAAGGTTATTTCAAGCCGAATTTTGAAAGGGGACGTGACCCCTTTGTGATTTCAATGCCACCCCCCAATGTTACCGGTTCCTTACACATGGGACATGCTATGTTCGTAACACTGGAGGTTGGAAAAGTCTGATAATTTTTGCCTTTCATCCCTTCCTTGTCTATTCATCTATATATATATTTTGTGTTTCGTTTTCATGCTCAACTGATTGTAAGTTTCATTATTTAGAAGTTCTATTTATCTATTATTTTAGTCGAACTCTACAATCTCTGATTGACATTTTCTTTATTCTCATAGCTTTAAACAATTGCCTGCCAATTTGGAAAATTTCAGACTGCTTACTTATTTTCACTAATTTGTAACTACTGTAGGATATTATGGTAAGATTCCATAGGATGAAAGGAAATCCTACACTTTGGATTCCTGGAACGGATCATGCTGGTATCGCAACACAGGTTTATGCTATTCACTAAATGCTTCACTCCCATCCAAATGTATTTATCCTTCTGCTATGAACTGAAAATTCAGTGTTCAGATGGTTGTTGAGAGAATGCTGGCAGAAGAAGGAATCCGAAGAGCTGACTTGAGCAGGGAAGATTTTGCAAAACGAGTATGGGACTGGAAGGAAAAGTATTTATGCTTGTGCTGCTTACTCTTTTAATCCTGTGGTTTTTTGTTTTCCTTTAGTCATTGTCTCCCGCAGTGTAGTTTAACACAAACTTTAAAATTTGTAGCTTTTTTACTTGGATATATCTATTTCGTTTTCATTTTCTTGTTTTGCTGAACTCGTGTCTTCTCTGGTTTTTGAGCTTGAAAGTTACATCTTTTCTGTTAGTATTTAACCGAAAAATGCCTTATTAGAAGCTCATCAATATGGGAAATGCATGGATGTACGTCAAAACACTGTAATCATCTTAAAGAACCACCTACGATTATCATGATTAGATGATGAGTGTAGTCTTGTTTCGTTCATTACCCCATTCTTGTGTATAATGTTGTCCTATTCTGAAATCTGAATATACTAGTTGATATCAGTTATGAGTTATTCCACCTGTAATTTGTTATTTATAATTTTTGATGAGTTATATATAGTTACAAAACTTGTAGGTATACCGACACAATCAAGAATCAGATCAAAAGACTTGGTGCTTCTTGTGATTGGACTAGAGAACATTTTACTCTTGATTCCCAGATGAGTCGTAAGGCAGTTTCGCCTACTGCGGTCATTGCCCCTCACAATTTTTCATTGCGTAGCATATTTAAGATTTGATTGTGCCTAAAATTGTTCTTGATTTAGTGCATCCATCATTAGATTTTTGTTTAGGTAAGTACAAGCTATCATTACCACTCAAGTAAATCATTGGTTTTCTTTGGCATTATATATATATATATATGGCAAGACCGGTCTTCATCAAGTTTGACATCGGTTTTGATACCAATTTCTAATTCCGGCTAGTGGCACCACACTATGTCAGAGCATGATGCTTTTGGTTCCATTTGTATAAACTTTCAATTTCATTTCACCTTTTTCCCCTAGGTTAAGTAGTCCTTAATTAAACCAAGATAGCTGGGTCTGGTGGCAATTAAGTGAACTCCTGACTAATAGGTCTTGAGCCAAGCCCCAGCAAGCGCGCTTGGGCATGTCTAATCCAGAGGAGCCTTTGGGCTGGGTGAATACCTCCTTGATCAGTCAGGAGTGTACACTCTCGAATACTGGGGAGAAGCAACAGTATTCATTCCATTTACCTAACTAAAAAAAGTAATCATTAATTAGGGTTTAAAAATTACCGGTGACTTTGTGCCAGAGCATGAGATTTTTCATCTTCTATGTATATATTTTTCATTGGTGTAACCAATTCCGACATCAAACAGTGGCACTAGCTGGAATTAGAAATATGTATCAAACTTGGGTTAACTAGTCCTTAATTAGAATTTAGATATTTTCAACGAGAAAGTTGTTGGAACCCTTGCATACCCAAAAAAAGTTGTTGGAACCCTGTCGGAGAATGTTGCTTTTGGTCTTCTGTGTATAGCATGGTGAGGTCAATTTCGACAGCAGTTGGTGGCACTAGCCGGAATTAAAAAACACCGTCAAACTTGATGTCCACTGATCTTGCCCCTATTGTAAGGCTGGTGGCACCACCCACACTAAGTTTGACATTGATTTCTAATTTCGGTTAGTGCAACAGCCCACTGTAGGAATTGACCATGCCAATGGATAGACTATGCACAAGAGACCAAAAGGCTCATGCTCCTACAGGCAACAGGGTTTTGGCGACTTCGTTGGCGAAAATTTCTAGACCTAATGAGGGACTACTTAACTAAGTGAAATAAAATTAAAGGTGATATCAGTTTTTCCATCTATTTTTATGTTTTAATTCCGATTATTGTCATCGCGTGTTGTTTGAATTGATCATGCCGCTAGAAAGCCTATGCAAGGAAGATAAAAAGTTTTATGTATTGGTTTGATCTAGACCGTCAGATTTTGTATCTAGTTGAAGATTGTACGCAATCAAAAAATTATGTACACAAGATTGTGTATATGGAACTTATTCTTTCTATATATAATACTAAAACTTTGGAGGTTTTATTAGGTTGAGTTTTTATGGAGCTAGATTCTTTTTGCTTGTACAGTGCTCAACTGGAAAATAATTCTTGTAAACTTCTACAGGGGCAGTAATTGAGGCCTTTATTAGGCTTCATGAGAAAGGTCTAATCTATCAAGGTAATATATGATGATTTAGATCTTGGTTGCATCACGTCAAGTTGTATGAGCTGTACTTTGTAAAGATAATGATATTTTCGGCAAAATGTTCATTTATGATAACAATTTCACATGGCCACAGCCCAACTTTAATGTTGAAACATAGGCTGCCCTGCATCTCTGTCTAATATTGCTTTTTTGTCTGTCTAATATTGCTCTTTTTTCTTGGTAACGAGATCTGATTGTAGAAAGCTTTTTTTCGAAGTTCTGATCATTTGAAAGCTAATAGTTTCTCTTCTGCATTAGTTGCCTTCCCATTTTAGTATGGTAGATAGACGCCAGGTCTGTAATTTTAATATATTTTTTTGATAAAAGGTTTAACGTTCTAATGTTCGTTGAAGGTTCTTATATGGTCAACTGGTCCCCCAATCTACAGACTGCAGTATCTGATTTGGTATGAAATTAGGGTATGTTTTTCCTTTATTCTGTTTTGCATACTAAAAAAATTACTCTTTCTCAGGAAGTTGAATACTCAGAAGAAGCTGGCTATTTATACCATATTAAGTATCGTGTTGCTGGTGGTTCAAGGTATTATCCTTCTCGGCCTTTTATTGCGGAGCAGATCGTGCATTTAAATTTCTTTTGCTGCCTCATCATTAAGTAATAAAAATTCAATCTGTTCAGGTCTTATTTCAATAAATTTTTAATTACTTCTGGCCTACTATTAAGATCTAGGATGCTGTTTTAAGGATACCTCCATTTTTTTGTGGATGCACCTTTTATTTTTCTGGACATGATTTTAAACATAATAATATCATCTATCAATTGTATGCAAAAGTAGCTTCCTATGTTCATTTTCTCTTACAGGATGGTTATTTCTCTCTGCATAACAGGAGTGACTATCTGACAGTAGCGACCACGAGGCCAGAGACTTTATTTGGCGATACAGCTGTGGCTGTAAATCCCAACGTAAATTATTTGAATATTCAATCCCATCATGCCTCTTACTTCGATGATGCTATTTGTTTGAAATGGTTTATCTTGCGGCACATGGAGTAAATTTGATTTCTTTCATTTCTAACTCTTTATTCACTGTGAAGCTACAGTGCAACATGTCGCAAATAGGTATTGACTGAGAGCGTAAATGTTATGAGTGTTTAAGGCTTCCCAAAATTTTCAAGGTGATATAAAGTGAAAAGTGTTGCTTTGATGAGGATCACATTTATAGATCCATTTGTACGATTTTAAAAGTTCCCTTTCTTTTAAATTTGATGTGCACTTCACGAACAAGTTAATAGAGGTGGAGAGCTGTGGGAGGATGCTATAATATTTCTGGACAATTGCTCGTTGGCTCATGGAATTCCTTGTACTTATCATCTTTTATATTGTCAGTCCTATATTTCTTTATTGAATGCACTTGCCTATTACCTGCTAGCTGCTAGAGTGTGCTCGACTGAGCCAATTTTTATTTGATGCTTCTCTAGACTCTAAGTAATCCTAATTCCTAAGTGTGTGGTTCAGTTTGTCTCTCCTAACAATTTGTGTTGTTTCTAGGATGAGCGCTATTCTGAGTACATTGGAAAAATGGCTATTGTTCCACAGACTTTTGGTCGCCACGTACCTATAATTTCTGACAAGGTAAAAGCATGTCTTTATGACTGCAATCATAGTTGTCAAAATCTTATGATTCGGGATCCGAAACTTATCAGTTCGATCTAAAATCCATCGATTCAAATGTTGCATATGAATTGTGTATTCGCCATAGTTGTCAGAACGATTCAGGATTCAAATCGTGTGATCGAACCAAAACTTGTCAGGGAGTTGCTGATTCTTCTTCAAAAGAGATTTTATTGGATTTGTTACAAATTTCTCCTATCTTTGAGTTTCTTACCTTTTGTGTTTCTCCTACTTTTGGGTTCTTAGATACTGTTAAATATGCTTTCGTTAATAAGGGATACTCATCCTAAGATATTGGAATGATTTCCACCAGATTGTTAGATTTCTATGATTGGTTAAGAAAATTGTACACATTTATGGAAACAATGTAACTCATTATTTGGATTACACAAACCGATAGCGATGATGTTCATAAGTGGATAAAGTATAAATGAACTTGATATTTTCTGATTTAGTGTCAAAGACAAGAATGTTCACTAATCCATTGATCCATGCAAAGTGACCCATCCATTATAATATTTCTTTTGCCAAGTATTATTTCAGTATATTTAAAATTATGGTATAACTTTTATTGTTCATGATTTGGTTCGATTAACAATTTGTAATCTGTAAATGATTTTTTTTTCTGTAAATGACCATTTCGATTCAGTATATAACTATGATTGCAATATTTGCTACATCTAGCAGAAAGACCTCTTGGTGGATGAGGAGAATTGAAGGCCTTGAAATTGTCAAACATTGGCAATTTGGCTGCATTCATTGTCTCTTTTCCCTAACTAGATTTAAATGCAAAAGTTAAATAACAACTTGAACCTATGCCATCTTTCTGTGAAAGAAATAGGCCTTGATTTAATTACACTAGGATCAGTCGTACCATCTGGAATTTGTGAACAATTCTTTCGATGTGGTTGTGCACGACTGTTCTATAAAATGCAGTTTGAAGCATAACTTTTGGGGGTTTGCAGAATTGTGTACCTTGGATGAATTGCTTCATTTCCTGTTACCTAAAGCTGTTTATTTTCATATTGGACTAGCTTTATCTGCCTATTCATATTCATTTAGTAATGCTTATATCATCTGAACGTGTGCATTGGTATTTTTAAGAAATAAAAAATAGAAAATACAAATTATATGGAATTAAACGTTGGTAGTTTTTTTTCAAATACTTCGGTTAACCTGAAAATATAAGCCTTTTGTTAGGGTTTGCTGTGATAACCAGACCCCAGCTGGAAACTAAAAGAAAGAACTAATGCTAAGCAACTTTGTTTTTATTACTTGCTATGTCCTGTGAACTAGTATTATAATTTGGAATTTTCTCATTATTCAGAATTTCAAGTTTTGGGTGGACATCATTCCATAATATTCGAGTCTCTTTATTTCATTTTCATTTCTAATGAAACTTCCTTCCTCGGTTGGAGTTCCATTTCTGAATATTTTGCTTGTTTATAATATAGTGTGTGGATAAAGATTTCGGAACTGGGGTTTTGAAGATAAGCCCTGGCCATGATCATAATGATTATCTTTTGGCTAGAAAGCTTGGTCTTCCCATCCTTAGTGTCATGAATAAAGATGGGACTCTAAATGAAGTTGCTGGACTTTACTGGTAATTTTAGCTTTCAGATGTCATGCTATTTCCATAGTTACAAATAATTTTTTTGACCTAAAATGTCTGATGATATGATTACTTCAGCGGTCTTGACCGGTTTGAGGCACGGAATAAATTGTGGTCAGAACTCGAGGAAACGGGGTTAGCAGTGAAAAAAGAGCCTTACACCCTTCGAGTCCCAAGATCACAACGTGGTGGAGAGGTTTACCCATTGAGTGCACTGTTGACTGAATTTGCATCATTATACCTTTCTTATTCTAATATCATTATCAGGTAATAGAACCCCTGGTAAGCAAACAGTGGTTTGTAGCAATGGATACACTGGCAGAGAAGGCTCTCAAAGTGGTAGAGAAGGGAGAGTTAACCTTTTTGCCCGATAGATTTGAGAAGGTATGTTGTGAAGTATCAGTTAATACTTTGCTACCTTCATTTGCTTCTTTGACCTTGTCTTCTCATTCAGATTAGTTCCCATGCACATCTGGATTTTCATCAACTTTTTGAGTAATGTTATTTTTGAATTTTTATTTCCATCTTTTGGCTAATACGGAAAAAAAGTGGACAGGTAGACTCCTGATATCCACCCAATTCAATCTAAATATTATTATCTTTGATCTATCATTTCTCTTTTTTGGTTAGGAGTAGGACATAGACATATGTTCTTACATTTGCACTTGGTGATTCTAGATATATATTCACTGGCTATCAAACATCAAGGACTGGTGTATAAGCAGACAGTTATGGTGGGGTCATCGTATGCCCGTCTGGTACATTGTAGGTAAAGATTGTGAGGAGGAATATATAGTTGCTAGAAGCACTGAAGAAGCTCTTGAAAAGGCTTGCAATAAATATGGGAAAAATGTTGAAATATATCAAGATCCAGATGTTCTTGACACCTGGTTTTCCAGGTTTGTTACGGCGTGTTTTCTGTGCATGTCATTCTGGTTCTGCAGCTAATAACTCTCTCTCTTCTCAAATGGAGTTCTCTTTTGAATCGGATGGGAGGATGTTCACCAGGCATATTCAGGAAATATGATAATCTCAATGACACTTATCATTATTTATCCCACAAAATTGACCATCAATTCTTTGTCAACTAACTATTTGCAGGTGTTATAGATAACAAATAAGTATACCACCCAAATTGTATTAACCTGATTATTTCATATATTCTGGTTTCTTGTAAAAGAAAACATTAGTTTTATAACTCAATTTTAATATGAAAAAATAGGATGCAATATTCAACTTTAACATCATTCATATTCCTCTCTATGAATGTGTAGATCTAGATTTTACGTGAAGTTGGTAGAAAATAACATTGTCTGACAATCTTTCTCTACCACACTTTATCTATCGAGCGAGTGGATATTTGCCTGACCACCGGTGTTTCATAAAGCAAATAGTGATGCATTACATAACTTCTAGAGCGGCATAGCTAACTCATACTGTTTCCATTTTTTAGTGCATTGTGGCCTTTCAGCACTCTTGGCTGGCCAGACGTGTCAGCTGATGATTTTAAGGAATTTTATCCTACATCAGTCCTCGAAACCGGGTATTTGCTTCTTCGGCTCCAATAATCTAGAGATAGTTCAGTTAATGAGGGTCGATGGAAATGAATTTGATGAATACTCTATTTTCCTTCTCGATGGCCTATGTTTTTTTTATAGATTTGTTTATTTGAAGATTATTCATAAGACGCTATTTGATTGTCCTCTACTTTAGTAGGATTCTTCTCGAAAAACAACTTAATCATCCCTTTCTGCCCAATGTACTCGATTCCACAAGACTGCTTATTATACCCGTTTATGTAACGAAAAATGATTACTGTTCATTATTTTTGGTCTAGAGTTTTTGTTATTTATGTTCTTAATTATTTGGACAGGCATGATATTCTATTCTTCTGGGTGGCAAGAATGGTGATGATGGGAATAGAATTCACAGGCTCCGTTCCATTTTCAACTGTTTACCTTCATGGTCTTATTCGAGATTCCCAAGTGAGTCATGTGAGACGGCTGAAATGCAGACGAAATGATTTAAACTTTTTCTTATTAACCACACTCATGTTCAAGTAGGACGGCTCTTTAGTTCTATTATCCAGATCATCGTCATGATCTATATTTGCTTTAATCTACTTTTAGTGATGTGCATAAACCTTTTCTTCTAAAATTCTTCTCAAATTAAGTTTCTCCAGTTCATGTAGATGCCTTTTCTCTTCTGGATGTTGTACTTTTGTTGTCGTTTTTTTGGTTAGCGGTTGAAGTTTGTAGTCGTGCGGTGTAGGCACCGAGAATTACCATCGTTCTTAGTTTCGGGCTTTTCATAGTATTTGTCGATGGTCAGGAAATTCTCGAAACTAAATGGTCGTGCAAGAGATCTTTTTGTAAAATCTAAGGTCTTGTATAACTTGTCCTGAGTTTTCTTTCTTGTAATATGTTGCACGAATGATTCATCTAAAGTTTCTCTGTCACATTCTTCAGGGGAAAAAAATGTCTAAAACCTTAGGAATTGTTATAGATCCACTTGATATGATCAGAGATTATGGCTCGGATGCTCTTCGCTTCACTCTTTCACTGGGAACGCCTGGCCAAGTTTGTATGATAATTCTATTGTCATCCTAGAAATTTAGATAAATGAACCATGCTATATTAACTGCGTTCTATTTTGTGACAGGATCTAAATTTATCTACCGAACGATTGAATTCTGCAAAAGCATTCACCAACAAACTGTGGAATGCTGGCAAATTCATTTTGCAGAATTTGCCTCGTCAAACTGATCTATCTGCTTGGAAAGCTTTGCAAAACTTTAAGGTTCGTTAAATCCTTTAAAATGAACTTCAACTGCTCCATGAAAAGTCGTATGCCCAATATATATTTGCTCAACCATTATACTGAACATAGTTGTCATAATCTTGCGATTCAATTCTAAAGCCCATCAGCATATGAATGCACCATAGTTGTCATAATCTTACGATTCTGAATTCAAATGGTGAAATTTGTTTCGATTCTAAGGCCTGTCAATCCGAATCTTGCATGAGAATCTTACTAATTCTGCTTCAAAATAGATTAATTTGTACACACCTCTTCTACTTTTTGGGTTTCTCCTGCTTTTGGATTCTCTCATGAATATGCATTCTTAATAAGAGTCATTATATTTGGGTTCTTTTTGCATTCTTTTGTCATTATGTCCATTACACAGGAAACCGATAGTGATGGTGTTCATAAGTGAACAAAGTATTAATAAACTTGTTTTAGCCCTTGTTTCGGACGTTTGTTTGATGTTCAGAAAGAAAAATTGTACAATTCAAAGCATGCTGAATTCTTAGATTTTTCGAGTATGTGTTCAAGTAGAATTTTAGTTAGCATTTTTAGCTGGAATAAAGAAAAGAAGCCTGTGTAAACACATTTATATTAATGTTAAAACTTTGATAATCATATATTTCCAACATTTCTATTGGAAAAGGATTTATTTTAGTATTTTTAACATTATGATTTAATATTTATGCTTCACAATTCGGTTATATTCACAATTTGTAAATGATCATTTCGATTCACGATTTGATTCACAACTGACAATTAGGATACTGGACCACACTATTACAAGGGTAGGGGTTATCGCCTACGTGATCCATAGATTTTCTCTCTATTTCCTGTTATAACAATTTTTTTTTTTCTATTTGGATCCCTCACAAGTGATTTTATCAATTCTGGTATGTACTTTCAGTTTGATACGGAAGAGTCCCTATCCCATCTATCTCTCCCTGAGTGCTGGGTGGTAAGTTGCAATATATACTGCAAAGAGTTGGAGCATTCTGCAGCTTTTCAATAACAAAAGGTATATATACAGGTTTCAAAGCTTCATATACTGATAGAGGATACCACTGTTAGCTACAACAAGTTCTTCTTTGGAGATGTCGCAAGGGCAGTATATGATTTCTTTTGGGTTGATTTTGCTAAATGGTATACTCCTCCATTTTATTTGCTTTTTTATCTTTTGTCTTGCCCTTGAAAAACTCTTGTTGCTTAAGGTATATCGAAGCAAGTAAAGCACGTCTATACCACTCTGGAGGCACTTCAGTTAAGCTTGCAATCCAAGCTGTTCTCTTATATGTGTTCGAGAACATCCTAAAACTACTACACCCATGTATGCCATTTGTCACGGAGGAGCTCTGGCAGGTACTTTCTAAACCCATCAAGATTTAGAGGCCAAATTGAGTGTTTTTTCGAACTCGGAGGATTATAGTCAACACCAAAATCTCCTGAGCGAATCATTTTTTTTTTCTGTAAGCTTTCATAATTTCCATCGTACTTAGTTATGCTTTATGTATGCAGTCATTACCCAATCGGGAAGCAGCTCTCATGGTGTCGGCTTGGCCTCTAAATTCACTTCCAAGGCAAACTGATTCGATAAAGAAGTTCGAGAATATACAGGCTTTGGTAACTATTTTAACTGTTCTTGTATGGAAACGGGAAGTGGAATATTTGAGGGCTCAGTGTACCTAAATTTATGGTTCCTTTTTGCCTTGTGATCCTAGACTAGAGCTATTCGCAATGCTCGAGCAGAGTACTCTGTTAAACCAGCAAGGCGAATATCCGCGTCTGTTGTTGCGAATTCAGAAGTCATTCAATATGTTTCTGTAAGTTGGTTTTCTCCATACTTTGAGATTCCATTTGGACACTCCATTCAATGTGTCTCTTGCAAAAAAAAAAAAAGTCTCTGTAAGTTGGTTTTCTCTGTACTTTCAGCTCATAATGGTGGGGATTCACTGTGCAGGAAGAAAAAGAAGTCATCGCTCTCCTTTCCAGACTGGATTTGCAGAGTGTTTGTTTTACAGAATCTCCTCCAGGTAAATTGCATTTGCAGATTTACTCCATGTATTTCTTTCTTCTGATTGGCTTGCCCCTTTTATGCGATCTATCTATATTTCCGTGGATTGCGGTTATTATGTTCAGGAAATGCGGACCAATCCGTTCATCTTGTTGCCAGTGAAGGATTGGAAGCTTACCTTCCCCTGGCCAGCATGGTAGACATATCTCCAGAAGTGCAACGCCTCTCAAAGCGACTGACAAAAATGCAAACCCAATATGATGGTCTCATGTCTCTTTTAAGCTCTTCCAGTGTAGGTATGAGTTTCAGTAGGATACCTGCTTTATGCCACAGTTTCTTGCATCATGTTAATATCGAGCTAAATCCAATGTGTTTTGTTTAAATAACAATCAGTGTTCGAGAAAGCGCTAGGACGATCCTGTGCGGTCCGGGCCCGCTTAGTGCCTAGGTGGCCTAGTCACTTGTTTAAGCGTCCCTAAGCGGGTGCTTAGGCGGTATTCGGGCAGATCGCACTTAGGCGATCGCCTTCTCGAACATAAATAACAATATATGGTCATGCTCTTTCAAATTCTCGTGCATTCAATTTTCCCTTGCTTCGCACTCAACTGACACTGGATCCGCCTTCCTTCGGGTATAAAGTTTGTAGATAAAGCTCCGGCGGACGTGGTTCGTGGGGTTCGAGAAAAGGCGGCGAAAGCAGAAGAGAAACTCACATGGACAAGAAACCGTCTCGGTTTGCTACAGTCGACCGTGGTTGGTCAGTCATGACTCATGTCATGACGGCTTATGAAACTTGGTACTAAAATAAAAGAATAATTTTTCTTGACTTTCTATGGGGACCAAAGACAAATATTTTGAAACGAGGTCTAGTTTTTTTATAGGTCCTATTACACGCTTGATATGCGAGAACATGGTATATAATCTCTTCACACGCAAGTACTTGGTTTTATATTGTGAGACCAACTGTCTTTCGGCTCGACAAACAATTTTTTCCTTGTGTTAAATAATTTTTTTATTAGAGTTTAGAAATTTTCGATAATGAAGTTGTCTATATCACGTAGATAAATAGGACTTTTAATCTATTATGTATAATTTCTAATCTTAATTAAAATTACCTAATCAGAGGAAAAAATATGCAATAAAATTATCGGAATTTCATATATAAACAAAATATTTTTTATGCACAATTCGTACACAACTTGTTACTGTCATTTTGCTATATTAGACTGGACACAATAATGGAAAGACTACAGAAGAGATTATAAATTCAATACTCTAATGGGTTTTCCACCATTTTGTAATCGAAATTTTTGAAAACTCTTTCCAATAGAGTCAAATAGTACTTTATTATGAAAGATTATATGGATGTCACTTTGAGAATTTTGCGGTATTTCAAGGGATCGCCGGACTTCGGAGTTATTTTCCAGAAACATTGACATTTGAGTATAGAGGCTTATATTGGTGCAAATTGAACATGAAATCATGTGGATCGAAAATCCACAACATGATACTTCACCTTTGTTTGAGGTAATTAGGTGACTTGTAGAAGTAAGAAATAGAAAATTGTGGCCTTGTCGAGTGCAGAGGCAGAATTCAGGGGTATTGCAAGAGGTTTGACAGAGATTTTATGATGAGCGAGTTGGGTTGTCCACCAGATCATTCTTGTCCAATCTTGTGCAGTTGTACAGATATCTAATAATCCAGTATAGTATGGCCGCACTACGCATGAGGTGGACATACACTCCATTAAAGAAAAGGTGGAAGGCAAGGTACTCACACTACCATTTATTCTAATCTGAAGATCAGTTAACACTTAGCCAACACTCTAACTAAGGCAGTGACTGGAAGATCATTTAAAGAAGTTTTGTTCAAGTTAGGTGTTGAACATCACACAATTCAACTTGGCAGAAAGTGTTAGACAAGAGATTAAGAAAATAATTTATATATTTTCTTATTCTGTAATTAACCATGATTTCCACTAGGGATTTATTTTCTTATTCTGTAATTAACCATGATTTCCACTAGGGATCATGGACTAGTGAGCTAATATAACGGGAGGTTTGACTCTTTGTCTCTATATATTGTAACTCACATTAAGTCAATACAATAATAATTCCCCAAATATCCTTTCTTCAATTTTCATCACAAAGAATGCATATATGTAACTCATCATATGACGAGTAATTTTTCAGTCCAGAACTTTATGACCAGATTAATGATGTTAGGTGCAGGATGGTAATCGATCATTGATTCACAACACTTGAATGGTCAGGATTACCATCCTGAACCTAACATCATTAATCTGGTCCTAACATTCCGGACCATAAAATTTCTCATCATATGACATATGATTTATATGACAATCGGCCGCATTGCCCTCTTCCAAATCTGGACACTATTCAAGATCCTCTCTCAGTTAGGGTTTGCAATGTGGCCGGGTCGGACTAGGCCCAGAACTGATCCACCCGCCTAAGGGTGCTACTCGAACCCGGGGTGGGGCCCGAGCCATAGCCCATGGACCTATGGGTCTGAGGCCGGGCATGGTCTATTTCACCCATGTCCACTTTTTTTAATTACTAACAAAAAAATATCAATTGTCAATCTAATGTCACAAATATAAATGAGGGGAACTAATTAAGTCAAATAACATAACAAATTTAAAAAGTACAACATAACCCAATCTAGTGTCCAGACCAGTGTTCGAGAAATTGCTAAGCGGAAGCGATTCGTTCGGAGCCAAAAAAATTGCCCAGACCGCCACTACGGTGCTCAGTCTGAAGGCACACTCCTTTTTTTTATTTTTTCGTTTAAAAAAATGGTGCCTGGGCAACTGTCGAAAAACCGCCTAGACGATGCTCAGCCGGAAAGCACATTCTTTTTTTCATTTTTAATAAAAATGTGGTGGCTGGTGATGGCATGCAAGTGCACACAATCAGGTTGTAATACAATGCAGTGAAGCAAGGGTCAGATCCCAGGGAGGGGGATTCATCTCATGCAACTTAAGATCAGCAGCTATCAAAATAACTCACGAATTCAGGAGTGCATAACTTTTAATCTACTAATCAGAAAATTCAAAACTAAAATTTTATAGACAGCTAAGGGGGTCTATATCACTTGTTATGAAGACAACTAATTCAGATTCTCAACATACAAAGAGATATGCTACGAAATAGAGAGGTAACTCAGGACTTCGGTATTCTTGCTTCACCTAAACAATGCTTCTGTCTTAAATTCATTTTAGCTACGGTTTTGCTTATTAATATCCACAGAACTCAACATGATCCAACCTTTTATTTATCAGGTCTGGCTCATTTCATCCATATTAAAGACAGGTTAGGGGTAATACCCCAAGGACGGCCAAATGGAGAACATTAATGATCTTGTTCTAATAAGTGATGCTGCAAGTTAAGGGTAATATCCCAGGAACGACAACATGAATCATGCTTTTGTAGAATATATGAATCAATGGTCTTAGCAGACATATATCACCTAGATTTGCCCAAATAATCTGGCCGAATTATTCAAACATTTAAGAATAGTATGAACCAGAATCAGCATAGCAGGAACCAAACTAAAACTTCATTAAAAGCGATTAAACATTGTTTAGGCTCGGCTTAACCGAGTCCCAAGTCTACAAATTTAGCTCATGCTCGAGGCATAATCCAAGACAACCAGAAGAGTGCAGTAGCAGATCATCTTCAAGACTTCTCCTTCACAGGTTCAGCAATGAACCGTTTACTGGTATTTTCGCCTTCTCTTGCTCCTCGCGGCCTCTGAATCGTTCCCCCCTCTGAATGAAAGTTTTTCCTATCCTTTAGGGCTTAATTCCTGTGCAATTTCAGAATTATCCCTCCAGCCGTTTGGGAGATAGGAATTTTTGTAGGGACTGATCAGACTTTTCTGATTCAGTTAGATATTCCTCTGCATATGGGTCCCAAAGTTGATCTTTTCAGGTTCAGATGATAGTGTGATGACAGATGAAATACTTGTCAGTTTGTGGACCATCTTCCTGTAAAATGGCAGATTTAACCTTGTAGCCGTTTGAGAGATATGCAGCCATATAGGGGCTGATCAGTCACTTTTGTACTGGTTTGGCTTGAGTCCTTCCAAAATGGATCATGGTGTCATTGTTTGCTTGTGTGCTCTTCATTGAACTTGTAGCTGAGTTGTGGTTTGCCTTCTTGTGAAATTACAGCTCCACCCTCGTCCTTATCCAAAAGTTGTGCACATAGGAAGGTTAAGGATGTCTTTCTTCTCTTTCTTTACCAGAATTGACAAAACACCTTTTAAAGGTATTGTTGATACTTCCTTATTTGGAGAAGTATGATCCCCTTCTTTCCTTTGGCTCCAATTCTGAGTTTTGTACATGTATTGTACGAGCCAAATGTTGCAAAAGACCTTTGGAGTTTGGACTTGACTTTGTACACTTAAGATCAGCGACTCTATTCAAACTGCACCATTTCGATTGTTTCATCCTGCACTTCGCTTGTATTTTCTGTTTTTGTTTCCTTTCTGCTGAAATAAGCTTCCAGGAATGATCCATGGATCTTTGGGTGTTATCGACCTCCATTTGTAGCTCACACACTGGCCAGAAACATCTCCAGAGCTCAAAAATCAGCAATTTGCAGAATGAATGTCAAAGTGCACCGTTTTGAGAAGAACTGCACTATTTCCTGCTGCATTGTAAATTTGATCTGTGAAAATCATCAATGACATAATTAATAATGTAATCGGATAGAAATGAAGTGTTTAAGGCATAATATGATTTAAAATAATAAGCTAAAGAATGCCAAAATCACTATATGAATTTAGCTTATCAGCTGGGCAGCCGCCCAGGCTGCCTAGGCGGGGGCTGGGCGGCTGCCCAACTCCGATTCAGGGCGGCCAGGTCAATTTTGCCGCCTAGGCAGCGAATACTAAAATACTGGTCCAAATGTCATAAAAATTTATTAAGACATCTCAATGATGTTATCTAAATCTTCTAAAATAATCTCGAAATGACCTGCATCATTTCCTGCATTAAAAATTGAGAATATTAAGAATATATCGTATAATATAAATCTTATCATATAAGATAAAACTAAATGATTATCATTCAACTTCAAAGATTTGAGTACATATAAGCTCGGGTATAAAATCTAACAACATATATATCATGAATAAACAATTAATTGTTATACATATATAATATAGATATAGTGATTGGAACAGTTTGGTAAGGATAAAATTTCTGTAGCAACCAGTTCTTGCCTCTATATAAAGTATTATAGAGAATAACAAAAACACAGTTTTACGCTCTTCTAAGCTTCTCCTTTTCCTTCCTGTTGAATTCTTGAGATTACAACACGTTATCAGCATGAATTGTTCTTCTCTGTATATTTTTCCGAAGGTTAAGAGTCAGTGGTGGGACTGAGTACCCTAATCGAATCAAAGTGCAAGCCGCCCGCCCTGAACAAATTGTAGGCGTGGGCCATAGGTCGCACATAAGCCGCGGGGTTGCAAGCTATTTATCAGAAAATGGTTACCTGGCTTGATGCCCACTTCTTGTGCCCTGCTATTGATTTTTTTTCTCACTGTTCGTTCTTATGGAATACAATTTTATCATGTTCATCTGAAGATTTTTGAACATTAAATTCCAAAATTGGAATGATATTGTGGAAGATGGGTTTATGTTGGTCCCCAATTCATATGTTTATCCAAGATGGGTTTATGTTGGTCCCCAAAATTGGAATGATATTGTGCAAGAATTCACCTCAGTTTATTGATAACCTGATTGGTAAGGTAAAAAAGCAAGATGTGTCGAGGGCTTTAACCGAGTTATTCATGTATCATCCCATCAATGAGTTTGAGCCGTTCTTTGAGAGTTCAGGCTTAAAACCCACCGAATACGCTTCCTTTCTTCTCAGGAATTGATGTTTCTTTCTGATGATCAAGCCTTGTTGGATAACTATCATAAACTATCATACCCTCCCTAATTATGGTATACCGCAGAGCAAAATAGGATGGATGTTCAAGGAAGTGGATGAGATATTCCATTATGAACTTGGGTATTTTGGATTGGGCTTGAGTAGATCAATCATCATAAAGCTTGAGTAGATCAATCATCATAAAGCTCGCAACTTGCTGTCCTCTGCTTTTGATTGGTGAGGTGAACAACACTTTTATAAGGGTACTTGAAAGATTAAAGGAGCTAAGATTTGACGACGATTGGATTGGAGGGTACGTATATGGCAAAAGAACATTTCCGAAACTTAAGTGGAATCTCTAAGAAATGCATATTTTTCCAACATGATCCACCTTATTTTGACATTTACAGTTACGACTACAACCACAAAATACAATTTTCATTTATGTACGAGTCAAAAATATTTTTTAGCAAGAAAATTTATATTTTCATAGGGGACGATTCCGTTGACATCTTCTTATACACATATTTATACACTCCTTGTTAATTCCGGCCACTAGAATCGCCTGTTGACGGAATTGGGCACATCGTTGGAATCCTTATGTATAGAAGATCACATGTTCAAGTTTTGGTCCGGTTCCGGCGACTTCATCGCCGAAATTTTCTAAAACCCTATTTAGGACTACTTAACCCAAGGAGAAATGTGAACCCTCCATTAAACGGTGATAACGTCATCAAAACTGGACCAAAGCATATGGATTTTCATCTAAAAAAATATAAGCTTTCCAATGGCGCAATCAATTTCGAAAACAGAAGGTGCTACGAAAAAATTGTACACACGAAGGGAAAACTGTCCACACGAAGACTGACCATATGAAGCTGGTTGTACATTAATAATTGCAAACTAGATGAGTCAACCTTAAGAAAATCATATACAAAAGGATAATTAGATGAGTCACTCAATAGTTTGATTCCCACTGAATGCAAATAATTCTTTAGGGCCACGACTGTGGGCCAAAGGCTCAAGATTTACTCGGTCCATGTGGAGGGGTCACTTTGCATGGATCACATGGATTAGTCGGATCAAAAAAGGTTCCGGATACCATGGATATCCAAAAAATATACAAAAGGATAATGCTAACTGTCCATACAGCTAACACCATACCTGTATGGTAATATTAGTGTAGATTTGTGCAAATTTTGATTAATCACAATGAGTAGAATGGGGATTTTAATTTAGAAACAAAGACGACGAATAATTACAATGTTTAACAGACTGTTACCTTCATTTCTGGTATATTAGTAGGGTTTAGGGTTATTTTAGGGTTTAGGATTTATTCAGGGTTTAGAGCCTATAGATTTTAGGGTTCAGGTTTGAGTTTATGATTTAGAGTTTACAGGGTAGGGTTTAGGATTTATTCAGGGTTTAGAGCTTATAGATTTTAGGGTTCAGGTTTGAGTTTATGATTTAGAGTTTACAGGGTTTATTTTTTCGACGATTAAACTGCCGTAATATTAATTACTATTTTTTATTAGGGTTTAGGGTTATTGTAGGATTTAGGATTTATTTAGAGTTTAGGGTCTATAGATTTTAGAGTTAAGGGTTTATAGGGTAAGGTTTTATTTTTTAGACGGCGAAGCCACTGTAATATTAATCACCATTTTATATTAGGGTTTAGGATTTATTTAGGGTTTAGGGTTTATTTAGGGTTTAGAGTCTATAGATTTTAAGGTTTATAGGTTAGAGTTTATTTTTTCGCCGGCAAAGCCACCGTAATATTAATCACTATTTTTTATTAGGATTTGGATATTTTTATTTTTATAGAAAATATCTTTTTTTGGCTTGTACATACAGGTTACCTGAACGTATAGCACTCCCCTATACAAAATATTTAAGTTCAGTAATTTAGAACCCGTGATATTGGAATGCAAATGTCATTCTCAGGATTATCAGCCCACAACCTCTTTGACAATATCGTATTAATGCCACCATATCGAGTACTTTTTAAATATAAAATAAGAAAAATAGTTAGATGTCCATGCATGTTTTTCCCATACAATAAGGAAAAAGAATTTGTTTATAAATTAATTT
This sequence comes from Pinguicula primuliflora, assembly GCA_025802335.1. NCBI lineage: Eukaryota > Viridiplantae > Streptophyta > Magnoliopsida > Lamiales > Lentibulariaceae > Pinguicula > Pinguicula primuliflora. Next base: position 355,987 of record JAOYMZ010000020.1, on the reverse strand, counting down.
TAGGTATTGTTAAAATATACTTATATGATTAAAATATGCAATTTTAACGTCGTTTGTGTTACGGGTGTTTGACGCTAGGCGACAAGACTGAATCTACGACATCTTCCGGCCGGCTAATCGTTGTCTGATTTTTTCTATCTTCTGATAGGAACTTGGCTAACTGCTGTAGAATAGCAGTAATGAATTCTGGAGATGAAGATGTAAAATTCTTGGCTTGTTGCTCCAAGAAGTTTGAAAATTATTTGGCGAGAATGCTATTGGGATTGGCAGCGCCGATAATTCCCTTGCCATGATGCGCCGTATTGTCAGAAAAGGGAATAACCCTAGGTAGATAACGGAAAACAGGATTGAACCTGCTCTGATACCATGAAAAGCGGAAGAATAGAGAAGATGTGGAGAAAATTTTCTCTT
>JAOYMZ010000020.1:339080-355476 GCA_025802335.1 Pinguicula primuliflora | reverse complement strand
CTATAAAATTTTCCCTTTAACTTGAGTGAGACTTTTTTATCGCATAACACTCCAGTAGCCGACCGCCATTTCATCCACCCAACCTTGAGGCGATGGACAACGTCATCTTCCAGTTTCCACACATCCTTAGGCTCAAGGAATGTGAGTGTCACCATTAAAACCTTAGGCCCAAGGTAATTGGTTCTCCCCACAATTTGTATTTCAACTACTTATCTCACATTTATACTTTCGGTGTGAGACAATAACTCTTTAACACTCTCCCTTAAGTCCGACTAGGCAAGCCTGACGGACTTGTACGCCACACCGAAGAAGAGCGGAAGCGTACACAGGCCATTCGGTCGTTAGACCATTTATTGACTTCGATACCATGATAAATTTTATATAAATTGGGCCGACTCTAAATGCGAGTCAACAGCTGCCCGATCCATCACACTCGAGTCAACGGGCTTTGAAGTCATCGAGCCCAGGGATAACTGGGTCTCATGTATGCAGGTGTGCGTGTGGGGGTGAAGTTGATAAGAATGTTGGTGTCATCCTTAAAACCTTTGATCCAAGGTAATTGGTTCTCCCCACAATTCCTATTTAAACCTATAAGTGTGAGAGAAGTGGTTTAAATAGGAATTGTAGGGAGAACCTATTACATTGGGCCTAAGGTTTTAATGGTGACACCTATATTCCTACCAACTTAACCCCCACAGACACACCTCGTTGATTTGCATTTAGAGCCGACCCAGTTTATATAAAAATTTATCATGGTATCGGAGCCAACAATGGTCTAACGACCGAATGGCCTGTGTACGCTTCCGCTCTTCTTCGGTGTGGCGTTCAAGTTCGACAGGGCTTGCATAGTCGAACTTGAGGGGGAGTGTTAAAGAGTTATTGTCCCACACCGAAAGTGTAAGTGTGGGAAAAGTGGTTTAAATAGGAATTGTGGGGAGAACCTATTACCTTATGTCAAATGTTTTAATGGTGACACCTATATTCCTACCAACTTAACCTCCACACGCACACTTGTATACATGAGACCCAGTTGTCACTGGGCTCGATTTATTCAAAGCCCATTGACCCGAGTGTGATGGGCTGGGAGGCCGTTGACTCGCGTTTAGAGCCGGCCCAGTTTACATAAAATTTATCAATGTGTACTGCCCAATAATACATGTACATGTGGTATTGACTTGTGCACCAATTAAATTTTTGTGGCCCCTAGCACAATGCCACATGTACATGTGTCATTAGGTAGTATACATTACGTACAAATGAGTGAGTACATGTAACATTAATGAAGTTGTTATTAGTTTGTACAAAAAAAATTTGTATACCTAGCATTTTTGATAATTATTATATATATATTTTAAAAATTATATAAACGAAATTCGACAATCATGTTCCATTTAAAAAAAATCATGGATCAACTAGTAGGATAGATAATACTTATGTAGCTTAACATTCTTGACAATTTTTGGAGTGTTCCTTCAAGGTGCGTGGGCTACTTTCTTTTTTTCATCTTATTCTTGACATTGGTCATTGTTCAATATGACGGTCGCTTAGCCCGTCAATGCATCACTTAAGTGTTGGATATTCGCCCTCCTTCATACTCAAATACAGTCTAAGCACCCTCTTAAAGTGTTTATATGAGCACTTAGACCACTTATATAGTGCCTAAATTGTTTATATGAGCGCCTGGAAAGCCAAAGCTAGTTTTTGTATAAAATAGAGATCTTGATTCTTTGGAATATGGGGAGCCGGGAGGGATATCAAAAAGTTTGTACATTTTTGAAATTTTATTTAATTAGTAATCAATTTTGTTTATTTTTATTTTATAAATTCGTCGGGAGTAAGGAATCGTGGAGGGATATTGAGAAGTTGGGTTGCAAGTATTTCATGAAGTCGCAATTCGCATCCATGAAGTCTCGCGTCTCATTTTTTTTAAATATAATAATGCACATTTGGAATTTTGGACTGCGTAGGAACCGAGAGTGGGGAAATGGGTTTCTCGAGCGCTGCTCTCTTATCTTCTTCTTGCTCAGTATGCAACATGCTCAACCCACTGCGGTTCCCTATCCAACAACCTCAGCACATGGCCCTTTCGCGCTATCACTTGATTTGTTTGAGAAGCAGGCGTTTTAGTACAGGTAAGTATATATTTTCGTATTCCCTGACAAATAACACGATGGCGAAACAAAATGTGAAAGGCGTTATTAAACTGGAGAACGTTCAATATCAGATAGAATGGCTTCTCTGTTTCGCTTGGTTTCATTGGTTAGAGTTTGTTGATGAATTTGAATTCCGTTAATTTTTTCATAAGAGCGGGCTGTTTTTGTTCAATGTATATTATACATGTGCTCAAAGGCTTATATGATTCTAGGAGTTGTAGTCATTTTACCTTGTTCGTGTGCAACTGAAAGTTCCACATCTTGCCTGGAATTATAGTGTCGGTTTCGGGGATGGAGAGTAGTGTATTTACTTCCCCAGAAGTAACGAAAGCCTTTGATTTTACATCGGAAGAAAGGATATATAAATGGTGAGTCATATGCATCTCATATCTGCTTTGATTTCATTGTGGATTCATGTTCAACTTAAATACACAATTTGTTATCCAATGGGTTATAGGTGGGAGTCGCAAGGTTATTTCAAGCCGAATTTTGAAAGGGGACGGGACCCCTTTGTGATTTCAATGCCACCCCCTAATATTACTGGTTCCTTGCACATGGGGCATGCTATGTTCGTGACACTGGAGGTTGGAAAAGTCCGATATATAATTTTTGCCTTTGATCCCTTCTTTGTATATTCATCTGTATTATGTGCTTCATTTTCATGATAAACTGATTGTAAGCTTCATTCTTTAGATATTCTATTTTTGCCTTTCATCCCTTCTTTGCCTATACATCTATATAATGTGTTTCATTTTCATGCACAACTGATTGTAAACTTCATTCTTTAAAAATTCTATTTCTCACTTCTTTTAGTCCAACTCTACGCAACAGGTTTGCGAGAGCTCTGTTTACAAGGACGATAATATTCTCTGCTTTACATTTTATTTCTTCTGATGTCCATACACAATTGCCTGCCAAATTGTGAATTTCTGACTATTTTTCACTAATTTTTTACTACTGTCTGTAGGATATTATGGTAAGATTCCATAGGATGAAAGGAAATCCTACACTTTGGATTCCTGGAACTGATCATGCTGGTATCGCAACACAGGTTTATACTATACACTAAATTCTTCACTCCCATCAAAATGTTATTATCCTTCTGCTATGAACTGAAAAATCGGTATTCAGATGGTTGTTGAGAAAATGCTGGCAGCAGCAGGAGTCAAAAAAGCTGACTTGAGCAGGGAAGATTTTGCAAAACCAGTATGGGAGTGGAAAGAAAAGTATTTCTGCTTGTGCTACATACTCTTTTAATCCCGTGGTTTGTTTTCATTTAGTCATTGCCTATCCCGCAATGTAGTTTAATCCAAACATTGAAATATGTCGAAATTCTGTTGCTTTTATACTAGGATATATCTATTTAGTTTTCATTTTCTTCTTTTTCTGGCCTCGTGCCTTCTCTGTTTTTTGAGCGTGGAAGATATTTCTTTTTTATCATTATTTAACCATTCGAATAATGCCTTTATTAGAATCTCGTCATTTTCGGGTAAATGCTTGGATGCATTTCAAAACACAGTAATTATCTTAAAGAAATACCTACATAATTATCAGGATTAGATGATGGGTGTAGTCTTGTTTCTTTTTTTACCCCTTTTTTTGTGTATACTTGTCTTATTCTGAATATGCTAGCTGATATCCGTTACCCACCTATATGTATTATTCATAAGATTTTGGTGAGTTACATATGGTTATGGAACTTGTAGGTATGGTAACACAATCACGAATCAGATCAAAAGGCTTGGTGCTTCTTGTGATTGGACCAGAGAACATTTTACTCTAGATTCCCAGCTGAGTCGTAAGCGAACATTGTCCCTCAACCATGCATTGCATCACATATTTATGATTTGGGTGAGATTAAAATTATTCATGATTTAGTGCATCTATCGCTAGTTTATTTTAGACAAAGTACTTAAGTGAATCATTGAGTTTCTTTGAAAAATCTCTCTTTATAAAAGCTGAGGGGAACACATTTTACAAGAAACTCCCCTTTGCTTAAAACTTTTTTTTTAATACACAGAGTTTAAAGCTGAATAGACAGTGGGTAGTGGGTAATTGGCTAGTATATATAAAGTTGGAGTCATAGGTACATTGTTTTACACGAATTTGTATACTCATTTGCAATGCAAAATATTGCCACCATCCGTTGTTGAAATTGATTACATCTATTAAAAACCTATATAGTGGAGGTGAAATATTCATTCTCTAATGGTGTTCTAGTAATTTCGTCGCCAATTATTTCATTGCACCTTTTTAGGGTTAAATAGTCCATTATTAGGGTTTTTGAGCTCTTTCGTCTGTGCGGTCAATTCTGACAGCGGGCTATTGCAGTAGCCAGAAATGTAACTGAGTGTACGAAATTGAATAGCCATATAACATATATAAATACAGAGATAGAGATAGATAGATAGATAGAGAGTACCGATCTTATGCACATCCCTTGCATGTACAACCTGTGTGTGACTCTTCAAATCCGACTACTGCTGGCGGTATTGGCTCTATCGATTGAAAATGTATACACATTAGGCCAAAATAAGAGATCAAATTCTAATTCTCCACCAGGGCGTCAGCGATTTCATCATCAGTATTTTGTAGGATTAAACAATCCATTATTAGGATTTTGGTCTCTTTCCATCAGAATAGCAATCCTGGAAGCGGGTGGTTGCTGTTTCCAAAATTGTAAATGAGTTCATATGATATCATTTTTTACATTAAATTTCAATTCCGGATCCTGCCATCGCCCACTATAGAAATTGTTAGGACCGAAGAAATTCTATACACAATAGACCAAAACTTCTTTATTCCGGCACGATTTCGACGACTTTGTCGCTGATAATTTAATTGCATTTTATCTCTTAGGTTATTTTTTTATCCCTTAGGTTAAGCAATTCTTTATTAGGGTTTGACGCCAGAACTCCGTGGAGCATGAGGTGTTTAGTCTCATGTATATATGCTTTCTATCCAGTGCGACCAATTTTAAGAACGGGTTGCGGTAGTAGTCAAAATTAAAATTGTTGTAAAAGTATTAAAGAGGACTTCTTTTTTGTTATAGGCAAGAAGAAAACATGATTCCATTTGATCCGGTGAGTACACTATTGGGGTGACTATATTTCTATATAATTTTACATATATTTATTTGCACATTTATAATTTTGACCACTATCACTGTTTGCAATCAAAATTGAACACACTATTGAAAAAGCTATACACAAGAGGTTAACTCTTATGCTCTGGATGTGGTTCCGGCGACGACGTTGCCGGAAATTTATAAATTCTAAATTTTGTTATTTGGGTTGTTACTTAACCCAAGTAACAAAATTAACAACGACCAAGATGCTGAAACTGCTTCGGCCCATGGGACTTTTGGTCTCATGTATGAAAACTTGACATCGGTGTAACCTATTCTACTTTAGATTGTGACAATTGTCTACATTAGAATGGTGTGGATAACATTGTAATTTATCATAGATGGATTGATGAGGCAGAAGGCTCGGTTTTTACTTGAGGAGGTTGCTTCTTGGTCTCTCCTGTGGCACCTGTATGAGAAAGGAAATAAAGAACTTTCTGCGGATTTAATTATGTCCCCAATTACATCACATTTGGAGCTGTGTTGGAGTTTAGGCCATGAGATCACTAAACGTTTCAGTTCATCCATGGAGGACAATGTAGATTTATCTGAAAACGAGTGCTATATTCAATAATTCCACTTTTGGTCCCCGGGGGATTTTTCTGGAACACAATGTTATTGTTAACAAGGTAACAATTCTGCGCATCATGTTCCCAACAATTTTGCATTGTTGGAGATGATTTTTATATCATTCTGCGTGATGGAAAGAATTCGGTTGGCCATGAGTTGGAGGAAATGTTAAAATGAGGGCGGTTGTTCTGGCACTTATAAACGGCGTGGATTTACATGCATGTAGGTACTATGCGATAGAGTATTCAAAAACCTTCTTTCGCTATCAGCTTTGAACAATAGGTGTATGTTGTGGTCTCTATGTTCCTTTGGTGGCAATGACGTTATGCTTCACAGGGCAGCACAAGACAATAGAAAGAGTGCCATAAATGTGATCTTACATACCTATATAAGGGACATATATATAGGGGAGGTTGTACTACAGATACGGGAGCGGTCTTCTTAGACCATGTGGAACACTTGCATCAGCAAGTGACAGTGAGTTCAGAATCAAGCTGCAAAAAGTAACCTGTCCGCACATGCATCGAAGGTGCAACGGAATTCCCGGTCATTAGGTTGTCGAAATCCCACCTGAGCATAGAATTTGGTCCTCTTATACATAAGGTTTTCATCGATGTAACCAATTTCGAAAGCGGGCGGCGAAAATGACCGATATTTGAACGTTGGGTTTATATATGGGTTTTTTAGGAAATCGAATGAACTCCCCATATATACAGGGTGTAGAGATAGAGAAAGTGCCGATCTTATGTACGACCATTGCGTGTACAACCCAGGTGCACTTTTTCAAATACTAATTCTGTTTGAATTGATCATACCAATGAAAAATCTATATACAAGATACCAAAAATTTCATATTCCGGCGAGACTTCGACAATTTTGTCGTTAATTTTTAAACCCCTAATGAATGGCCTCGTAACCCTAGGTAAAAAGGTTATGAGAGTTTATGAGAGTTTCTGTAGTCATCCCAAAATACAACAATTTTTAATGAGGACATCTCATTTGAGCCAAAATGTCGTCCTGCAATCCACCATCAAAATTGAATCGACGAAAATGATATACACTTAGAGACCAAAAATCTCATGCTCCGGCAGGTTTTCGGTGGCATTGTCATTAGTAATTTCACCTTATTTTGCTTGAAGGATTAAGCATAGGGTTTATGCAAATCCGGTGCTCCCGCCACCATTGGATGGGGTTCCAGCAACTTTTTTGGCTAGCTCTCTTTCTATAATTTATTAACCCTGTATACTAAAATTTTGGTACTTTTGTGCATTTAATTTCGTTTGGTATAGTTTTTATAGAGCTAGACATTCTTTTTGCTTGTACTGTGTCTCCATTGTAAAATAATTCTTGTAAACTTGTGCAGGGGCAGTAATTGAGGCCTTTATTAGGCTTCATGAGAAAGGTTTAGTCTATCAAGGTAACAGGTGATGATTTGGATCTTGGTTGCATCACGTCAAATTGTATCAACTATACTTCTTAAAGATTCTTAAAGATAATGATATTTTTTTGGCGAAATGTTCATTTGTGAGAACCGTTTCACATGGCCACAGATTTGGGGGGATACGGATGAATATATTTCTCGTAAAAGAATTAGCGTAACTTTAATGTTTAAACATATGCTGCCTCTACATCTCGGTCTAACATTTCTCTTTGATAATAGAAAGCTTTTTTTTTCGAAATTCTGATCATAGAAAGTTATTAGTTTCTCTTCTGCATTAGGACTTTCCCATTTTAGTATATTAGATAGACGCTATTCCTGTAATTTTAATATTTTGTCTTATGAAAGTCTTAACGTTCTAATGTTCGTTGATGAAGGTTCTTATATGGTCAACTGGTCCCCCAGTCTACAGACTGCAGTGTCTGATTTGGTATGACACTAGGGTTTGTTTTCCTTTATCCTGTTTTGCATACTGAATTAATCTTTCTCAGGAAGTGGAATACTCGGAAGAAGCTGGCTATTTATACCATATTAAGTATCGTGTTGCTGGTGGTTCAAGGTATTATCCGTCTCGACTTTGTACTGCCTATCAGATCATGCATGAAAATTTTATTTTGCATCTTTAATTATTTGCTAAAATAAATTCATATGTTCATGTCTTACTTCAATCAGTTTTTAATCATGTGGGATGCACCTTTTATTTTTCTGGACATGATTTTTTTCTCTTCAATGTAATATTTCTTTTGGTAAATCTAAGTTATTTCTTATCGTGATGTCAGTTTACATGCCTTTTTCTTTTATAACTTGTCGGATGGCTTTTTACAGTGTCTTTACGTTCCATATGCTCTTTTTTTTGGAAAGTTTATGTTCCATATGCTTGACCCAAGGACTTCCCCTTATTTAAGTTATTATAGAGGGACTTATAGAAATAGGTTAAAATGTGGTATTCTCGATCAAATCATGCATCTAGACAGCCATATTTTTTTTTTGCAGATTTTCCAATTAAATACCACCAGTGTTCTGAATGGGGCTGAACACCCTGGGTGAGGATTGTTGACTGCCTAGGCAGAAATAATTTTTTAATAATCTCTATATAAAAACAGTTGAATTTTACATAGTGGATCCAGCTGGCCGAGTGCCTAGGAAGAAATAATTTTTAATAATCTCTTTATTAAAACAGGAAACAAAATGCGAGTTCAATTTGAGATTTATGAATTGTGTAATTCAATTTGATATACACTTTGATATCATTTCGATTTACTTAATTTTTTGGGTTAATTTATAGTTTTTATTTTGATCATTTATTTTGCAATGTTTTTTCGATAGGTGGTAGTTGGGTTGAAATTAAGTTGTCTGATAAAGGTGTGAGGAAAATTACTAACCTATATATAAAATAAAGTTGAATTTTCTATTGTGGATCCAGTTGTGTTCTTTAGAAGGTGGAGAGTGGATAACATGAGTAGTGGGTAATAGGCTAGTATTAAAACATAAAATAAAATAACATATTTTTTGCACCTAAAAGAACTTGTTAGGATTGGTTATCCACTAGTTTAGATTCTGGGCCATTTAGCACAATCGTATTCGTAGCACACAGAGGAGACAAGCACTCACATTAGATTGAAGAGACGAGAGATTTGTGTGCTTTGGTCAATGAAATCTACGTCCATGTTGCCCTAGCAAGTCACTTTTATTGCTAAATCATTGAAGGTTAAATATTACAACTACAAATGATTATATTTATGGACTTGAGATATGGGGTGTGAACAAGCTATTCAACAGTTGGTCAAGTTGACATTTCAGTGCAAGAATAGAGTCCATGACAAAGGAAAATGATGAATAACTACGGGCATCCAAGAACTTGAACCAGTGGAAAGATGCTAGATGTAGCTGATCCAGATGTAACAGATGCTGAAGATGAAGGGGACATCCGCGTGGATCTTATTCTTCTCATCTTCTTCGTCTCTTATTCTTGCATCTTTTTCTTTGTCTCTTACTCTTACATCTTCTTCTTCTCTCCATGCTTCTTCTTCTTTTCTTTATCTCTTGCGTTTGCGTATTCAAACACTAATTCACACATTATCTTTATGGTACTTTTTTTCTCATGATTTTTTAGTTATAATACTTGTGTCTGTTTTCGGTTTGTAAATCCTGCCACCGAGATCATCCGAGATTGGTGATTGCGTGATTTGAGTTACTGGAGTTGTGAATCTCTTATATTATATACCATAATGTTACATGGCTGTGGGAAAACTATATTTTTAGTGTTGCTTAGCTAGAACCCTATAATATGCCTGTTACAAGGTAAAGGCGTTTTTGGTTCTGGTGTGTCTACAGATGGAGAAAAGTTAAAATCGAAAGGAAATAACTTTGGCATTAATCCAACTTATTAAAACTTTAAAATTTATTTTCATATATCAATTGTATGCAAATGTAGCTTCCTATGTTCGTTTTCTCTTACAGGAGTATTAATTCACTCTGCATAACAGGAGTGACTATCTGACAATAGCGACCACGAGGCCGGAGACTTTATTTGGCGATACAGCTGTGGCTGTAAATCCCAATGTAATTTTTTTGAATATTCAATGTCATCATGTCTCTTACTTCTATGATGTTTTTTGTTTGAAATGGTTTATTTTGCTGCACATGGAGTAAGTTTCTTTTCCTTCATTTTTAACTCATGGACCTTGAGCCGCGTCATTTTGTCCACTGTGAAGATACAGTTAAACGTGTCGCAAATATGAGTAGACTGACAGCCGTAACATGGCTTCCCAAGTTTTTCAGTGGACATAAAATGAAAATAGTTTCTTTGATGAGGTGGGTCAATTTAGAGATCCAGTTTGGACAAATTTATAAGTTCCCTTTTTTTCTAGTTCTGATATTCAATTTATGAACGAGCTAATAGACGTGGAGATCTGGGGAAAGGATACTGTAATATTTCTGGACAGTTTCTCATTGACTCATGGAATTCCTTGTACTTATTATCATCTTGTACATTGTCAATCCTATATTTATCTATTGAATGCTCTTGGCTGTTGCTTGCTGGAGTATGCTCGACTCGAACTAAATTTTCATTTGTTTCCTCTCTAAGTAATCCTTAAGCGTGTGGTCCAGTTTGTCTCTCCTAACAATTTGTATTGTTTCTAGGATGAGCGATATTCTATGTACATTGGAAAAATGGCTATTGTCCCACAGACTTATGGCCGCCATGTACCTATAATTTCTGACAAGGTAAAAACATTTCATTCATGATTGCAATACTTGCTTTAGCTAGCAGAAGCACCTCTTGGTGGACGAGAAAGAGAAATGAAGGTCTTGAAATCATCAACCATCGGCAATTTGGCTGCATTCCTTTGTCTCTTTCCTTTTCTCATGCTTGTAACTAGATTTAAGTGCAAAAGTTGAATATCAACTGGAAACTATGCCACCTCTCTGTGAAAGGGATAGACCTTGAGTGACTTACACTGGGATCAGTCGCAGCATCCTGACTGCGTGAATAAATCTTTCGGTTAGAAATTTGGTTGTGCATGGTTCTATAAAATGCTGTTTGAACGTAAATGTTGAGGGTTTGCAGAATTGTGAACCTTAAACGAAGTGCTTAGTTTCATGTCATCTAACCCAGATTATTTTCATATTGGACTAGCTCTACGTGCCTATTAATTTAGTAATGCTTATATCATCTTGTCACCTTAATTGAACAGAGTGCATTGGTATTTTCAGAAATAAAAATTGAAAATACAAAATTATATGGAATTTAACGTTGGTTGGGTTTTTCAAATACATCAGTTCACCTGAAAAATTAGCCTTTTGTTAGGGTATGCCGTGGTAACCAGACCCCAGCTTGAAACTAAATGAAATAATTAATTCCCAAGCAACTTTGTTGCTATTATTTTTTATATCCTGTGAACTAGTATTACAATTTGGAATTTTTCACATTGTTCAGAATTTCAATTTTTAGGGGAACATCATTCCATAATATTCGAGTGTCTTTAATTCATTTTCATTTCTAATGAAATTTCCTTTCTCGGTTAGAGTTCAATTTCTGATTTTTTTGCTTGTTTATAATATAGTATGTGGATAAAGATTTCGGAACTGGGGTCTTGAAGATAAGCCCTGGTCATGATCATAATGATTATCTTTTGGCGAGAAAGCTTGGTCTTCCCATCCTAAATGTCATGAATAAAGATGGGACTCTAAATGAAGTCGCTGGACTGTACTGGTAATTTTCGCTTTCAGATGTCATACTATTTCACTAGTTTCAAATAATTTTTTGACCTGAAGCATTTGATGGTATGATTACGTTCAGTGGTCTTGACCGGTTTGAGGCACGGAAGAAATTGTGGTCAGAACTCGAGGAAACGGGGTTGGCAGTGAAAAAAGAGCCTTACACCCTTCGAGTCCCCAGATCACAACGTGGTGGAGAGGTGTACACATTGAGCACACTGTTGTCTGAATTTGCACCATTCTGCGTTTCTTATTCCAATACATCATGCGTTTCTTATTCCAATACATTATGCGTTTCTTATTCAAATACAAAGTCGTCATTTATCAGATAATAGAGCCCCTGGTAAGTAAACAATGGTTTGTAGCAATGGATACACTTGCAGAAAAGGCTCTCAAAGTGGTAGAAAAGGGAGAGTTAACCATTATTCCCGATAGATTTGAGAAGGTATGTTGTGGAGTATCAGTTACATACTCTGCTACTTTCATTTGCATGTTGGACCTTGTTTTAGCATTCAGATTAGTCCCCATGCATGCACATCATGATTTTCATCAACTTTTAAGTTATTGTTATTCATGAATTTTCGTTTCCATTTTTATGGCAAAACCGAAAAAAGTGGACAGGTACACACCTGATTTCTACGAAATTCCATCCAGATATTATTACCTTTGAACTATCATTTCTCTTTTTTTTGAATGGGGCATAAACTCATGTTCTTGCATTTGCACTTGGTGATTCTAGATATATAATCATTGGCTATCAAACATCAAGGACTGGTGTATAAGCAGACAGTTATGGTGGGGTCATCGTATACCAGTCTGGTACATTGTAGGTAAAGATTGTGAGGAGGAATATATAGTTGCTAGAAGCACTGAAGAAGCTTTAGAAAAGGCTCACAATAAATATGGGAAAAATGTGGAAATATATCAAGATCCAGATGTTCTTGACACCTGGTTTTCCAGGTTTGTTACTCTGTATTTTCTCATGTCATTCTGCAGATACTAATTCTCTCTTGTCTCAAATGAATTTCTGTAGATGGGAGGACCAGTTCTATTCAGGAATTATGATGATATCAATGATACTTATCATTATTTGTCCCACAAAATTGACCAGCAATTTTGTCCTATAACTAGATGCAGATGTTATATATAATAAATAACCTCCCAAATTGTATTAACATGATTATTTCATATACTGTTTATTGTAAAAGAAAAGAATAGTTTTATAACTCAATTTCAACGTGAAAAAATAGGATGGTTTATGGTGTAACGTTTTAGGGTTCGTAATTTGGAGTTTAGAGTTTTGGGTTTAGGGTTTATGATCAATATTCAGCATTAACATCATTCATATTCCTCTATATGAACTTGTAGATTGTACGCATGAGTTGGTAAAAAATAAAATTGTCTGATAGTCTCCATCTCTATCACACATTGACTAAGGATGGAGTGGATAATTGCTCGACTACTGCTGTTTCTTAAAGCAAATAGTGATGCATTGTATGACTTCTAAAGCGGCATAGTTAACTCATACTGTTTCCATTTCTTAGTGCATTGTGGCCTTTCAGCACTCTTGGCTGGCCTGATGTGTCAGCTGAGGATTTTAAGGAATTTTATCCTACATCAGTCCTCGAGACCGGGTATTTGCTTCTTGTGCTCCAACAATATAGAGACAGTTCTGTTTATTTATAAGTCTTTTCTTATGGTTTGACAGTGTATTCTCTCTTGAAGGAATTATCGGTCACGGTTGACATTTATGAAATGTAGAAGTGATTAGAATATGTTTTAACTTATCTGTTCGTTTTGCTTTGATCTTATGTAGAGGGATGATGGATATGAAGCAGATGAATGCTCTATTTTTTTTTTGGATAAGCAGATGGATGCTCTATTTGTCTTCTCGATGGCCAATGTTTAAAAAAAAAAAAAATCTATTTGAAGATTATTCATAAGAAGTTATTTGATTGTCCTATACTTAAGTTGATAAGATGTTTCACTTTGACCACTAGGTTGAGGGTTCTAGCCATGTAGGATTATAGAGAATTGTTGATCTTGATGAAGGAAATAAAAGAAAAAAAATAAGTGATATATTATTAGTAGGATTGTCTTGCAAAACAATTTAATCATCCTTTTCTGCCTAGTCTATTGGATTTCAAGAGACTGCATATATTACCCAATTATATCTCTCAGTCCTCTTCTGAAAGATATTCTTTTTGGTCTAGAGTTTTATTATTTATATTCTTAATTATTTGAGCAGGCACGATATTCTATTCTTCTGGGTGGCAAGAATGGTGATGATGGGAATAGAATTCACAGGCTCCGTTCCATTTTCAACTGTTTACCTTCATGGTCTTATTCGAGATTCCCAAGTGAGTTGTGAGACGGCTGAAATGCGGACTAAATGAATATATACTTAACCACACCCCTGTTCTATGGGGATAGCTCTTTAAGTTCTATTGTCTTGATAATCGTTGTACATTTTTGCTTTTATCAGCTTTTGGCTATGTGCATAAACTTGTTTTCCTAAAGTTCTATTGTATAGATAATCGTCATTATACATCTTTGCTTTTATTAGCTTCTGGCGATGTGCATAAACTTATTTTTTTCCCTAAAGTTACTATTCTATAACTTGTCCTAAGTTTCCTTTCCATATGTTTCACGAATCTCATATTTTTCTAAGCTTCTCGGTCACATTCTTCAGGGAAGGAAAATGTCTAAAACCTTAGGAAATGTTATAAATCCACTTGATGTGATAAAAGAGTATGGCACAGATGCTCTACGCTTCACTCTTTCTCTGGGAACGGCTGGCCAGGTTTGTTTGACAATTCCATTGTCGTCCTAGAAATCCATTATATGAACAACGCTATATTAACTGTGTTTTATTTTGTGACAGGATCTAAATTTATCTACTGAGAGATTGAGTTCTACAAAAGCATTCACCAACAAACTATGGAATGCTGGCAAATTCATTTTGCAGAATTTGCCTCGTCAAAGTGATCTATCTGCTTGGAAAGATCCGCAGACCTTTAAGGTTCGTTAAACCCTTTAAGAAGAACTGCAACTGCACCATGAGAAGTCGTATGCCCAATATAAATTTGCTCCGCTATTATACTGAACAACACTTTCATAGATTTGCTCACTATTTTCTGTTATAACATTTTTTTTCCTATTTGGATCCCCGCATGTAATTTATCAGTTTTGTTATGTACTTTCAGTTTGATACGGAAGAGTCACTATCCGATCTATCTCTACCTGAGTGCTGGGTGGTAAGTTGCAACATTTATTGCATAAGAGTTGAGCATTCTGCAGTTTTTCAATAACAGAAGGTATATATACAGGTGTCAAAGCTTCATATACTGATAGATGATGTCACTGTTAGCTACAACAAGTTCTTCTTTGGAGATGTCGCAAGGGCAGTATATGATTTCTTTTGGGCTGATTTTGCTGATTGGTATGCTCTTGCATTTTATATGCTTCAATATCTTTTGTCATGCACTTGAAAAACTCTTACTGCTTAAGGTATATCGAAGCAAGTAAAGCACGGCTATACCACTCTGGAGACGATTCAGTTAAGTTTATGACCCAAGCAGTTCTCTTATACGTGTTCGAGAACATCCTAAAACTACTACACCCATTTATGCCGTTTGTTACCGAGGAGCTCTGGCAGGTAAAGAAATTCATTTTGTAGTGTGAAACCGACACTAAGTATTATGAGGGTAAAACGAGTCTTCCTTTAAGCCAAAATATTTTGATCGAGAAGTTTTTTAGTCAAACCCAAAATATTATGAGCGATTCATTTTTTCTGTAAGCTTTCAGAATTTCCATCCGTGTTAATGTATGCAGTCCTTACCCGGTCGGGAAGCAGCTCTCATCGTTTCGGCTTGGCCGCTAAATTCACTTCCGAGGCAAGCTGAGTCGATAAAGAAGTTCGAGAATATACAGGCTCTGGTAACTAGTTTTAAATGTTGTGTGTGGGAACGGGGAATGGAATATTTAAGGACTTCCTGTACCTAAATGTATGGCTCCTTTTTGCGTTGTGATCCTAGACTAGAGCTATTCGCAATGCTCGAGCAGAGTACTCTGTTGAACCAGCAAGGCGAATATCTGCATCTATTGTTGCAAATTCCGAAGTCATTCAATATGTCTCTGTAAGCTTGTGTTCTCTGTACTTTTAGATTCCATTTAGACACTACATTCAATATGTCTCTGTAAGTTGGTTTTCTCTGTACTTTCAGCTAATTATGGCTTTGATCAATTGTGCAGGAAGAAAAAGAAGTCCTCGCCCTCCTTTCCAGGCTAGATTTGCAGAATGTCTGTTTTACAGAATCTCCTCCAGGTAATTGCAATGCATTTTTTTTTATAGGTAATGTCACTGAGGATAATTGCAATGCATTTAATCCGGTTCCTTGGATTCTCTCCAAGTATTTCTTCTGAAGATTACCCTTTTATGCATTTGATCCTGCATCTAAATGCCAATGTGTTGTACTTTTATGTTCAGGAAATGCCAACCAGTCAGTTCATCTTGTTGCCGGTGAAGGATTGGAAGCTTACCTTCCTCTGGCCAACATGGTAGACATATCTGCAGAAGTGCAACGCCTCTCAAAGCGCCTGGCGAAAATGCAAACCGAGTATGATGGTCTCATGTCTCGTTTAAGCTCTCCAAGTGTACGTATGCTATATGTTTCAGTAGAATGACATTTTGGACGGTTTCTTCCATCATGTATCTAGCTAGCTAGATCCAATGTGTTTAGATAATCATAGAATGATTGATCAAACTGCATGGTCATGCTCTTCTTTGCCACATTGTTCGTGCATGCAATTTTCAATTGATTCTCACTTAACTGATACTTGCTCGTCATCCAATATGAAGTTTGTAGATAAAGCTCCAGAGGACGT